>OX375872.1:70243964-70625796 GCA_947359465.1 Metellina segmentata | reverse complement strand
CCCAAATATTTGGAAATCGTTTACATTGCGCAAAGAACAAAAATAAGACTCGGAAATAAATGAAGTGTCAGAGCTGAAATTCCATAAAAGTCAAATAATTTTAAGAAAAAAATTGTGTTTTCAGCAGTACTGGGGTAAAACAATCTAAGTACGTATTAAAAAATATATTTTTATTTAGGAAATTTTTATTGATAACTTTGTCAATTATGTTCTAATTTGATTGAGATTTTGAAAGGACTGTAGATTGTACTGAATAATTTTTTTTTCATACAGCGCACAAAAAAGATCGCACAAAAAAAAAGATCGCATAAAAAAAAGATCGCACAAAAACAGGTTAGACGACAGATCACAATGAACGCTGAAGGAAGAAGAGGCTTCAGCCTCTATATGTGTATATATATATGTGTATATATATATATATATATATATATATATATATATATATATATATATATATATATATATATATATATATATATATATATATATATATATATATATATATATATATATATCTACACATATATATATATATATATATATATATATATATATATATATATATATATATATATATATATATATATAATATACATACACTCATGTTCATAAATTAAGGATAATTCAGAATCACACGAAAATCGAACTCGAAAGTAAAAATTTCACATGTAGAATTATCGCACACATCTTCAAGAATAATATATCTAAATTACAGGAAGCCCTCAGATGACGCCGATAGTACGTCACAATGACGAGAGTGTAAGAGAGGTGTATATAAGGAATGGTAGCAAAGAAGTAGAATTATTCACAAGCTTTCTGAAAGCCGCGCTCAGTGCCACAACAAAATAGTTACGGCACAGAGGACGCATGACAATTATATTTTACACTAGCAAAATACCCGACCTTACTCGGTTTGAATTCGTTTACTCTAGATTGAAGAGATAATCAAAATATATAATGACTTACGTTTTTTGTAGAGTAAAAATTTATTTTAACACCTTTCGCCATCTTTATATTTTCTACAACTTACTTTGGACACAAATGCTACACATGCATATCCATTCATATAATACATTTCACATACATCGCACAATTGCCGTATGACAAAGCTACAAAAAGACGAAAGGTGATACTAAGGTTACTACTATAAAAGACGATTTTTAGGAAGATTTGGAATTCCCTTTCTTAAGTTGTTTTCATGTGCAACTCAATTAATTAAAATTACGATTTACGGCGAGTGCTCTCGCACTCATAGTCAACAAAACAATATTTTTTTACCTGTGGCACTCTTGCCTCCGGTATGCGACATTGTGAAATTTTGCAATTTTCTCCTGTGATTACTACAACGAATTTTTTAATGTTGGAAAAAGTTCTAGTTTGGATTTTTAAACATTATTATTATTTCAATAACGACATTATTCTTTAAATAACGGCATTATTCTTTAAATAACGGCATTATTCTTTCAATAATGGCATAACTACACTTAAAATTTACTGAACATGTATACTGACTTGCCTAACATTTTCAAGTCTAATACTTTGTGGTGCTGTTGGGTGTGATGAGAAGGAAAACACATTTATTAAAATAATAAATATTTAAAACAGGAAACAGCATAGTAAAACAAAATAAAAGATGTCGTAAAAAATTGTTCTAAAGATATTAATTTGTGATTCAATTTTATCTCTTGATCTCGCACAGTTGCCACAACTTACAACTAAAAGTGTACAAAATTGAGAAATGTGAAATTAATTCAGAGCGAAAGAACCAGAAAAAATATCACTGCTCGCGCGATCGTGTTCATTCTCGTTTCATTGAAAAATATCGTCTGTCCTAAATATTCGGAAATCGTTTTCATTGCGCAAAGAATAAAAATAAGACTCGAAATAAATGACGTATCAGAGAGGAAATTCCATAAAAAAAAAAATTTGAAGAATAATTACTTTTTCAGCAGTACTGGTAAAGCAATCGAATTAATCGTAATATTCAATAGATATTCCAATTTTTCCAAAACTACCAAATTATGGTTGATTTAAGTATACTTACTCAGGTGTTTTAGCATGAAACTCGTCTAAATATAACAATAAAAAAATGTTTAATATTGCATTCACTACATTAATAGATAATGTATGAAATAAAATACAAAGCAATCAAATATCTGGAATACAATTCATGTGATGTCTACACAAACACACAAACACAAAATCGAGCATAGAACAGAAAGACGGACAGACAGACTTTCGCAACCAATTCCACTCACTAAATCAAGATAAGTACTCACTGTATGCAAATTTCCATGAAAATATCTTAAACCGCGTGGACGTGTATAGGGCACAACATACAGACAGACAGACAGACAGACAGACAGACAGACAGACAGACAGACAGACAGACAGACAGACAGACAGACAGACAGACAGACAGACACCAAACGAGAAAAAGGCGGATTCGGCATCAGAAGGGTCCAAAACGGATAGAAAACTTGAAATGCGTCGAAAATATTGAATGTACAAACAAACACTCCATTCTTATTTATATAGATTGTAGAATTATAGGTCGCCTGGAAAGTGGGCGTTCTCAGACGGAAGTTGCAGTGGTACTTGGAATCGCCCAAAGTGTCATCTCTAGGCTTTGGCAACGATTCCAAAATGATGGAAATGTCAGTAGACGTTACAGTACAGGTCTCCTCCGAGTTACAACGCCAAATGACGACCGGTATTTGACAGTAATTGCAAAAAGAAGCAGACGGAGCACAGCATCCGACCTTTCTCGCCAGCTATATTCAGCCACGGGTACGACAGTTTCAAGGCAATTCGTTTACAGACGCTTGGGACACGTTGGTCTATATGCTCGTAGGCCTGTCAGATTTGTTCCGTTCACGGCAACTCACTGTCGCCAGCGGTTAGCCTGCAGTAGAGAACATGGACATCGTCACAGTGCCCCTGCATTTTTTACTTGCTTTAAAATACCTGTGCTGAGCAGTCAACAGAGGGACTCTCGTGGAAAGATGGCTTCTGTACCCCATACAGAGGAGATGGTTTTGGATGGTGTGGCAGCTTACACGTTAATGTGCACCAGAGTTAAATCGATGGGTGATCTGTTGCTCTGTGGCCCGTCTATCCGCTATTACCATGCGGCCTAGCCGACTACGACCTCGCTCATCCTCACGCTGTTGTCCGCGGTAGTTGACCCTGGCTGGGATGGTTTTACCGGAATCGACGTACTCACGGTACACCCTTGACACAGTGGTGTGTGAAAATCCGAGTGTCTGCACTACTTTCGAGATGGAGTGACCCAGTTGTCGGATCCCGACTATTTGCCCACGATCAAATACGCTTAGATTTGCACTCCTACCCATACTGCTTTTGACTATTACTGATGCCATGAGCGACACTCCTTATCTGGTCAAACAGCTGCTTACGTCATTTGCAAGCCGCTTCCAGGCCTGCACTCAGATCCAAATTTATATAATACTAGCTATCGCTAAACCAATTGCTCTTCAGTGTATCACTATACACTTACATACAGAATGTTCAGAATTCCAGGAGATATTAGTTGAAACAGTAACGCAATAGCAACCAGAAGGTTGCGAGTTCTGTGGTGAGATCCACACCCTTTAAGGGTTCTTGACGATGGAAACCCGTGAGAAAGGTTTTCATTGAAGCAGGCCGCTTCTTTGTGGACCATCTCTCGGATTACACGCTATTCACCCGCCGTAGGGAGTTTATCGTGAGAACGGAATGTGTCGGCGAGTTCGGACATTTTGGACTGACCGACAAACGAGCCAGTCGGTTCCTTTTTATCCTTACCCTAACGAGAACGAATTGGTCTCCAGCTGTGAGGTCGGCTATAAGAAGGGGACTGCAAGAGACTTTCGGGACTTCTTACTCAGACTTATTCTGGAGAGAGCGTACGGCGTGCCTCTTCTCTATGCATCTAAACGAGTGATGATTTATACTCTCGACATTTTTGAAACTTCATTCTTTCATGTACAAAGTGTATAATAATCTTTTATCTATCCAAGATATAATAAATATATTTTTCTTCTAAAAATATTCTCTGTTTGGCTGATCATAACGTCACAGTTCGAAACCAGCCAGACTGTCGTGTACAAAGGCTGTTGGTGCACGTTAAATTTGTCATGGCTTAAAATGTCCTCACGTTGTTGTGGTGTGGAAGTTTGGAGAGTGGGGTGGGGACAGAGGTTTTCCCCTTGGGGCTTGACCCCGGGGCCGTAGCAAGTTGTTTTTTATGTTGCTCCAGTGCGACGTTAATTAAAATACCTACTTACTTACCCCAAAAAATACTAGATAATTTTACATATATAAAGATAGCCAGACCATATTTCTTAAAGACAAAAGCGAAATATTGGATGGGGAAAACGGGATAGGAGTTATGTAATATTCTGTATTTATGCGAAAGTAAAGATGATCAGCTTACCGTTATTCTTCAGTGAATGAATCTATACAAAAATTTAGTTATATAGACGTAGATAGGATTGACACACAATCGTACCATGAATATTTTCCACGTGAAGTAATTTTACGTAGCAAATTTCGGTCTTTCAGAGAGATATCACAAAACTTCTCACACTGCATGACAACTTATGTCTTAAAACTTATTTAGAGCCTTCATTGTCTCAACACTTAATCTACTACTAGATTTATCCTTTGACCGCATACTATTCATAACAGCAAATATCTGTGCTTTCTGGAAGACAAAGAATAAACTCTATAAAATTACAAAGGTCTTGGAAAGTATGCATTTTTTGCTCACTTCAGAAAAATCTTGTACCCTTTTATAGATACATAAATGTTTACTTCATAATGTGACCTTCCATGGTTATACAAATTACTAGTATATCCATGGGGATATTGACATACAATCAACGGTTAAGAATAATAATATATGATTGACCAATATTAAAGTATAATATGTGTGGAGGTAGTCCGTTTGGAAGAGTCGTAATTAACAAGAGTAGGGATGCGAGTGTGAAACTCTATTTAACTAACGTCGTGTACGTGGGGGCTGGTGCTCGTTAAATCTATCATGGCTTCAAATATCCTCACGTTAGCGTGGTGTGGAATTTTGGAGCTTGGGGTATCATCTCAGGCTGTTGACTTCGTCATCTGACCGTTGTTCAAAGCGACAAGGTGTTGTCCTAGGATATTTCCATTCGGGATTGATCCCGGAACATCACCAATAGCCCGTCGTGTTGATTCATGTGACGTTAATTCAACTACCAACTACCAAAAGTATAAAAATAGGTTTTATTAAAAAAGGGGCAAAATTGACAAATTTTTTAAAACGACGGACCAGCCGGGACATAAGGCTAAAAACTGCACGTAAGGTCAGCCTGATATAAGATCCGTATTCACTATCTTCCAACCTTTCTTTGCGAAATACCGCCTTCTTGGACTCTAATTATCTCAAGCTCTACTAAAATCGAAATTTTCAAACGACATCGTGGAGTATACTGAGCGTATGTTGTGAACCAATTACTTATAATGAATATTTAAGTAAAAAATTGAAGAAAGAAATTGTGCATTAACAAGTTAATTTAACTCAGTTTAGTAATATGTATATTGTTGCGTACCACTGATCAATACCTGGCGTACCATTGTTGGTACGTGTATCACCGCTCACCGGAAGAAAACTGGTCTCTATTTCTTAACATAAAATGGAATGATAGTAGAAAATTGCAAAGATCATGAATCACATGATTTTTGTAATGATAATCTCGTTTTCCATTATTGTTACGAAGAGTGGAATCTGTAAAGCGTAGACCAAAACGTCTTTGGGAAGCGGGCTCTTAAATTACCCCGTGCCTATGCGTCTTATGATTGATTACATGATTTCAGATAGATCTTTATAACCGATCATAGAATTTTATAGAACTTTTCCTCCTTCAGATGGCAGCACGATACAGAACAAACGTGCTTTTAGTGATCAGTTTGCGAAAAGGTGCAAACTTAAGCTTTACATACTCAACCATTTATATAGTAAACTTTATGTATAAAATAAAAAATTATTTTTTCAAGTTTTCCACAAATATGAAAGGAATTTGTAGTGGCGAATGGTTATTAACAATAGAAATAAAAGCACTTTTGTTTTTGAACTTATTGCGAAACTTATTGTTATGAAAAGAAAGAAAACACGTTATTTCTTAAAAAAACTAGCGTATCAGAAAACAATTTTTTCCCTATCGATGAGAGGATCGGTCGGCTCGAGAGAATACAGATTACTGGAGAGATTTTCATTTTCTTTTTTAGGAAAATTACTTTGTTTCATAAATAAAAAATTTTAAATTCCTGAGTTTTTCCAAATTTGTATAAGTTAATGTACAAATTAAACACGGTAGAGTAACAACAATTTTTGTTTCGCCGCCTTGTACAGTATACCGCCATTTTAGCAGTGTTCTTAACACCAAATTTGGTATTGAAAATCACATAAGTTCACATAAGTAATCTATATACCTACACATAAGTTCACATATATCTTTCCGTTAAGTAATGCAAAATAAAAAAAAATTAAGTAAAAAAAAATTAAGTAATTGGCACTTGCACCGCCATAGTGCAATTACATACAACTAAATAAACAGGATGCTCTAAACCTGGTTAATGCTTAAATGGTTAGTTCAATCTTTCGATTTCAATCCCATTTAGCACGTTGTCGGAAGAGCAGTATAGGAAATGTAGTAGTTTTAATAAAATTCCCTGATTGGTCAATGTGTTGATTGGTTTGTCGTTCTACTAGTATTTTTTGCTACACGAGGTGATATTGATGGTTTGAGTTGAGTTATAAGTAGGGCAACTTTTTGCAATAAATGAACCTTTTTTTCACACGTTCTACGCTTCATGTAAAGTACTAAAAACAAAATTCCTCCGACATGGGGTGTATTGTAAGTGAGTTATAACCGCAACATAAATGCAACTTTTTGCATAATTGCAACTTTTTACAATTTAGCTTAAAATTAATTAATATGAAATTACTATTTCATTTGTTGCCCTCTGAATCAACCCTTCAATCACGTGTGTCTGATATTACGAACGCCGAAGTGTTGCGGATCAAACAAGAAGTTCATGGAAAGAAGGTATTCGTCCTAACAGAGTGAAATAAATAGCAAGAAGTACTTTAACACATTGGTTGGCACTCATGATAATCCAGAGCAAACTTGTGTAATCGACTGCAGAGTTTGCGAGGTGAGTTTCGATCATCAATATGATGTTTCCTTGTAGATGACGTTTTAAAATCTCTGAATGTTGAACGAAAGGATTTTGCGCTTCTGGTATCCGATACAGCATATTATATGCCTGCGGCTGCAATCACACTCAAGGTGCTTTATCCGTGATTGCTCCAAGTTACTTGAGTGGTACACTTGTTTCACAACTGCAGAAAAAGTCCAATGCAACAATGTCAGACAACATCAGTCTCTTTTGAGCGCAGTTCTTCTATGTTGAAGAAATTACTGATCAAGGATCGGCCATTCAACGACATCAACGTTCTTCTGTATCTAACCCTTCTTTGCATGATTTTTTCTTTACTGGTGAAATAAATCAAGGTGATATAATTCATGTTCAAAATTAAAGGAAAAATGATTAAAAAAATCTTAGTATATATTTATACTATAAATTTAGCAAAAAACAATATGATGGTATCATGTGGTATTTTTTAAATTAAACGCAAACTTTTTCAGAAATTGCTCTAAAAATAACAGAAACACATGTTACAAACCTTTCTTCCACTCATTTTCACTTTTTTGGCAATAGAAACTGAAATATAATAAAACAAAATTAAAAACGAAATCATACGTTTATTGCAATTACAACAAACAGCGGAATGACAACTTCAAGCTCGTTTTACTGATAGTGACACTTGCTTATTTTTGACAGCTATGTTTTTTTTTTATGCAAAAGGTATCCAGGTAAGTAAGTATCCAGTAAAAGGTATTTTAAAAAGGTATCCAGACACGATCAACTTAAAGTGAACTTGTTCTTTTATATAATTTTTGGGCATTCAATGTTATGATGAAAATTTCCACCATTATGCAAAGAAGGGTTAATAATGTACAAATAAATTTGAATTTTTTCATTTTTTACTAATAATTTATTTTAGATTTTAGTGTATCAAAAATAAATGCAACTTTATACTTTCATAAATGCAACTTTAGGGAATGATAAATGCAACGTTTCCCATTTTTACTGCAACAAAAAAGTTGCCCTAGTTATAAGGCACAAGGGAAATAATTGGTCAATCAGATCCATGTTGAAAATTGGTGATCGGTGTTTTGTTGTCAGATATTACCTTTTCATAAGAAAGGTCTGGTTAGTTGGGTTGAGTTTAATGGCACAAAGGCCATATTTTACCAAGCTGTACCAAAGAAAAGACAACGTCAACTAAATGGACATACACCCACCGTAGATAATTTTTTCTGACACCCAAGAGAGGAATACACCCATGGTAAGTTACAGAAATCGAACCTGTGCCGCCTACAATTCGCAGGTTGTTATCACAGTGGACAAACCTACTAAGCAATTATTGTCCCAAGAAAAGTCTAGAGAAGTCTCTATCCACTGCGATTTACTTTACTGCAATGGATGCATTGGAAATTGATTGGTACAAGCAAATCCACAGTTGAATTTATACTAAGGCTCTTTCAATCTATTATTGCTATCTGCACTTTTGTTGTATCTTCAACTTTTGCTGGTTGACTGGATCTTATGGCGCGTGGTCATATTTGACCAAGCTTCCTCAAATGCAAGACGATGTCAAATAAAGCCCGTATACATAAAAGAAAAGTTTTACTGATACAGAAGAGAGAAATACACTCAGGTTAAGTTACAAGAATCGCACCTGAACCATCTACAGCTCGCAGGTTGCTAGCATGCTAGAGGTGAAATTTTTGTAGACTGAGCATTGCTATTGAGAAGAGCTTAAAAAAAGTGACCAACATTTCAACCAGTAATCACATGACTGTCATGTAAAAATTGACTTGGCATTTTGATCGATTCGGCATTTTATCGCCTCGTTTGGCGATACATCTTAGGGTAGTTGTGTTAACGATCAATCAGATGACGAATTAATAAATGAGTGTCTTCTTCCGTCCCATGGACCAATCAGATGAAGGCTCGTTTCCACCCGGCATACGAAAACAGTTACATTACTACAAGTTTTGGTCACATGCTTCTGCGCACATAAAACTGAGCCACTGCGGGTGTCTCGATTCCGAAAGAAAACAAAGGAAATTAAAAAATCACGAGGTGGTTGAATTTACTTCGTACTGGAACAACTTAACGGTCTATTGGAGACAGTCGGGGATAAATTCTAAGGGAACGATTCGAGGACAGCACTACATAACCCCACTCATCCACGGTCAGATGACGAAGTCAAGACCACAGCTTGCTCCTCACTCAAAATCACGAATTGCAATTATCTTACGCAGTCCACACACCACACATAACAATAGTTGAGGGTTAAACGTGTGAATAAGATTGACATGTATTAAGATAATAATATGCCTTATACATTTTGTATTATTCGTGAATTTTACATTTCTCATCAAATAATCAAATAAATGTATTTGATTTTATTACGATTCATGTAGCTCTACAGTTACTTGATTTATTTACCACCAGTTATTTTGAGAAATACGTGATGGCGAAACTTGTTATGTTTCATGATTTTCTTGAAAGTCTTCACAGATATCTCCAAAAATGTTCGGTTATGCTATGTTGTTTTTACAGTGAATGGTTACAACTGCACGAGGTTACTTAAATATATGCTGAGCAAATGGTTAAAATTGCAAGATGTTAATGATATTTAAACAGATGCTGATAGTCGAGATCTCACAATTTGCACCTGACACATGTCCTTATTGATTCTTTAAGTAAGTTGGTCAGAATATGCCTAATTCAATCCCGAAATTAAGTATCGCGATTAGATTTAGTTCGATGATGGCGATGGATGTGTCATTCCACCGAAATAGCTATCGATCAGTTTGTCTTTATCATCAATCGGGCAATGGTAGCCCAGTTGGAAGAGTAGCGGATTAGCAACCGGAGGGTTGCGAGTTCAAATCCAACCAATGAGCGTCCTGTTCGTGGGGACTGGTGCATGTTAAATCCGTCGTGACCTCAAAAGTCTTCCTGTTGGAGTGGTGTGTAAGTTTGGAGAGAAGGTAACCAGCTCAAGTGTTGACCTTTCAATCTGACCCTGGTTCAAAATTAGGAGATGTTGTCCTCGGATCCTTCCATTCGGGGGTGCTCCCAGTCAGTCCCCTATAGCCTGTTGTGTTGCTCCCGAGCGATGTTAACTCAACTACCACACCATCAGTCATTTCTTGAAGCTTTTGTAACATTGACTAACCGCATTTATTGGTTGGAAGGATCCCAGTTCATATTCTAGTTCGTCAAGGTGAAGACTGGTTGGAAGCGTGACTAAAGGTTCTAACCCAGGGCTCGAAATACCCGGGTGCACAGGTGCACTGTGCACCTGAAAATATATTTGTGCACCTAATTTTTTCCCTCTAGGTGCACGCCTAGGTGCCTAATTTAAAAACTTAGGTGAACAAGGTACACCTGTATTAAAAAATCTATTTCGAGGCCTGTTCTAACCTATTGGGAAGATTATGTAGAGATTGTTTTAGATAGGGGTGTATCCAAAGTTTTCTATAAATTAAAGCGTTATATATTTTTATTTTATTAATTTCCGTCTATGCTGTCACTTTATTACAGTGTCCTTTCTTAATATAATTTCCGTTTAACTGGATACTCCTGACCCAGAGCTGAAGTAGTTTTTTAGGCCATCAGAAAGAAACTTTTTAGGAGTCTCTTATCCACTGGTTTACAGCTTTTTCACGTATTTTAAGTCCTGAAATCGCACATCACTGGTGTCTTTTTCAATTCCTAAAACTTGATACTTACCGGAGGCCATACCTCCCTCTTAAAGGCTTCTTTCCATTAACAGGAAATAACGGCTTTTGCGAATATACAGCCGTCTTCACTGTTGTAAAATAAACTCCTAAAACACTATTGTATTCTCCAAGCTGATCAAGCATACTCATAGGCATTGACTAAAGCTATTGGGAAACCTTTCAGGACATAAACTCTAAATCGAATCTTTCCGAATCGCTTTGGAAATATTACTCTAACATCGATTAACTATTATTAAGATCCACCATTTTGTAAACAAGTTGAACTGAATGCATGTCGAAAACTTGAGGATATTTCTCAATTCGTTTCAAGCAAGAATATCTGATCTTAATCCAATAGAGAATGCTTGGGATGCTCTCGGAAGCCCCATTGCAGCCCACACAATACTATCATGGATCGCACAAGAGAAAAGACGTACTCTATTGCTCGAATGGGACACCTTGCCTTAGGAACTATTGGACTGCTTTGTGAAATGCATGTCTGTGCATTGTGAGGCCTGCATTAAGGTCAGAGGTCAGCATATACTTTATTAGGTTGCTTTTGACAGAGTAAAAAAATTATATTTTCTTCTGAACAACTAAACTATACAAATTGTACGCCTAAGCAATTTGTTTAATTTCTTTAGTTCCTAATAGCACCATGAGATAAGTGGGACTTCTAATTTTATTACAAACTATCAAAATACCCGACCTTACTCGGTTTGAATTGGTAAACTCCAGATTAAAGAGGTGATCAAAATATATAATCACTTATGCCTTTCGTAGAATAAAATAATATTTTAACACCTTTCGCCATCTTTATAGTTTCTACAATTTACTTTGGATACAGATCTTTCACTGCATATCCATTCATGTATCCCTTGTTGTATGACAAAGCTACAAAATGACGAAAGATGAAACTAAGGTTACTACTAGAAAAGAAGATTTTTAGGGAGAGTTTGAATTCCCTTTCATTAGATATTTTCATGTTCAACTCAATTAAAAAAATAAAGATTTACGGCGAGTCCTCGCATAGTCAGTCAACAAAACAATATATTTTTACTTGTGGCACTCTTGCATCAGTCATGCGACTTTGTCGAATTTCGCCATCTTCTCCTGTCATTATGACGAAGAATTTTTTAATGTTTGAAAAGTTCTAGTTCGGATTTTTTAAACATTATTATTATTTCAATAACGGTATAGTTACACTTAAAATTTGCTTTATTCTGACTTACCTGCCACTTTAAGTGAAATACTTTGTGGTTGTGTTGAGTGTGATGAAAAGGAAATACAATTTATTAAAATAATAAATATTTATAACAGAAAACAGCGAAATAAAACAAAATAAAAGTTGCCGGGAAAAAGTTGTTTTAATAATATTAATTCGTGATTCTTTTTTATCTCTTAACCTTCCACAGTTGCCACTTACAACTAAAAAGTGCACAAAATTTAGAAACGCGAAATTAATTCAGAGCGAAAGAAACAGAAAATATTACTGCACGAGTTTCCGTTTCGTTCCCGTTCGATTATTTTAACACCTTTCGCCATCTTTATAATTTGTACAACTTACTTTGGACATAGATCCTATCAAATGATCCTGAAAAAAAAATTTCTGTCCCAAATATTCGGAAATCGTTTACATTACGCAAAAAACAGAAATAAGACTTGAAATAAGTGAAGTATCTGAGTTGAAATTCCATGATAAAATAATTTTTGGAAAAATAATTGCTTTTTCACCAGTACCGGTAAAGCGATCCAAGTAATCGTAATACTCAATATACATTCCAGTTTTTCCCAAACTACCAATTTATGGCTGATTTAAGTATACTTACTCAGGGGTTTTAGCATGAAACTTATTTAAATATGAAAATAAAGAAAAGTTTAATATTGCATCAACTAAACTAATATATGATGTATAAAATAGCGTACATTGTACTCAAATACATGGAATAAAATTTATGTGATGCATGTGCAAACACACAAACACAAAATCGAACATAGAACAGAAAGACGGACCGACAGACTTAAGTAACCAAGTTCAGTCACTAAACGAAGGTAAGTACTCACAGTATGCAAAGTTTCATGAAAATTTATTAAACCGTGTGGGACTTGTATATGGCATACACAAACAGACACCAAACGCTCCAGAGGTGGATTTGGCATCAGAAGGGTCCAAAACGGATAGAAAACTTAAAATGGGTCGAAAAAATATTCAATATACAAACAAATACTCCATTCTTATTGATATAGATGGAACATTAACTTGTTTATGGAATAATGTTTTAGCTTGTGGAATATTCACTTGCCATTTGAGGTACTTGGTACAAAATTAATCTCGGATTGCATTGTCCTTAACTATTAAAGGGGTTCACAGACATGATTCGACCTTGCAACCTGCAGTCTTCTACTCATGACTTATAATCAATCCTTGACCAATCAGATCTTTCCAAAGGATTCTATTGTAGTTCAATATTACGAGGTGTTATACTCGGATATTTCCCTGCGGGATAGATCGCGGCCCATTAGGTTGCTCCAGTGCGACTTTAATTAACTACCTACCTACCAAAGGATTCTATTATAAGAAAATGGAGCAAACAAATCATTCCGAAAATTTCATTTCTGCAGAATGGACAGATAGAATCGTTCCAAAGAATTCAATTCTACAGAATGGACCAATAGAATCGTTCCAAAAAATTCGATTCCTAGGTAAGGACGAATCGAATCACACGCGTTCCATAAGAATAGAATAAGGAATATATATCTCGGAATTGAATATGGCATTCTATTCCAAGGAAAGGACCTCTTGAATTTTTCTAAAATGTAAAAGAATCCATGAATTCTCTTTTGAAAGATGTGGTTGTAATGTAGCCATTAAGTGTGCTGTGGGGTGAAAGCAGCACTACAGTACTCACTAATCTCGCGTCGCTCAGAGGGCACATCTTCTAAATCAGGGATTCATAGTATTCGTATCTTAGGTGTAGGTGTTCCTTAAAATTACTTCCTTCCATCCGCTTCCTATCTACTTCCTACCCAAAGAAACCGAAGGATTAGAACCAAAGAAAATCGACCTAGAATAAGGGAAAAAATTTTAGGCTCTTAATTACTCTAAGAAACAAGAAATGCTAGCAGATGGTAAAACGTAGGAGATAAACTTTTAGAGGCAAGTATCAGCCATTTCCTCCTATTCACCACGCAGCTTTAGAATTTAAAAAAAGAAGCAGTGAAGGGATACTGAGGTAATCATTAATTTGAGCTCTTTGAGGTTCTGACGAAACGAAAATGATTGTAAAAGGCAAAAATGGACTACCACAAGAGTGAATAGATTATCATAAGGGAATGGATTATCATAAGACAATAGATTATCATAAGGAAATAGATTCTAATATAGTATTTTATTATTTAAGGATATAGTTGTATTAATAAATACGATTTTATTGACTTTTATCGAAATCTTACATCACATGATTGCTCGAAACACAAACAAGAAATGTTAGCAGGTGGAAAAACTTTGGAGATAAATTTTTAGATACAAGTATCAGGCCATTTATTTCTATTAGCCACGCAGCTCTAGAACTTAAAAAAGGAGCAGTGAAGGATACTGTGGTAATCATTAATTTTTGCTCTTAGAGGTTCTGACGAAACTAATATTTTATAAAAGGCAAAAGTGGAATACAACAAAGAAATGGATTATAATAGAGCATCTAAGTATCGGAAGATATGTTTGTCTCAACAAATACATTTAAATTTACTTTTAGCAAAATTTTTCATCACGTTATTATTTGGCACACAAACCAGAAATAAGAGAAGATAGTAAGACTAAGGTAGGTAGGTATTTTAATTAACATCGCACTGAAGCAACACACGGGCTATTGGCGACGTTCAGGGATCAAACGCGATGGGAAAGATCCGAGGATGACGCTACGTAATTTGGAATCAAAGTCAGGTGACAAGGTCACACCTGAACTGGCATCCCACTATCCAAACATCCACACCATGCCAACATGAGGACACTTAAGGCCAGACAGATTTAAAGTGAACCAGCCCCTTTGTACACGGTCATTGGTTGGATTCGAGTTCGTTAACCTCCGGTTGCTCTTCCAACCAGGCTACCGCGGCCTCTGTAAGACTAAGGAGAAAAATTTTTGCATGCAAATTCCAGCCATTTCCTTCTAATACCCAAGCAGCTTTAGAACTGACAAAATAAACACTGAAGGATACTTAGTTAATCATTAACTTTCGCTCTTAGAGGTTTTGACGAAACTAAAGTGCTTGTAAGATGCAAAAATGGACTATCCCAAAAGGACATGAACTGTAAGAGAAAATCTTATTTTTTGAGCATATGACTATGTTTGGAATAACAAATGTGTTTTTCATTCTCTGTAAGACTAAGGAGAAAAATTTTTGCATGCAAATTCCAGCCATTTCCTTCTACTACCCAAGCAGCTTTAGAACTGACAAAATAAACACTGAAGGATACTTAGTTAATCATTAACTTTCGCTCTTAGAGGTTTTGACGAAACTAAAGTGCTTGTAAGATGCAAAAATGGACTATCCCAAGAGGACATGAACTGTAAGAGAAAATCTTATTTTTTGAGCATATGACAATGTTTGGATTAACAAATGTGTTTTTCATTCTTTCTGTTAAAGAAGGTTTTCATCCAATGATCACTTGGCACATAAAGTATTATTTTACTTAGATATTTAAATGCTCAATGCACAAAAACGTTTTTAATTCAATAGTTAAGTAATTCTAGAAATCTTAAAGGGTATAAATTATGCAAATTTACAAAAAAAAAATACTAAATCTGCATCTGTTACACTCGCATTGTATTTGAACACATTATACTCGCTCGTTGATCACAAGTAATTAGACTAAGTCGTAACTGTTTAGTAAATTGAAATTGATTCAGAATCCGAAAATTGATATTTTGAGAAGCAATGGATATACTTTATGCTGCAAAACTCATGTTTGGATGGACATCAACTCACGAACTAATTATTAATAGTTTTAACATTTGAGGTAAACGAAATACTTATAAATATGAAATCATGACACGTAGTGTTTTGCATTTACCCTTTAATGCCAACTAATTTATTGAAAGAGGAATCTAGTGTTTATATATTAAGACCACATGAAATTGTACTAGATGATCTTAAATGTTTCAACAATCGACAATGCTTTAGAATTAAAAAAAATATATAAAGTGCGGGTTTCTTATATTTTCTCTTTTTTTGCTATCTTATTTATAGAAAGAAGAGTCTAGAGTTCCTCTATAACGCCACACAAATTTTACTAAATGATCTTAACTGTTTATTCAATCGACAATGCTTTAGAATAAGAAAAAATATTACTCTCTGTAAAGCATTGGATATACTGCATGCTCATAAACGCATGGTTGGATGGATATCCAATCACGAATTAACTATCAATAGTCCAAACACATCTGATGCAAAGGGAATTGAAAAAATATTGAATTATAAAACGTAGCGTGTTTCTTATTTTACTTAAATTATTTTCACTGTTTTATTAACTTATTTATAGAAAGGAGTCCCGTTTCTGAGTTATATGATCAGCATTGGTTCAATCACAGAGAAATCTCGGAATTTTGTTTATTTATCTGTCATTTTTCTCTTTCTATATACAGAGTACAAATATAAAATCTGTAATATTTTTCAGCTCTACATTCTTGAGCGATGAAAATTGAGATTCTGAAGACTTAATGAAAGAAAAAGATCTACTTGTAAGGTAACAGATGAAAAGCTTTTGCTGCCTCTAAAAAACAGCTGTGTCCGCATTGACGTCATAGATGCTCTCTTAGACGGACAAGAGCAGTTTTCATCAGCTTTGAAATAAACTTCCTCACAAACCCTTTCTCATTCATTATTTCCCCACTTTCTATAGATATTTATTTTTTTTATCTCAACGGCACCTTATACTTATTGATGAGTTCTTGAAAGTACCTATTATCCACATACTTTTCTATAAAAACATGTTATAATTATCTACATGATTACACTAGTTTCTGTACTGAAATGTTCTATATATATATATTCTGGGAATGTGTGAGACATGACATTTCTTTTAATACCCCCATCAAGACGAAAAAAAAAAAGATTATACAAAATGTTACCATAAATGGCTTTAATCAGAAACGTACAGATAGCAATCATTATCTAGATGGATACATTGGATGTAAAATTTTACTTGGTTCCTTTGGTAAATGAGAGAGTTTTAATCCATTACTATCCTTTTAACACCCCGTCAACACTAAAAGCAAAAAAAGATTGAACAAAATGTAGTGGCGAATGTGTTTTCATAATCAGAAGAGTGTATACAGATATAAAATATCTATCATAAACAATCTTTAGCCCGATTGAGGCAATTGGTAAGATATGGATAGAGAAATCCCATGATTGTCCAGTTGCTTACTGCTCGTTTTCATATGATTGACAGTTGTAAAAGATTTAGCCCAAGTTATTTTCTCGCCTATGTATTTAGGTCTACGAAAGGAATGCAATTTGGATGAAATAATTTCTGCAGAGAGATAATATATCACCATACCTCTTTATAAATATGATATTTATATTTTCTGAATTAACATTATTCTCAGGCTGAAAGTAGGCTTGAAAGTTACGAAGAAACATTAATTTTGTTATTCCCCTTATTTTAAATGCGATGCATTTAGATTTAACAATCCACCTAATTTAGTTTTTTCATGACAGCTACTTTCCTGAAGAATACGTATAAAACAATTCGTGTTAAAAAACTGTATCTATGGAAGAAAAGATTTGGGTTCCGAATCTAAAAAACCAGAAAAAAAATTAAAATAAAAAACCACATGAAAATATTTGTTTAAAGCTTATAATTTTATTTTCAACAAAATATACATGGTAATAATATGAAATAAAATGTATTAAAATAAATTTGTATTTTTTTAAATGAAAAAATTCATTATGAACAGAAAACAAAAATCTTTTTTACACACACGCATAACAAAATTTTAATCATTTTCACCTTCTGACAATAAACGGCGCATACGTTTGCGTACAGCTGAAATATCCCTGCTATTATTAGAAATGTTGCGGCATCGTTTTCTTCATCTATTAATGAATTTATTTCTGTGATCTCTTGAGCAAAATCAGCAGGAGTCTCTTCTGGTGCTGATGTTTCACTGGTTTTACGAACTAATTCAGTAATTAATCGTTGTGTTCGTGTTTTGGTAAGACCATTATTTACTTCTCTGTAAGAGGCTTTCAATAGAAATGACACTATTATGCCACAAATAAAACAACATTTTTATTAGAATTTAGGAAAAAATAAATCTTAAAATTGGCTTGTCTCGCTTGTGTGAAATCAAAATGACTCGCGTTAAAAGAGAATTAAATATTTATTTTGAATTTGTGTTGAATAAAAAATTTTATGTACTTATCTTTTGGACATAAATAATATGTTAAAGTTGGTATGTGATGAATGAGTTACTCTTTTTTTCAAATCAATAGAATAAAAACATAAAACATTAATGCAAATCTACGAAATAGCAGCCGTTGAGAGAAAGAAGGTGGATGACGCATATCAATAGATTTAAAACATATGGATTTTCAAAAGAAATACTTAACAAAAATTAAAGTACAGTACAAAGTCCAAAATCCAGAATCCTCCGGACCTCGGCCATTCCGGATATCGGATAATTTGCATTTTTTGTCAAAAAACCTTAATATAACCATTCCCCTAGAATTTTCCGTTTGTAATAGTAAAATAGCAGATTTATAAATATTAATAATTTTTAAAATAGGAAAATGGTAATGGTAATGGTAATTTTAGTTAACGTCGTACTAGAGCAACACAACGGGCTATTGACGACGGTCCGGGATCAGTCCCTTAAGAGAAAGATCAGAGGACAACACTTCGTAATTTTGAACCACGGTCAGATGACGAAGCCAACACCTGAGCTTTAAAATAGGAAAAAACCTTTTTAATACAATGCAACAAATTTTACTTCTTGAAAATCTTCTAATTTTTCTGTGGTATTTACTCTAAACCTGTCCATTATTTTGCGTTGTTTCATCAATTAGGTCCAAGTTTAACTCCTTGTTATTTAAAAATTGTCGGAAAAATGTAAAAAAGTGAGAAAAAAACCCCGTCGGTTTGCAAAACGTCTGGATTTTGTACAATTCGGAATTTCGGACGTCCGGATTTGTCACTATGTTTTTTGATTTTATGAATTTCTTAAAAACTAAATTTATCTGCAATTTCATTGGTAAACCTCATTTATATAATATTTTCTAATTTCATTGATGAATCTAATCCATTGATATTATTTTAAAAAAATTTCACTGACAAATAACATTTATTCACACAATATTTTCTAGTATAGTGAAAAATATAATTTATTTGTATTATCATTTCTAATTTCGAGATAAATATCATTCATATCTTTCCTAATATCGCAGCCGCATATGTATAGTCATATTTTAATCATACACAGAGGAAAGAATAAATTTAGTCAATCTTCTTTTCGTAATGGTACTTCAATAACAAATAACGTTTGCACCCTACATTCTTTCCATTTTGATGAAACAGGATTAGGATGAAAGGTCTCGAAAAATTCTTCAGAAAATCCTTACCTCAGTTAATACTTTCCCCACTTTTATAAAACCTCCTTAAAGTTATACGAGGTTATTATCTATCTTCTAAAAGGATTCTTTCATAACTGGCGGTCTTTCATGACTTGTAAGAGAGCTACTGTAGGATGTGTGCATTTGGATTTTGGATTGGGAGATATTTTTAAATACAGTAAAGTCTGTTTAAAATGACTGCCCTTTTGAGTTGACTTTTTGCATTACCCAGAATTTGACTTACTTGGGCCACAGAAATATTTATAATGTATTTCGTATATTACGATGGTGACTTGAACGCACTATTTCAAGTAGGCACTCTGCGTGTATAATGCAGATTCATGTTTTTTAAGCATGATTCACCAAATTTAATCTTCGCCATGAATATTATTCTTAAAATGAATAAATATCAATATAAGCAACTATAAAACATTATTTTGTCTTGAATAATCCATCCCAGGCTACCAACCACGAATCCTTGCACTCTTCATAACGAGATGTTTTGGCAACAATTAACAGTTAATTGACTTGACTATTTCACTGACAAATCTTAATCATTGATATTATCTTTTATAATTTCACTGATGAATCAAATTCATTGGTATATATTTTCTCTAATTTCCTGACAAATCGTATTCATTCGTATTATCTTTTCTAATTCCACTGACCAATATCATTCATTGATATTATGACTTACAATTGTATTCATTCATAGTATTTTTTCTAATTTAGCAGACGAATAAAAGACTGACGGTTTTAATAACAGTTTCATAATGAAATTTGTAATTCGAAATTTGAAATGGAAATGAATAGAGATAATTCATGAACATATTTAATTTGATTTGTTTGGGAAATGCAACTGGTATGTTGGGAGAAAAGCTGTATGCACTAAATTAATTTCACGACATCAAACTAAAGTTGAATGGGGTTTTATGGCGCTTGAACCATATCTGTCCATGTTGCACCATGCGCAAAACAGATAGTGCCAAGTAATTGTGATAAGGTGGTAAAATAGAGAGGTTGAAAGTAGAGAAAGATCACTTGGGCAACCTACGCGCCATCTATAAACTACGATCGACATCCTTATGTACGAGTATTCTAGCGGCAGTAAACCCTATGAAAAAAGAGATCACTACGGTACCTCAGGTTCGTGAAGCCCGTACACACATACAGAAGATATGCCCCCGAGCAGTTCTAAAGTACTTTTTGCTATAGCCGGTCAAAAAGTATCCGATCACCTCTTTTTATTCCGGTCTCAGGAGTTACATAGTCAAACACAAAGTGTCATTGGACTTGGAATAATATTTCTATAAATACATGTGAATTTTATTTGAATTAAATAGACCGTATTATCATTCCTAAAATTAAAAAACAACAACAACAACATGCGCTTTTAGTGGCATTAAAAGTTTTCCCTTATCGAAATTGCATTAAATAAACATTTGTGTGGCAATCTAAAATTAGTCGGGATATACGGAAGAAAAACTATCCAGGATACGACTCAATATGTAAAAGGTCAGCATGTAGAATGTTTCAGCTTATTTCCTAACCTATTCTCGAGACTCTCCTGTGTCTTTGAGACATTGAATGATGTTTGGAAAAAAAAACCTGGTCATGACTGATATCATTTTAAATTAACTATACAATAGAATAAAAATATAAAAAAACCAAAATAATTTGCTTTGATTATCAAACTTTATTTAATATTTGATAACAATTTGATATTTTAAAACTAACAAAATATTACCGACTCTTCTTTTTTTATTGCTTTTTGCATCTGCCACAGTAAAAAATCAAACTGTGCACAAGGTGATCTTATTAATTACCGTGTATCATAAGCTGATGTCCAAAGCATGTTCACCTGAGGTAGTTCCGGCTAAATCAGTATTCGATTTAACTATTGCCCAAATATTGTTGATTGGGTTGAGGTCTTCAAGTATCATTCAATGCAACAATCACTGTCATCCTACTCTCCTCACATCTTGATCATTAATTATTCTAGGATTTCCAACATTCCTTGCCCTTATATGCTTTAAAAATTAGAATGAAACTCTAACTTGGAGTAAATATATGATAAGGTTGTTTGAAGTTTTTGTCGGATTTGTTAAGTTGTGTAATTTGATCTTTTAGCTTATGGTCACCATCGCTTGGCATTGACTACTTTGCAGATAAGCAATGACATCTTATGGAACATTTGAACCGCAACGATAATTTCTGGGTATGTAAGATTTCGGAACATAAAATTATCTTTTTTTTTTTAAATCCAAATTAAATCAAAATGTATTTTAAAATGCCCCCGAACACGTTGAAATAATGCAATTTCGAATAAAGATCTGTATTGCAAAACCTACTGAAAGGCTAAACTAACATTTTTCACACGTACGTTTGCGGCACCGTTGAGTCAATTGTACTATTAAATTCATATATATTTTTCAGCTATGAATGAATGAATTAATGATAAGTAGAAAATATTACTTGAAAAACAAATAAAGGACACATTTTGTTTGGATTGTTTCATTGCTATAAATAAAAATAAAATCAACTAATATAGTATAAAAATAACTAGATCAGTCGATTATTTTTGAAAGCAGCATAAAGAAAAGAATGAAACACTAATTTAACATTTGGGCAAACCTTCATAACTCATCATAGATATGAATGAGATAAAATTATTTCTTATGAATTCTGGCTAATCTGATCTGGAAAATCAGCGATCAACAATAGGGTTTACCCTTGAGTAGATGAAACTTTGAATACGAAGACGGACCTCTATGCAAATGAAATGCACATTTATTTATAGCAAACACTATTCTAAGTCTAATGACACTTTTGGTTTGTTTGTTTGACAACATGGACGGAGATAAAAAGAGGTGTTTGGGATACTTTTTGACCTGCTGTACCAGAGTAAATAATTTATCCTGCCTTCCTAAACACCAATTCAAAACTAACCAAGAAAACCC
This sequence comes from Metellina segmentata, assembly GCA_947359465.1. Lineage (NCBI taxonomy): Eukaryota > Metazoa > Arthropoda > Arachnida > Araneae > Tetragnathidae > Metellina > Metellina segmentata. The sequence continues at coordinate 70,603,313 of OX375872.1, read as the reverse complement.
GTTTAGTAAAGTAGAATATAAGCTTGTTAAAAATGCTATTCTTAAATACTTTCGTCAAGTATAAAGTAAACTTATTGAATGCTGCGCTTAGTTAACATCCTGAAGATTTGTTTCGATGAGGTATCTCGTCATTAACAAAACTGACAAGGTCTGACTAGATATCTCGTCATTAGAAGAAAACTGACTAGATCTTGATAGACGAGATAGCTCGTCCTTAGAAGAAAACTGACTAAATCTCGTCATGATGAAAAAATTGGCAATATCTTGATGACGAGATATCTCGTCATTGGCAACAGTTTACAGATCTTGATATATCTCGTCAAAACCACTTGGAGGGTTAAACTGTAGGAAAGCAAAAATATATGCAAATAAACATATTTTTTACATGAGAATATTATGGAAATTATGCGTAATAGTTATGTTTTATTGATATAGAGTATCAGTTTTGATTCATTAGTGTATGTTACATCGTACTTTTGTACCATTAACAAGAAAAATATGGCACGGTATACAAACACAAATAAACAGCGTAAGTCTCATTATACTGAGTTTCAACTGTGGTATTGAGTTATTTAATTACGTAAACTAAGTGTGATCAAATACAAAAAATACCTTTTTTTCCCGACAATACTAATTTGTTGAATTCAGCAGTTAAAATTTCAGGAATTCAGAAGGCAAAAACATATTATCACGTGATATATATTTAGTTTCCCTTAAAACACATCTAGAAATTCAAATTCACGAAGCGATGTTGCAGAATGGCAAATAATGCACCGAAGTCATAGGTTGCAACTCTAAAAACGTTTAGTTGTGTGCTTGAACGTTAAATCATTTCAGATTTCTATGTATTTTACTCGTGTTGAAGTTATAATAGGAAGATACACGTCTTTTTATATATGCAATTGTATTGCTATTTTTTTACTGATATGCCTTTACTATTTATTTTTTTACAGCGTGCCTATCTAAACTAATTTTTGTTACACGCATTAAGAAATACTTTTCTTTAAGTTCAATGTCACTGATTTACTGAAAAAGATTTATTCTTCCTTTTCTAATTCTGAGGTTGTGGCAGCTCAAGTAGAGTTACAGATTAGTAACTAGAGAGTTGCGAGTTCAAAACTCGATTCAACCAAAGACTGCCGTGTATGTGGGGGCTGGTGAACGTTAAATCTGCCATGGCCTCAGATGTACTCGCGTTGGCTTGATGAGAAAGATTGAAGAGTAGGATGCCAGCTCAAACGACGAGGTAAGCACCTGACCGTGGTTCAAAATTTCGAGATTTTCTCCTAGGAATCTTTACCAGACAATCGTTAATAGACCCTTGTGTTGAACCAGTGTGGCGTAAATTCGACTACCTGCCTACCAACCAGTCTTTTTAAATTCTGAGACACCAAAATTATATTTTATCAAAAAAACTACTGGGTACAATTCGAGGATTTTTTTTTTTTGCAGCACTTGTATTAAATTTTACATCTACGACCGCTATGCATCTGAAATTCCAGTCGAAATAATTGTTTAAATATTTATCCTCAGGTTGTTTGTAGTTTTTATTAAAAATATCTTTACTCACAAGAGAGTGTTAAATCTATTACTAAACAAGTGCATAAAACTTTTCGAAAACATAAACATCAGATACTGTAGTTTATAAAGTAAAGATGGAAAACATTATGTAAAAATTATGGTAACATGATGCACTTTTAGAGCAATTCTTTTGGTTGCTGAAACTTTTAAAAGTTGTAATTTGTAATGAATTGGGACGCATTATGTCTACTTAACCCGGGAAAGCCTAGCGGTACCATATGGTACCAGAAATAAAGGTTTAAAATATTACAATTTTCTTCGTTATAATGCTAATATTTTGTGTGTTTGTTAGGAGAAGGCACCACACAAGAGAGTGAAAAATCCTGTGTAGGTAATAATTTTAGTGAACAATTCGTCAGATTTTTACTTTGAGCAGAAGAAGCAAGAACATTTTTTGACTATGACAAAATGACACATAGAAAAAGTAAGTACAACCGTTCTCTCTTTACTGATACATATAGAAATGAAACTTTGATACAATATTTATCGTTTGTGTCTAGATATTACGTGCACAGTGTTTCAAAAAAATATAATAATATTATGTACATCTTTTTTGCATTGGAATGTTACTGGTACCGTATGGTACCGCTAGGCTTTTACACTATCTTTTCGTCACTGCTTAGATTTTATTGATTTTTGCTCTAGAAAATACAAATTTTTTTAAAAAGTGTATAATTAATTTTTTTATTGTATATAATAGAATATTTAAAAAATAAATGTGTATAAAATAATTATATGAAAATTTTGCATTAAAAAAAAAGTATTTCTATTGCTTTTTTCATAAAAATAACAAAGCCAAAAGTATAAAATGGGGAGGGAGCTGTATGTTAAAATGCAGTTATGGAATTAAAATGTGTCTTTGACTATATTTTTGAACATATTATTTCTTATGGCAGTTTTTATTTGCATATTTAAATCATGTGTATATTTTATTATTTTGAAATTCAGTTTCATTTTTCAGAAATATTTAACACTAGAAGAAGGTCTTCTGCTATTTGATGAATTAAACTCAAAGTCGGACTTAGAAGATGTCTATATTGAACCTCCTGATGTTGCAGTAGTATCACAAATGAAGACTCGGCAGAAGAAGATGAAGGAGAACTTACAGATAATTTATCTGGTCGTCAGTTACGTGTAAATGCAGAAACGTCACGGAAAAAATCCACAGAAAAGATTATTTAGATTTAGATTCAGAGAAGGCAAACTCTGTTAATGAAAAAAAGTAACAAAAAGAATAAAAAAGACTGGTAGAAATAAATTCAGAAGAAGTTTGGTTCAAGATGTGCTGCTAAAAACTACACTAGTCGAGTTCACACTATGTGCGTAAAATGTGACGTATGGCTTTGTATTTTTTTTAGACTTTCACTTAAAATAACATTGTAAATAGACCATGCAATAAAGTTATTGATTATATTTCATAAAAAATGAAAGTATTATTGGTATTACCATTTGTCTTGTGCTTTCTGGATAGTAAAAATTCTTACACTCTTCTTACTTCTCATTTTCTTCTCTTAGGATATTTTTTTTTACTATTATATATTTATCAAAATGTGTTCTTCTATGCCATATATTTGTATTTTTGTATTAATTTTAAATCATAAACTGGTAAAAATATATTCAAACCGCTTGCGTCAATATCAATAAGAAATTGCATTACTTACAATTTGCTCCCTTAAAAGCCTAGCGGTACCATATGGTACCATGCAGTTTTGAGAATATTATTGAAATTTTACAACAAAAAAAGGCTTTTCCTACATAAATAGCATCTTATCAACAATATACTAGAAGGAAATTGAAATTGGAAAAAATTAATTAATTCAGGCTTTGCCGGGCTACTTAATGAACATTTATGATATTCTTATTATATCCTTATGACACAGAAAAAATTTCATGTTTAAAACTGAAATTGTGTTGTATATCTGTAAATTGTAGTCAGTTTTAGATGAAGCTCAGAGAAGTAATAGTTTATGTTCACACAATTGACCTTTCATTGGTTGGATTGTCTTTTGCAACAAAGTAATTAAAAATATTGCTAAATATTAATTTTGATATATCAATTTGAATTTTATAATGAAAGTGATTTATAGTTTATTTTTCTCTTCTTTTATTTCCCCTTTTACTACAATTAACAGATAAAAAATTTGTATATAGGTTTAAGTATACGAGAAAAGTTAATGAATATGTACATAAAATCAAATTGATTGAGCAAATTTATTGAAAATATGATTATTATTGCGAAAACAATATCTTCATTTAAACTAGATGAATTGCATCATAGCTTACTGCATTTATATTTTCATAACATTTTTCTCTTAGTTTATCAATAATTCTAAGTTGTACAGTCGACATCTTTATTCAAACTCATATCTTACGAATTAACATGATGTTACGAATTTTCATCAAGTCCCAACCAAGTATCAAATTTACATTCCCTTAAATTAAAGAACATATTTCCTTCTAACACAAAGCAAACTTAAGTTCCGTCAAACACATAAATATTAAATTCCTTTAAAGGGAGCAAATTTTACTTTTCGATAAACACTGAGAAAATCTAGATTCCATTAAAACATAGCAAACTGTAATTTTTTTTAAATATAGAGCAAATAAAATTTTTTTTAAGCATAGAGAAACTATCAACTTTTATTCAAACATGGAGCAAAAATAAATACACTTCAAAAGAGAGAAAATACCCTGAAACGAACTTTTTATTTTCTCGAATTTCCCTCCCGGTTACTTGGAGTTCGTAAAAATGAAAATAGACAGTAGATAGATATATTTGTGAAGCACATTAATTTTCTTATTACGACTATAATATTCAAAATATGTTAAAATAAATTGGCTTGATAAGTAAACAGTGATACTGTTTCGAAAGATAAGAATTCTTTTACAAGAAAATTTTCTGTTATTCTGAAGTCGTCATCTGACCGTGGTTTAAAATTAAGCGGTATTGTCCATGGACCTTTCCCTTCGGGTTTGAGACCGGACCGTGACCAATAGCCCATGGCGTTGCTCTAGTGCGATGTTAATTAAATATGTACCTGTAGTACTGTACTTATATATTGATTAACCCTCCAACTCGTTTCGACGAGATATCTCGTCCATTAAGATCCGACCAATTTCATCAATCACAAGAGGTAAAGTTTCAAGGCATTGAAGAATTTTTTATGATGACGAGATCAAGATCTGGTCAGTTTTCTTCTAACGACAAAGTATCTCGTTCAACAAAATCTGGTCAGTTTTGTTAATGCCAAAATATCTTGTCGAGACAACTAACAGGGAGGTTAAATATGTTTTTTACCAGGCTCTAAGTTGGTTAAAACTAAAAATTAAGAACATTTATAGGAATGTAATTGTTTTTAATAATACGAATTAAATACAAAGCTACTAATAGGCCGTTGCGAAGGTTATGATTTAAGTTATAAAAAAAGCTTTAAAAAATCCGGAATACATATTTTACAGGAAAACAACGGCACAAATGTTGAGACAAATACTCATTAACTATTTTATTGCTACTTCTTAATATCTGGAAATAATATTGCAGCACTTTTTACTGTTTAAGCAATCGAGCTTATTTCCAATGTAAGACCATTAACTTAAAAAAACAAATAAACATACAAAAATTAAATATTTAAAATCCCATGCATAAAATAAGAAATTTTTTCTTTTGTGTTACTTCGAGTCTATATATATCTTCATTTAACGAAATCTAAATAGGATGCGTCTGAAATAAGTGGTAAAATAAGTTAACTGTAAAAAATATCCCCCAAATTTCTAAGCTTTAAGCGTAGCACGAACACACTTTTAATTAAACACATAATTAAGATCTTAAATGAAAAATACTATCCCATCTTATGTTTCATGAAATTAAACTCAGAGATATCATTTAATTGAAAAATATATTTGTAATAGTTTTCATTGCAAAACTTTTACTCCGTAATTCTTAACTTTTTTCCACCTAAACTGGTACGAATCTAGTGTTTGCAATAAGAAATCATAGGACTTGATTTAATTTTTGTATGCTTGCTAATTCACGTGTGTACATTATAATGAAGGTTGAATTCATCAGCTGAATATCCGTATTTTAAAACTATAACGAAAAACCAGAGAAGTAATCAGAGCTATAAAGCAGAAACAATCTCAGCTCTCTTTCGAGGATTTGAAGAATCTTTCTTTCAATTCAATCCCTGGTGTGACTAGTTTTGATTCAAATGCATAATTCGAAATTTAATTCTAGATAGTAGATTTCTCCCTTCAGAATTAGGTTACCGTTTAAATATTATATTAAACATTTAAAAAGAATACGATCCATTGTCAACTATAAATAAATTTGAATGTTGAGTATTCGAATATTTTTGCATTCAACTACTACGAACTTATGCTATACCATACTATTTTATTACATTATATTGAATGATTTTGCATTTTTAGACCTAGATCAAAATTCTATGATTTCTTATTGCAAATACTAAATTCGTACCAGTTTCGGCGGAAAAAATGAATTTAGTATAAATTCATAATAGTGTTAGGTATGTTTGTATACTTTTATTCTTCATTCTGTATGGAACTGTTCACCGTATGTATGCACACCAAGTAAGTATAGTATATACACTACCCTACAATAATGGACCGGACAACAAGATGTGATGATATAAGGGAAAGAATACATGCTTTAATAGGGGGATAGTCCCCAAAGTGCTGCAATTACACTACCAACCCTTCTGGGTATACTTTCAACAATGTTTTGATACATAGCTATTTGTGTCCATTCCTTCTGCAAGAATGTAGTCAGCTCATCTGTAGATTTTGGACGTGGTTACCTGGTACGTAAGCGTCGCTCTACCTCGTTCAACAAATGTTCTATGGGGTTTAAGTCGGGACTCTGAGCAGGTCAGGGAAGACGTTTTACATCCATTTATTGATACCACTATTTGACAGAGACTACAACATGACGAAAAGCATTGTCGTCCTGGAAGTAACATTCGTCCATTCCATAAAATTGCCAGAGCGTAGGAAGAACCTCACTGTCCAAAATGTTCATGTAGACATCGACGTTCAATTTACCAAGCACAATATGCAAAGGCCATACGACGAAAAACACCCCCAAACAAGCAGTCGGATTTTATGCAAATCCGCTCCATTATTGTAGTATTGTGTATATTATATATTTATACTATTACCATACTTACTGTGGAAGATGGTAAAAAACAATAGTATTGAATTTGAAATGAGTCCATTTACTTACTTTTACTGTTTCAAGATGTGTGAGACGGAAAAGTTAAAAGGAAAGATCATTTTGATTTTTAATAGTAAATACCTCATTTTCCCTCTTTTTGATCTCTGCGGTTTTTAGCGCTGTTCAATTAGAGGTTTGCTATTTTATTTGGTTTTTTCATTGTTATGTTTTTACTTGATTCTTGGTGCTGACTTATAACCAAGGTAGGTAGTTGAATTTACGTCACATTGGAGCATTACAACGTAATATTGGCGACAGTCGTGTATCGATTCCGAAGTACCATATCTGAGGACATCTCGTAATTTTGAACCACAGGTCAGATGACGACTTATAGCCAAGAAACTAAACTAGTATTGAAAAAAAAAATTCAGGATATACCAGAGTGGCATTAGATCATATACATTTTGCTCACGTTGGGTTGGTGTGGAAGTTTGGAGAGTGGGGTGCCAGCTCAGGTGTTGCTTCGTCATCTGACCGTGGTTCAAAATTACAAGGTGTTGTCCTCGGATTTTTCCCTTAAGGGATTGATCCCGGACGGTCGTCAATAGCCCGTTGTGTTGCTCTAGTACGACGTTAACTACAATTACCATATACTTTTTGCAATTAGAGACTTCGTTTAAGTTGCGTATATTTTTACATAAATGCAGAAAGTAGTTGAATAATCCGTGTATTTTCTGTGAAATAAACTTAAAAATCTAAATATAAATAAAACAAGAATATATTCAAAAATAAATTAGAAGATTTTTGATACAACACTAGCAATTAAATTTTAGGTGCTACAAGCAGATTTTTTTCTCCAAAAGGTTTCCTAATAAAAACTATTTTTCTCTTTTGGACAGAATAACTTTTGGTTTACCGATCAAGCTAACAAACAACAAAAAATTTCACGTATGCTCTTTTATAAAGATTCTATTCAATTTTTTTCATCCCCTTCAAATAATATCGTATTTTTTACTGCGTCTTTTGATGCTTAGTATCATCATTTGTAGATGTCATTAACACCTGCGAAGGATTGTTGTTTTCAGGTAGTGTACATTTTCTGAAGACCGAAATTTTCATTTAAGGTAAAGTAACACGGCAACAGAAGGTGTTATTCTTTTATACTATAGTATAACGCAAAAAAATCTAAATCACCAGGAGGAAGATTTTTAAAAATTATATTACATAATATGATATGAATTATGGATTATTTTTTATATACGCCGTACTATACAAAAAATTAAAGCTTGTACTTCGAAGGGCTACTTTTGTATTAAATTCGAATAGAAAACAGTTATTTTTCAGATCAAATTGATTCTGCAGATTTGTAGTTATTTGACACTCTACTTTTGTTGGAATAAAAATCTTCATCGAATATATTTATGAAAAGGATCTAGCCATTTGTGTTACTTTTATGAACGTTAACATATTGATCGAAAGATGAAATCCGATAAATAGTTTACAAGATGACTTCCTGGAAAGTTGAGTACACTAAATCAAGACTTAACCGGGCCGCGGTAGCTCAGATAGAAGAGCAGCGGATTAGCAACCGGAGAATTCCGAGTTCAAAACTTGGTCTAGCCAAAGACCGTCGTGTACACACGGGCTGGTGCACGTTAAATCTGTCGTGGCCTCAAATGTCCTCTCGTTGAAAGGAGCAGTAGAATTTTTTGGAGCGATTCTATTGGTCCTTTCATTAGAAGATAATCTTTGGAAAGATTCGACTGGGAAAGAAGGTTAAAATTGGTTTGAAGTCACCCAGGAAAGACTCAGATTGCAAGTCTTCCCTGAATAACTTATAACCAATACAAGGTTCAATTATGGGTGTAAAACCCTTAGAAGGTTTAAATATTTTTTATGGAAATAATTCGGAATCGCACAATTCTGTTTATAATTTGGAAATAATTTTATCAGTAACTAAACGAGGAAGAATGTGTTCTATTGCTTACGTTTTTAAAATGCTAAAAGCTGTGTTCTTAAGTTACTCATTTTTCTCGTATACAACAAATTGCATTCGGTGTTTGTCATACTCTCCAGCTGAGCGTAAGGAGTCGGTTAACACAGAAAGTCTCATCAGAGATATGTCGGCACATAGAAATTGTGTTATGTGGTCAAGGGGGAACCTGATTTATGTACATAAAAATTGTTTCCTGTGAGTTTGTTCTCCATTTTAATTTGTGTGGCTATTGCCAGTTTTTTAATTACAACACGCCAACTGACGAGTAGGTTATTAATTAACATCGCACTGGAGTAACACAACGGGCTATTGGCGACGGTCCGGGATCAAACTCGAATTGAAATATCCGAGGACAACGCCACATAATTGGAACTGCTGTCAGATGACGATGTTTCATCTGAAATGGCACCCCACTCTTCAAACTTCCACACCACACAAACGTGAGGACATTTCAGGCCACGACAGATTTAACGTGCACCAACCCCGTTATACACGACTGTCTTTGGTTGGATTCGAATTCGCCTCCCTCCGGTCGCTAATCCTTACTCTTCCAACCTGGCTACCGCGGCTCAACGCACCAGTTGGAATTAGTAGCGTGGTTGTTGCTTAATCAGTCGAAACTGCATAATCATTTTCATCTGCGTTTAATGCAAGTGATCGACTTTTCGATTCCAACGCCACCAAATTTCCCCTTACCGTAGACTTTTGATGCTAAAATTAGTTTCAACGGAATATATGTCCATGTCTTCAAAAGTCTCGATACCAAATTCGGTACTATTCCACGCATTCGATTTAGTTACAGATGCCTCCAAAGAATGAGAGGCATTTTTTGACATTCTGTATTATGACCACATATTGGATGAAAATACTGTATAGGTACCCCTTCCTGGTATTCTTAGGTCACTTAAACGTGTTCTTACCAGGTCAAGTTATTTTGATCGAAATGTTTGAATCCTTTTAGACGTATAGAAGATAAAAGACACAAAAAACGAAATTTCAGTTACGAAACCGACTAACGAGAAATGCAGTCGCACAAACTTCTAGCAGAAAAGATAAATTTTGTTACGAGTACTACGAGTCGAGTGAAATATTAATCGTCAGGTTTCAATAAGTTTTCTGCAAATAGTTATTTTGGGAAAACTTTAATATAAGAAAGTAAGAACATGCGATCATATTAAATCGATGAAAGAATCTTACACCGTTGAGATAATAATTGTCTTTTCATTGCCGAATTTTTTTCTTCGAATATCTTGATTGATTTACTACGGAAGGACTTGATTGGAGGGATTAAGTTGATAGATTAGATATAACAGGATGAATAGGGCTTACACAATATTTGTTAGCTTTCACAATTCATTTTTTCTTTCAATAATTCTTCAATTCTCTTCCTTTGAAGCAAAATTTAAAAATTTGTCTCACAGCGTGAATTTTATTTTGTATCAAAACCGACGAAAACCAAAATACTTTTAAACTGACAGAGAAAGAACGAAATAATAAGGTGCGTTCTCATTTTGTTGCTTCATTTGGGGCTTCATAACTAAATGTTGATATGCAATAAAATTGTATATTATCGTTATAACGAATACCGATACAACGAAAATTCTGTTATTACCAAGGAGAGAGATCGGATGGTTAAATTAAGTTGAAAAATTAATTGGAAAAGGGCTAATGAGGCTTGCGCAATATTTATTGGTTTTCGCAATTCATTTTTTTCATAAATAGTTATTCAATTTTCTTCTTATGAAGTAGAATTTAAAAAATTGTATTAGTTTTGCGAATTTCATTTTATATTATAACTGACGAAAACCAAAATATTTTTGAACTGAAAGGAAAGGAATGGTAATACTCAATCAGTGCATTCTCACTTAGTAGCTTCATTTGTGATTTTCGTAGCGAAATGATAATATAGTAAAACTGTATATTCTCATTATAACAAATACCGATACATCAAAAATTCAGTTATTACAAAAGAGGTAGTATAATGTTGACAAATTAAGCGGAAGAGGATAATTGGGGTTTACACAAATTGGTTAGTTTTCACAATCATATGAGTGACTAGCAAAATACCCGACCTTACTCGGTTTTAATTCGTTTACTCTAGATTGAAGAGATAATCAAAATATATAATGACTTACGTTTTTTGTAGAATAAAAATTTATTTTAACACCTTTCGCCATATTTATATTTTCTACAACTTACTTTGGACACAAATCCTACACATACATATCCATTCATGTAATACATTTCACATACATCGCACAATTGCTGTATGACAAACCTACAAAAAGACGAAAGGTGATACTAAGGTTACTACTATAAAAGACGATTTATAGGAAGATTTGGAATTCCCTTAAGTTCTTTTCATGTGCAACTCAATTAATTAAAATTACGATTTACGGCGAGTGCTCTCGCACTCATAGTCAACAAAACAATATTCTTTTACTTGTGGCACTCTTGCCTCCGGTAGGCGACATTGTGAAATTTTGCAATCTTCTCCTGTCATTACTACAACGAATTTTTTAATGTTGGAAAAAGTTCTATTTGGATTTTTAAACATTATTATTCTTCCAATAACGACATTATTCTTTAAATAACGGCATTATTGTTTAAATAACGGCATTCTTTAAATAACGGCATTAGTCTTTAAATAACGGCATTATTCTTCAAATAACGGCATTATTGTTTAAATAACGGCATTCTTTAAATAACGGCATTAATCTTTAAATAACGGCATTATTCTTCAAATAACGGCATTATTCTTTAAATAACGGCATTATTCTTTCAATAATGGCATAACTACACTTAAAATTTACTGAAAATTTATACTGACTTACCTAACATTTTCAAGTCTAATACTTTGTGGTGCTGTTGGGTGTGATGAGAAGTAAAACACATTTATTAAAATAATAAATATTTAAAACAGAAAACAGTAAAATAGAACAAAATAAAAGATGTCGGAAAAATTGTTCTAAAGATATTAATTTGTGATTCATTTTTATCTCTTGATCTTGCACAGTTGCCACAATTTACAACTAAAAGTGCACAAAATTTAGAAATGTGAAATTAATTCAGAGCGTAAGAAACAGAAAATATCACTGCTCACACGATCTTGTTCATTCTCGTTTCGTTGAAAAATATCGTCTGTCTCAATTATTCCGAAATCGTTTTCATTGCGCTAAGAACAAAAATAAGACTCGAAATAAATGAAGTATCAGAGCTGAAATTTCATTAAAAAATATAATTTTTTGAAGAATAATTACTTTTTCAGCAGTACTGGTAAAACAATCGAAGTAATCGTAATATTCAATAGACATTCCAATTTTTCCAAAACTACCAAATTATGGTTGATTTAAGTATACTTACTCAGGTGTTTTAGCATGAAACTCATCTAAATATACCAATAAAGAAATGTTTAATAATATTGCATTCACTAAATTAATTGATAATGTATAAAATACGATACACTGCAATCAAATATCTGGAATACAATTCATGTGATGCTTACACAAACACACAAACACAAAATCGAGCATAGAACAGAAAGACGGACAGACAGACTTTCGCAACCAATTCCACTCACTAAATCAAGATAAGTACTCACTGTATGCAAATTTCCATGAAAATATCTTAAACCGCGTGGACGTGTATAGGGCACAACATACAGACAGACAGACACCAAACGAGAAAAGGATGGATTCGGCATCAGAAGGGTCCAAAACGGATAGAAAACTTGAAATGGGTCGAAAATATTGAATGTACAAACAAACACTCCATTCTTATTTATATAGATATGATCATGAAATGCTCTCCATCGACAATTCTTCAGTTCTTTTTCTTTCTAAGCAATATTTTAAAATACACTGGTGCCCAAAATCATCTTTACATGTATAGAATACCGGATTTTTCAGAGATTATGAACTATAATTTGATGAATTTGCATGGAATATGAAACATAACATCATAGCGCATAAATACAAAGGAAAAAAAATTTAGGAACACAACATATGTTATAAAATTGCAGCATGAAACAATAAAAATGGCAATAACCTGTGATAAGGAGAGTTCAGAAAAAAAATAACTCAAAAAATAACTAAGGGTTATGAATTTAATATGGAATGCGATCGCCCCTGACTTGTATACACATATCACAACGTGATTTCATGCTGGCAATAATGTTGATAACCGCAGTCTGGGGAATTAAGTTCCACTCCTTCAGCAATGCGGTCTTCAGGGCATTTATATCTTTAGGTGGAGGATGTCACAGTGCAGCTGTTTTTTAAAAGTAGTCACATAAGTTATCTATCGGGTTCAGATCAGGATATTTTGCTGACCACGGTATTTGCTCAATGGCTTCATTTTCTAGGAATTAGCCAACGAAGTTTGCTCAATGTAGACGAACATTATATTCCATAAATGAAAAATCAGATCTTTATGCTCCTCTGAAAAGTCTTACATTCCGTTCTAATGTTTTAATCCCCATATCTCTGAACAGTCACAGATCCTCTGTTGAAAACGTGTACGTCTACAGATCATTATTCCTGTCCACACCATCACACTTGCACTATCAAAACGATCACATTCCATAATGTTCGACAAATGATTTCACGTTCCTGACTCCCTCTAGATGTAAAACGTTTAGAATCGGATGTTAAACTAAACCTCGACTGATCAGTAAAGAAAACACGGGTACATTGTTGTTGACTCCAGTTCTGATATTCTTTGCACCAATTGAAGCGATCGCTCTTGTGTTGTGAAGACAGTGAAACACATACTCTTGGATTTCCGGCAGAAAGGCCTTTTTCGTTAAGCCTTCTGTATACAGTTTGCCATGATACAACAGATCCCATGGCGGTTGCAAGCTCTGAACTTAACTGCCGAGCAGTACACTTCCTGTTACGAAGGGCAGTTATTACCATATATCGATCTCGAGAAGCAGTTTTTATATGTTTACGACCGTGTCCAGGCCTCCTTACAACAATTCCAGAGTTTTGAAATTGTTTCCATAGCGTAGAGACTATTGAAATATTCATGCATCTAGCTGCTTCCATGATTATCTGCCCTGCTTCTAAACGGCCGATAATGCACCACTTCACAGATTCTTCCAAATGATACTTTGGAGCCATAACAAATCGTTTTGAATCGTTACACACTGAAATCAAACCATGTATTGCAGAAATTTACTGATATATTTACTTTGTGCAAAGCGCTTGATTTACCGCCGAAAGACGTAACGCCTTGATTTGCATATCAGAAACAGTTTGATCACTTTTGATTGGATAATGCTAATTAGGCTTGTCATGCACACATTCCCTGCAAAAGATAGATTACATCGGTTAGGTATTTCATGGAATATAATTACTTTTGGGTATGTAAATATAATTTAGGACATGAGTGTACTAGTGGAGTAAAGAATGTTTTAGTGGCTGGTATTATAACTGACGAAAAACAATGATTTTTTAACACTCCTGGTGGTTGTCTTGACATTAGCATGACTTGTCGTCATTAGCAAAACTGACCAGATCTTGATGGACGAGATATCTCTTTATTAGCAAAAATTGACTTAATCTTGATCTCGTCATCATCAAAACACTGCAATATCTTCACAATTCAGAATTCAACGGCATTCCCGATGACGACGTACCTCGTAATTTAAAAAAATTGATCAGATCTTGATGGACGAGATATCTTGTTCAAACCCCACCCGAAGGAATAAACTTTTTTTTACAAATACCTGGCCAATTTGAACTTGTTAGAAGTGCTGTAATCATCATGGCATTACAAGGGCGGTAATGTTAACCACATGGCGTTACCATGGTGCACCTCTCGGGAGGGGTTCATGTTGCACTTCATATACCTACCATATATTCAAGACACAACCCGTTAAAAGAGGCTACACGTTTGCGCAAGACAGACGGACATACATGCCTTACCCTGATTCTAACCACTAATCAAGAAACCAGTATCCTGATCACCATCAATTGGTTAAACCTATTGGTAGACAATTATCTAAATCATAAAATTAAACTATCAAAAAATACGCAACTCAAAATATCTTAAGACAACAATTTCTACATGAGAGAAAAGACATATTCAAATACATTCCAACACATACTTCATACATTCCAACACATCCCATCTTCTTTTTTAACTCTCTAATCTATCCCGTATAACAGTTAGCAATATAGTAGTTTTTGTTATAACGAATATCGAGAGATACAACGAAAATTACGTTATAATGAAATTTGGATTCATTTCCTTTTAAATAGGCAGGTATTCTCAATAGAGCCACGGAACGGGCTATTGGTGATGGTCCAGGATCAACCCCAAGAACAACACCTAGTCATTTGAACCACGGTCAGATGACGAGGTGAACACCTGAGCGGGCACTCCACTCTCCAAACTTCAACACCACACCAACGTGATGGCAATTGAGGTCAACGTGCACCAGCCCCCGTGTACACGACGGTCTTTGTTTGGACCAAGTTTCGAAATTTTAATCCTCTGTTTGCTAATGCATTACGCTTCCATCTGGGCTACCGTGGTCCTTGTTATAACGAATATTCATACAACTAAAAATACGTTATAAAGAAATTCCGACCGATTTTCTTTTCAACTAACACGGTGACAATTTATCAAAATCTCTGATTGAACGAAGTAAATTTAATACGATATTCGCTATAACAATAAATTTATTTGAGATAAATTTCTTTCTATTCCACAAAAATGAAACTTGAAATAAAATGCAAGGCATGAGGTATAATACCGATCTTTGAATCGTGGGCCTTGGGAATATTTCACATCTGTAGACGAAACTATTCAGTCATGCTCTAAAATGACTGATGATATCATTCAGTCCATAAAAGACACAAGTTCGAGAAATCGACGAAACCAGTGAAGATGTTGCTGACGAATCAAAGTTTGCTGCGTTGGAAGCTTTTTCACGCTTGGAGAAAAAATGTACAATTTTATCACGTCAAAAGAATGTTCCAGGCGATGTATTTTCTCTTATTCATCATAACAAACCTTTTTATTATCTTCCACTTCGAATTCTCTTCACAAACAAAAATCAGTTTCTACAGTTTGGTAGATAAAAGTAAGTTTTAAGTTTAAATTACAAATTTTAAATTTTCTTCGGCACGCCGTCTCTGGGAAAACCATTTCAACTAACTATAAATTTCAACTATAGCCGCGTTTATAATAATAGAGTTACACCAAAATATTTTGTAGCTATGTAAAATATATGTAATTTTATTGTTTCAAGAAGCTAGTTTGGAAATAAACTTGGAATTGAAATTATAAAGTTATATGAAATAAATTAAAATAAAAAGTCAATATGCACATAAACATACCAAATTACTCACCAATATTAGTAATAAGTAGTGATAGTTAAAAATAATCACTAATAAGAAGCATGAGCACCTATTTTACTACCAATTTGTCTATGTGGCTCTATTTTCGGTAGCAGCATCCTTAAATATCCAGTCAATAATTTGCAGTCTGTTCCACTTTTTAATTTAACAAAAATCATAGTTAATACATCGATAGTGGGTACGTATGTTCAAGTGCACAAGTTGTCCTAAGCATCTTGTTGTCCACTCTTGCTTCTCAACGCCTCCTATTCCCTTGGGTTCTGCATTCCCCAGTAATCTTTCAGCACCCAATTTGAGAAACTATCCATTTTAAAGCACTTTTAAAGTATTTTTATTATTGATGCTTTTTTTATTATTGATTCTACTCGTATTTATTGCTTATTATATTTATTTATTGATACCATTTGTTATTTTTTTATTCCATTTATTATTGATTTCTTTTATTACTATTTTTATTCTATTTATTACTAATTCCATTTATTATTGATGAGCCGCGGTAGCTCAGTCAGTAGAGCGTCGGGCTCGCATCGGAAGGGTTGTGGGTTCTGTCCTCGACTGAGCCTGCAATTCTAATGGTTGCGAGATCGGCGCTGAGACCTGGCTAAAGACCGTCGTGTTCGCTAATGGTGGCTGGGGCACGTTAAATAGGTCGTGGTCACAAAGTCCCCCATGTTCCCATACCAAATCAATACCTCTGGGGGTACCTGATCAGGGGGTTATCGGCCTCTGATTGGGATCTAAATTACGATATAGGTGAGTGAATGGATGTGTGAGAGGGACATTCCTGTAAAACGGATGTGTCATGTATGAAGAAGTCCAACCCTCCGAGGCAATGGCACCCCCAATTGGGCCATATAGGGCCCGCACGACAGCAACATTTGTTATTGGTTCCATTTATTATTGATTTCTTTTATTATTCTTCTATTTTTTATTCTATTTATTACTAATTCCATTTATTATTGATTCCATTTATTATTGATTCTACTTATTATTGATTCTACTTATTATTGATTCCATTTATTATTGATTCCATTTATTATTGATTCCATTTGTTATTGGTTCCATTTATTATTGATTTCTTTTATTATTCTTCTATTTTTTATTCTATTTATTACTAATTCCATTTATTATTGATTCCATTTATTATTGATTCTACTTATTATTGATTCTACTTATTATTGATTCCATTTATTATTGATTCCATTTATTATTGATTCCCTTTATTATTGATTCCATTTATTATTTTGATTTCATTTATTTATATGCTATTTATTATTTTGATTTCATTTATTTATATGCTATTTATTATTGATTGTACTTATTGTTGATTCTATTTATGATTGATTCTTTTTTTGGTATTTGAATATAATTTTATTTAATAGTAAGTATAATAATTCCACTTTAACCAATATCTCTCTATTTGTTAACTCTTTAGAAATATTTTGGTGTTTGTGCCCTCAGGGGCACATCCCCTTTAGGTGTGTACGATTTTTACTGACTCGAGGTACTATTGTGATCTTTTCTCTTCCATGTGGTTACTGGTCTTTAGTAAATACAGGAATCGTACTCATAGGGTACCCAAACGATCTTTATCTGCTATCTCTATTCTCCCAATTGTTGGATCTTTTCCATGTTTCAAAATGATTTTACTTGACATTGTCTTGTTATATATATATATATATATAACAAAAGGAAATTCAAAATAAAAACAATCAGGAAATTTTCGAAAATGAAAGTGTTGGTGGATAAGAGCGTCTTCAGGGGATTGCGCCTTACCCAAAGAACACAAAATTATGTTTTTCTACAAAATGAGCAGCAAAACGCTCATACTAGCTCCCCAAGCACCATTAAAAAGCAAAGATACAAAACATCGTTTTCTTCCCACTCTTTTTTATTATGTTTAGTTTTGTATGTTTGATTTTGAATTGTGTTTCGGGGAGTATATGAGCAATTTTTTAGAGTTTAGTTGCTCATATGTAGAAAACACCATTTTGTGTGGTCTGGGTTAGGTTTCTCCCTGATGATCACCACACCTGATCCACCAACGCTTTCATTTTCGAAAATTTCCTTATTGTTTTTATGTTGAATTTCCTTTTGTTTTGGAAAAAAAAAAAAAAAAAAAAAAAAAAAAAAAAAAAAATTTATTGCTTGCTTCAGCGCTATTGCATAGTTAGTTTCAAGTTTCGTTCCCTGGTTGATTGCACCCAGGCTGCTATATATATATATATATACACACACAAGAATTTTGTGTGATTACCATAATTATATTAAAAATAAAATTTGTATGTTCATGCGGATATTAAAATGGTAGAAAATATTTCATTTAATGGGTCTGTAATGTACGCAGATATGAAAGTTATGAACTTTCTTACTTTAAAAAGAACGCTGAATCTGTTTTATGAGAACCTAAGAAGTTTCATGCGCAATTTGATATTAAAGCGGTTCATTATTGAAGTTTTATGCATGTAAATTTGTAGAAGACGCTATTCTCTATTGAATACTTTTGATGAATAACACGCGAATTAAGAAAGATGGTTCAATTTCCGCTTGTAGCTGTGCATTGCAACTGTGCAACGTTTCTATTTTTCCTGTCGTCGTCTCAAACGTCTTTTCTCACTTACGGTTTCTTCGTATAGGATCAATCCCAAAGAAGTGACACAATAAGAAGTGAATTTTTAACATAAATGTTTTAATATATACTTATTACTATTTAAGATAACTTATATTTGGGAAGAAATACCATTGTAAAATAATTCGTGTATTTAGATCAATCGGGATGTGTCACTGTTTATACTCTTAAAGGAGATCTTTTAACTTGGAGATCTTGATATTTTTATAACAAAATATAACCGACTCTTCTTTTTTTAAATTACATTTTGCACTTGCCAGGGTAAAAAAAAAATCAAACAGTGAACAAGGTCTCAAGGACGTCTTATTAATTACCTTGTACTATAAGCTGATGCCCAAAGCAAGTTCACCTGAGGTAGTTCCGACTAAACCAGTATTCGATTTGATCTTTGCCCAAATATTGTTGATTAGGTTGAGGTCTTCAAGTGGCATTCAATGTAGACAATCGTTGTCATCCTACTCACATCTTGATCATTAATTATTCTAGGCTTTCCAACAGTTCCAGGTCTGGAAACTAAAAAGAGTATAAGAACCTGTATTAAACTCTGATAAAATCTTAACATGTATATTCTCGTTGTAACGAATACCTATACAATGAAAATTCCGTTATAACAAGGGTATTAGGTAGTTGAATTAACGTCGCACTGGACAAACACAGCTGGTTATCGTCGACTGTCCGAGATGAATCCCGAAGGGAAACATCCGATGACAACACCGCCGTCTCCGATATTACATAGGAGAAGGTATACATAAATGAAAAAGAATGATGAAATTCCGTCATCAACAATTCCCAAGTCTCTTTTCTATTAAGTACAACAGTAGCCCGTCTGAAATAGTAACAGACTAAAAACTGTAGGACTGCGAGTTCGAATCCAGCGAAAGATCGTCGTGTACAAAATGGACTGTTGCACATTAAATCTATCGTGGCCTCAAATGTCCTCACGTTGGCGTGGTGTGGGAGTTCGGAAAGGTGAGTTGTCATCTCAGGTCTTGCCTCGTCTTCTGACCGTGGTTCAACATTACGTGATATTGTCCTCGGATCTTTCACGTTGGAATCGATCTCGGACCGTCGTCAATGACCTGTTGTGTTGCTCCAGTATTACGTTAATTAAAATTCCTACTTACCTAGCCTTTTCTTTTAAGAATTGTTTTAAAATTATATTAGGTTAAGGGGATATTTTTTGGTATTGTAACTTTGGCGAAAAAACAATTGAATTTTCAGCAGCAAGCTTTTAATATTTTAATATGTACGTTATTACTATATAATATAACTTATTTTCGAGATATTTGCAGAACTACCACTGTTCAGTCATTCTTGTACTTTAGATCAGTCGGGTTGTATGCACTTACATATGTCCTTTTAACCCTCCAAGTGACATAGACGAGGTATTTTTTCCATCAAGATCTGGTCAGCATTGCTAATGACGAGATAACTCGTCGAGACAACCATCAGGAGGTTAAAAAATTAGTTGGCTGGTAAATTAAAAGCATAAAAAAAGACCTTTTTAACCCTCTGAGGTGTTCCACGCATAATTCCACCTAAGAAATCTGATAAGATTTTAACTTTAAAAAATTCCATTTTTAACTTTAGGTCCACTCAGAAATAAAACCTTGCTGCGTTACTGACTTTCACCTCCGGAATTTATTTTTGTTTACACCAGTTTCCCAATTTTAGATTTCAGTGAAGTTCCAACTCCTCCCTTTATTGCAAAGTTCCACAAGCTTTTTTTTCTTTAACTCAAAGGCCCCTTTTCAATGAAAATTTTCTTCGGCTCTCTTCTGAAAAACTCATCTAATAATGTACTGTAAGTATCTGTTCCTACAATTTTTGAATTTCACCAAATTGCTTATGTAGCTGTGTGTGCAATTTTGGAGCTAGAAAAAAAAACTTCGAGATGAAAGGAATTATTGAAATGAAGTAAGAAAAGAGTACACTAAACAGTAGATTTTTTTTCACCGATCATCGTCATTTTTTAGTCATCTGATCATGGTTCAAAATGATGTAATGTTATCCAAGTATATTTCCATTCGGGTATTAAAGTCCTACTGGAGCAACACAACAGGCTATTGATGACGGTCCGGGATCAAGCTCCCAAGTGAAAGATCCCAGGACAACACCACGTAATTTTAAGCCATGGTCAGATGACGAGGCAACACCTCAGCTGGCATCCCACGTTCCAAACTTCCACACCACGCCAATATGAGGACATGACAGATTTAACTCTTCCAACTTCCGTTACTCTTCCAACCGGGCTACCGCTGCCCATCTTTCCCTTCGGTATTGATGTCGGATCATCGCCTATACCCCATTGTATTGCTCCAGTGTGACGCAAATACAAATACCTGCACATACATCAAAATTGGTAGCTAACATAAATCAAATCAAAATAATTTAAACATAATTAACTAATGAGATGGATGAACTTGGTATTAGGCTACCAATTTATCTATATCAGGATCTATTTTCCTCAGAAACATCCTAAAATCTTTACGGTCATCTGTTTGTAGTTGGTTCCACTTTTCAATTAACCCTCCAAGTGATTTCGACGAGATATCTAGTAGGTCCAGATCTGACTATTTTTGCTAATGACGAGATATCTCTTCATCAAGATATCGCCGATTATTTGATGGTGACGAAATCGAGATCTGGTAAGTTTTCTTCAAATGACGAAGTATCTCGTCCATCAAGATTTGGTCAGTTTTGCAAATGAAGCTAATGAAGAGACACCTCTCCGAGACAACCACCCAGGAGAGTTAAAAATACTTCTTACCACACTAAATCTACGAACAGGATGACGGAAATGCAACCAAAAATTTAATTCGGAACTGCCCACGAATACAAAAATCATATAGCTCATTTGTTATTTGTCTTGTTTTTAGAACATTCAGTCGTAACTTGCATTTTATAACGTAATTTCTTCGACAATGTGCCATATCAGTGAGTGCGCCTAGATTGGTCAACTCGAATCTTGCACCTCGTCCATCAAAATGTATCTCAGTTTTGCTTATGACGAGGTACCTCTACTAGACAACCACCTGGAGAGTTAGATAACTTGTTACCATACTAAATCTCTAAACAGGATGACTGAAATTCAACACAAAATTTAATTAGGAACGGTCCACAAGTACATACATCCTATAGCTTGCTTGTTACATGTCTTGTTTTTAGAACGTCGTAACTTGCTTTTTCTAACGCATATCCTTCGACAATGTACCATTGCAGTGAGTGTGCTTATATAGCCAACTGGAATCTTGCATCTCGTCCATCAAGATGTATCTCAATTTTGCTTAAGACGAGACACTTCGCCGAAACAATCACCATGAGTTAAGAAACATTGTTATCCCACTAAATCTAAGAACAGAAAGACGGAAATGCTACCAAAAGTTTTATTCGGAAGTGCGCACATCCTAACACTCACTTGTTACAGGTCGTCTTGTTTTTAGAGCGATCAGTTGTAGTTTACCTTTTATTACAATTCCTTCTACAATGTACAATTGTAGTCGATGTGCCTATGTATGAATAAGCGTTTGCTTGAAACATTTTAAGGCACATTTTTTGCTATAACCTCAAATTGTCCATTCTTTTTCCTGAACGCCCCGTATTTTCCATGGGGCTACCATTGTCCCCTCAAGATTCCTACAGCGTCCACTTTGTGAAACAATGCTTTATTGGCTCAATCATTGGCGTAGCCTGAGTGAAGCCCCCCCCCCCCTTAAAAATGTTAGTGTTATTGGTTTTCAAACTGTCTCAAAAACAAAGAACGAAAAACACTGCAATTACTTTCTATATATTTCGAATGGAACAATACATTTTTATTCTTAAAGTAACTATTGTTGTCTTCGGTTTGCAAGTGAAACATCAGAAACCATGGTTCTGAGAAAAGGGAGGGGAAATTTTAATTTTCGAGCAATGAAATAATCGCAATTTCATCATTTTAACAGTTATTACACTCTGTATTTACTTAATTTATTTATTAATTATTCAGATTATTTTCACTACGAGTATTGTTTTACAATAGAAGATTACAAGTAAAATTATAATTAACGGTGTAGATTTATTAATTTGTGTGTTTGTATGTTTCTCAAGTGTGTTTCAGTCATTTATTACACTTTGTACTTACTCAATTCATCAATTATTTAAAGAGAACGTTCGCTATGGTATGCCCCAACACACACACACACACACACACACACACACACACACACACACACACACACACACACACACACACACACACACACACACACACACACACACACACACACACACACACACACACACACACACACACACACACACACACACACACACACACACACACACACACACACACACACACACACACACACACACACACACACACACACACACACACACACACACACACACACACACACACACACACACACACACACACACACACACACACACACACACACACACACACACACACACACACACACACACACACACACACACACACACACACACACACACACACACACACACACACACACACACACACACACACACACACACACACACACACACACACACACACACACACACACACACACACACACACACACATATATATTTATTTCCAATGGCAAGGCTGGGTACAGATTGCACAGACAAATACAATACATAATACAATACAGAAATACAATACAGTACAGAATTGACCGAAGTCATTGTAGCCTTATACAAGGCCAGAAGTGATGGTCACTTGTGAAGGGGAACCCAGTGGGTGGACCATCATTGTCCCTAACAAAGGACAGCACAATTTACATCCATGCCCTGACCCGGATTCGAACCAGGAACCTTTTGATCCAGAGGTCAACACCTTGACCACTAGACCAGTTGGTCGGACCAACTCATATATAGCAACCTACAAATAAAATTATAATTTATAATATACATTTATCAATTTGTATACTTTTTAAGTGCGTATCAACTATTTATTACACTTTGTATTCCTCAATTTATAATTATTCAGAGTACTTTCACTAAGCGTTTGTATATATTGCCTATAGCAACTTATGAATAAAGTATTAATTAATAATGTAGTACATCTATTAAAATGCTTGTGAGCTTCAATTATTTATTACACTTTGTATTCCTCAATTTATAATTATTCAGAAAACTTTTACTACGCGTATGTATATATTGCCTATAGCAACTCTTATGAATAAAGTATTAATTAATAATGTAGTACATATATTAAAATGCTTGTGTGCTTCAATTATTTATTACACTTTTTTTTAACTCAATTTATCAATTATTCAAATAGCACTTTCACTATGAGTATGTATTTTTTTACCTACATTTTAACGAAATTATAAAAAGTGATGTACATTTATTCATTTGTTTACTTCTATTTTCTACTTGTATTTGTCAAGAAGAAATTTAACTTTCATGAAAAGAAAAGATGACCTAATGGATTAAAGATCAAAACAATTATGATCTAGAAAAACTGAAAAACTAATATTTTAAATTTTATTTACCCCTCCAAGTATTTTCGACGAGGTATCTTGTCCATCAGGTCTGACGAATTTTGCTAACGAAGAAATACCTCGTCACCAAGATATTGGCGAATTTTTGATGATGACCAGATCAAGATCTTATTACCTTTCTTCTAATGACGAGATATCTCGTACATCCAATATAGTCTGTTTTGCTAACGATTGCGTTTTTGATGAGATACCTCCGCGAGGCAATCACAAGGAAGTCAATATGTTTCACTTGAAAGTCAATGATATATTGAAATGTATTTTTAGATTTCCTAATGAATTAAGTATTCATTATGATGTATGAAAATAATGATTCGGGAATTTGATTTTATGTTGTGGCCAACCCTCTTCTCTCATGTTCACTCATCGTAACTTTGCATTAGTCCTTTCAATTATGATACAAAACTAAAAACTGATTTTCCAAACGGAAGGTTCGAATTTTTTTTCTAATTCTCATTATTGCCCAGTTAAATATTTGCAGATAGACCACAGTAAAATTATTTTTGTACTCAACTTATAAATATATATCACTTTCTGTGCCTCAGATTAATTGTTTTAACTTCTTCATTCCTGGAGTTAGCTGTCTGGGGGCTTTCAAAGAATTACTTTTTGTTCTCAAAGCAGTTAAAATATTATGTAATCATAAATTTCTGATATACATCTTAATGTTTTGAGCTTTATCTTAACGCTTCCAAATACATTCTAATGTTCTGATATGGGGGGGGGATAATGTTCCCAAATGGGTAACCCTGCCCATTTTTTCATGATAGAAAAGTTCAGATCTGCTTCTGAGACGCAGATATGAATTACATTAAATATCCAATCCATATTTTGTGTACCTTAAATATCCTATAACTTATTTTTATGTATTTTTCCTGTGATGATATTCCTTATATTTTTCTCAGATCATTATTTTATACAAACATTTTTTTAACTTTGTGTTCCTTCGATACAAATTCCTGACTACGCTACAGGGCTTGACTAAACAAATTTCTTTAATATTTGAAAACCTTTTGAAGCGTATACTTAGCGAAAAAAATATGTTCATTTGACAGAAAAAGTTATTTTGATTGTGTTCCTCCGAAATAAAACTATGACAACGCGCAACATGCCACGTTGACATGCTCAAATTCTTGAATACTTGAAACTCTTTTGAAACTTTTTAGATACTCCATTCACAGCGCCTAAAAGTACCTTAAAAATAATATTACATATTTCTTGATATGGTTTTCTCATGATGAGGACGTTGATAGTTTGTTCATCAAACGGAAAATGAAGATATTTACCGAAGCCAATATCTTTCTTAACGTATACTCAGATCTTCACAAAAAATTCTTTTAACTTTGGGTTCCTCCGAAATAAAATTTGAACTATGTTACAGGTTAAACAGCTCGAATTTCTTTAATACTTAAAAATTCTTTGGAAATGTTCATGAGATTTTTCGTTCAAGCGTCT
This sequence comes from Metellina segmentata, assembly GCA_947359465.1. Classification (NCBI taxonomy): domain Eukaryota; kingdom Metazoa; phylum Arthropoda; class Arachnida; order Araneae; family Tetragnathidae; genus Metellina; species Metellina segmentata. The sequence continues at coordinate 70,577,596 of OX375872.1, read as the reverse complement.
TGAAGTAACTTAAATACCCTATAGCATATCTCTTGATATAGTTTTCCCCGGGATGAAGACATTAGTAGTGTATCGATCTAACACACGCCTAAAAGTACCTTAAAAATAATATTACATATTTCTTGATATGGTTTTCTCATGATGAGGACGTTGATAGTTTGTTCATCAAACGGAAAATGAAGATATTTACCGAAGCCAATATCTTTCTTAACGTATACTCAGATCTTCACAAAAAATTCTTTTAACTTTGGGTTCCTCCGAAATAAAATTTGAACTATGTTACAGGTTAAACAGCTCGAATTTCTTTAATACTTAAAAATTCTTTGGAAATGTTCATGAGATTTTTCGTTCAAGCGTCTTGAAGTAACTTAAATACCCTATAGCATATCTCTTGATATAGTTTTCCCCGGGATGAAGACGTTAGTAGTGTATCGATCTAACACACAGAAATGGAGATATTTAGTAACCCCAATATCTTTCTTAAAATATGTTATCTCCGAATAAAAAAATCCTCCGAAAAAAAAACTTGACTACTCCACATGGCTCAATCTCCCAAATTTATTTAACCCTTCTGGTGGTTGTATCAGTACGATATATCGTCATTACAAAAACTCACAAGAACTTGAGGAACGAGGTGTTTTTTCATTAGAAAACAAAAACTGACCAGATCTTGATGAAGAGATATTTCTTCATTAGAAAACAAATCCTGACCAGATCTCTTTCTCCCTCTGGATAGACTAGATATTTCTTCATAAGAAAAAACTTGACCAGTTCTAGTCATAATAAAAGATTAGAAAAATCTTGATAACGAGATATGTCGTCATTAAAGCATAAATTGACCACATCTTGATGAACAATACACGAATGGGATCGTTAATATTTGAAAATCTTTTGAAATGTTGATAAGATTCTCCATTCGAAGCTCCTCAAAGTATTTCAAATATCCTATGAGATATTTCTTGACATGTTTTCCCTGGATGAAGACGTTAATGGTCTGTCGATCAAACAGAAATGGAGAGAAATTTAGTCATCCCAATATCTTTCTTAAAATGTGTTCATTTGATACACAAAATTGTTTTGACTTTCGGTTTCTCCGAAATAAAATTCCGACTAAGCCACAGGGCTCGTCAGGCCGAATTTCCTTAATATTGTATTTGAAGATCTTTTGAAATGTTTGTGAGGTCCTCCGCTGACAGCGGACGAGAAAACCGAGAAAAGCGCGAAAGATGTCACGTGAGATGCTACCGATACGTCACTTCCGATGGATGCGTGCGCACCGACACAATTTTAGCAAACTCTTCTCTCCTTTGCTGGCACCTCTGGCAGAAGCGGTCGCGAAATTCGACAGGTGGCAAGTGGAAGAGAGTGAAGATTTTTATTTTTTAATGAAGATTCATTTTTCCTGGAAGTTTGCGGCCACCGAATGACACCCCCCTGGGCCTGGAAAGAGTTTCTGTCGTGAATAACAAGAGCATGTGATCTTCGAAGCGATCCGATTCGACTTCGGGCGGCCCATTGTAGTTGATTGACATTCTGATGTAAGTTGCAAAGTTTGGATACTTTTTAACTCTTTTTACTCTCTTTTTAACTCTTTTGATACTTTTGGATACTTTTTTTCCCAAAAGCATCGGTGCGTTTTGTTGAAAACAACAGAGGATAAAATGGTTTCGAATGCTTTTACTAAAGTAACCAAAAGAGTACTTTATCGTGTGTGAAAATCTCTACTTTTGAGGTATACAAATATTAGAAACACAATTAAAAATTGGAGTGCTTTATTTCTATAAAGCTTTTTATTTTAATATTGCCACTGCTATTTATTTTGGTAAAAGTTTTGTAGTTTGTGGAGAATATTGCTTAAAAAGTATTACTGTGCGCGTATATGTAAACGTAGTCTAATAAATAAAAGTTTTTAAACTGAACAAAATTTTTTGTTGTAGGAGTTTGAAACATTAGTCGATAACGGCTAAATAAAAATATATTGACAAAATAAATAAAAGCTATTAAAAAGATGCAAGACTAATACTTTAGTTGAGAAAATACTAAAAAACTTTTTTATAAATACTTTTAAAATAATTAAATTTATTCAGCTGCAGTTGATATTTACCAAAACACCTATTACGTGGTGTTGTACTCGGATCTTTCCCTTGGTGGCTTTATCTCGGAGCGTCGCCAATAGCCCGTTGTGTTGCTTCAGTACGACGTTAATTAAACCTACCAAAAAACCTATAATTTAAGTAATTGAAATATTTATAAATTTGAATAATTAAAAACTTTTAAAAGATCATAAATGTGCTTATAAAAATGTATATCCCTGTAATTTGATAAATTAAAAGATTAATTTAAGGAACTTTCTAAATATGAATTTTTTGAAACATATCTGTATATTTAAAGGGTGATTTCGGCATTTGAATTTTTTGATGTTTTTTTTTATACTAATAAAACCCATATGACTATACTTATTTGTAAGAACTAAGAATGGACTTAAAAATTTTTTAACGTCCATGAAGAGAGAAATTTATATAATTTAAGCATAAATTATATCTATGTAAACTAGACATATTATGATATGGCCAGAAAAAGTGTCGTATTCTTAGACTAGAATTTTGGTAAATCATTAAAATATTTTAGAGTAGTGTTCTGGGTCACTAATTATATTCAAGAATTTAAAATCTCAATAAATGTTTGAAACCTATGCACTATACTTAATCGTTTGAACTTAAAATTTACTTTGATCTGTGTAGAGATAAATGTTAATATCTGTGTAGAGATAAATGTTAATATTTGAGTAGAGATAAATGTTAATATCTGTGTAGAGATAAATTTTAATATCTGTGTAGAGATAAATATTAATATTTATGTTGAGATCAATTTTATCTAGTTAGACCATAAATTTTATATGCATCTAAACTAGACACATATATATGATTCTTTGATCAGAAAAAGTGTTGAAGATATTTTAGAGTGGAATTTAAGAAAATCGTTGAAGTACTCTGAAGTTGCGTTCTGTGTGAGTCTTGTATTCTATTCACGAATTCTTTAAAACCTCGGTAAATGTTTGAATAATTGTATATAACCCGACAAGCAATGAAGATTTATATCGATAGTTTTGACATACTTTTTCATTCATTAATAAATTAAGAATAAATGTGCGCTTCTTAACTTTTCAGAGTTTTGAATCCAAAAGTTTTTAAATTAACTGCTTAGCTAACTGCTGATTTTAAATTAAATACAGAGATTAATTTTAAAACGTTTGTCTTTTCTTGAGTGTAAGAATTTATTAAAACCTTGATAAATGTTTGAATAATTGTTTATAAATCGCGAAAAAAATGAAGATTTCAAACCAATAGTTTTTACTAAAAAAGTACTTTTTTATTATTTAATATTATGCCCTCCTTAACTTCTTATAGTTTAACAGACAAAAGTTTTTATATTAAACGCTCAAGAATTCATTAAAACTTCTATAAATGTTTATGATCAGCAAAACAATGAATATTTCATACCAATAGTTTTGACATACTTTTTTATTCATTAATATCATGCACTCCTTAACTTTTCAAAGTTTATTGGACCAACGCTTTTAAATTTAACTTTGAAGAGTTTATTAAAACCTTGATAAACATTTGGATAATTCTTTATGATCTGCACAACAATGACGATTTAATATCCAGCTTCGACGTACTTTTTTATTCATTAATAAATGTATTCATTAAATTGTGCACTCCTTAACTTTTCAAAGTTTAGCAGGCAAACGTGTCTGAGCGAAGCGAAGCAATTTAAGCTTAAAAACTTCCTAGCTTCTTGAATAATCAATAGTTTCTTTATGTATACTGCAAAAAGTAGAAGGAAACATTAGATACACGTAAACGTTTCCGAAGGCTTAACATGCCCCGAAAAAATTCACAGCACTTTGTTCTTAGAATTCCATTGAATGCAAAATCAGTCACAAAGATGAGGTTGAAAATCTTTTTAACTACTGAAAGTTTAGAGGACAAAAAGAGGAACTGGCACTAGCACGATGATGCACGTTTAGTTTGTGTGTGTTTGATTTGTATTTCTTCTTTCGTGGCGCGGTAAAAATGTATTCTCTTTCCTTCAACATAAACGCTCACAAGAGCCTATTTTATCTAACATTTTAAGAAAAACTCTTTTCCAATGTTTTTCATGTGCTTGAATATGTTTAATTCAAGTCTGTAGCTCTTCTTTTGATTCCCTTTCGTATCTATTGTGACTGAGACTGATGTCTGATCGTAGAGAAGTTAAGAACTTACTATAAAAGTATAACATAAGCAATTGATCTTTCTGAATTTGTTTGATTCACAGTAACTGTGCTCTTGATTCCCTTTGGTATCTATTGTGACTGAGACCGATGTCTATGATCTGAAGAGAAGTTACAAAACTTGAGAGAAAAGTATATCATGAACAATTGGTCTATCTGAATATGTTTTATTCACATCAGTAGCGATGCTCTTGATTCCCTTTAGCATCTGTTGTGAATAAGACCGGTATCTATATAGTCCGTAGAGAAGTTACAGTACTTGAGAGAAAAGTACTTATAGATAATTGGTCGATCATCGAAAATGTAGTAGTGAAAGTCGTGTTTCAGTCAGCTTTTATCATTGTTTGTAGAATTGTAAGTAAAAAAAAATGTCCTTGTAATTTTAAAAAGTATATGACTTTAGCATATCTTTAAGTCTCTTAATTTCAGTTGTTTGGTTGAGGAGTAATAAAGCACACGTTTAGAAGTAAACCATGTTATATCACAATTTTCCCATTTTCTTTGCCAAATGGATGATTGTGTTATCTTTCCCTGATATTTGGGATAAATTACGCGACGATTGTCAGGATAAGATGACGCATTGATGGTTGTTTCATTTTCTATAGAAAGACGAGACAGTATTTCTACTGCCATTTGATTGTTCAAAAATTATCATTTTGACAGCATATTTCATTATACTTCTTAAACATGCACTTACTAAATAATTGAATTTCCCACTGTGTTCAATCGATTTGATCATGTCACTAGTTTATTCTAGGAAATATTCCGAATTACCTATGGTTTCGTTTTCCGAAGAAGCGTTAAAGCAAGCTGTTTCTCGTATAAATTCTGGAAAAATTGGTACCCGTGAAACAGCATATTTATAGTGTATTAGAAGCAATACTTAGACCAGGGATGCACAGACCACGACCCGTGGCCCCAAGCGTCCCTCCATGTATTAACTGGCGGCCATCCTCAGCATCCGTTATATTGCCTTTAATAAGTTACATAATGGGTAATTTTTAAAAATTGCACACACGCACGACAGAGTAGTAGTGGTATAACGGTTAAGTGGTCCAGCATGACACATATATCCGAGAACAAACCTTTTTAGTCATGAATAATAACAAATCGAAAAATAGAAACCGCTTGACTAGAAAAAATTTATAATCAATTTTGTTCTTGGCTACTACAAAAATAAAACCAAATATTAAAATATTATTACATCAATGCAATGTCATGCATCAGATCAAATTATTTATATAATTTTCTTATCTTTCTTTGCTATAGTGCATGATAAATATAAATAATATATGATGGAAAACTTTCATGCTTTTACGTCGGCCCTTCTATAAGTCACAGTAATCTGTCCCTTGGTCTTAACAATAATGTCTGGGTTCAATTCTTGGTCTTAACAATAGTGTTCTGAGAGAGTCTGTGCATCCTTGACTTAGACGAAGAGCGAAATAGACCTTTTGTCATGGGTTAGTTAGAACCAAGTGACAAGACAGATTCAATGATTTATTTTTACTTTGATTACAAATGGATTTTAGTGTCAGTTGATTATGAGTGTATATTCAAATTCCTCCGCCCTTTTTGGTTTGTAATCAAGGTGTTCTAAGAGATGGAGATGGAAAAAGACTCCAACCTTTTATTATTATGAGTGTATAATCAAATTCATCCGCTCTTTTTTGTTTGTAATCAAGGTATTATAGGAGATGAAGATGGAAAAAGGCTTGTTGATTACGTAAAAGAATCTGCAAACTAGGATTTGGTCTAGATCAGTGTTTTCCAACCTTTTTTGTACCATGCCCCACCTAAGCCTGTCTAAAATTCTTATGCTCCCCTATGTAATATATATATATATATATATATATATATATATATATATATATATATATATATATATATTTAATATTAAAAAATTGAATTCACTTAAGAAACTTAAATTATAGGTTTTAGGAACATATCACTAGGAAATTGTTAACAAATCACTAGGAAATTGTTAACGAAACACAGTAAATAAATTTTCAAAACATATAATGAGAAACTGAAATTCAAATTCGAAATAATTTTAATAAAGACTTTTCTATAATAATTTAATATTTTAATTTAGTGAGATCCTTTGGCTTGATGCTTGCTGCACAGAGATTTTATGTAAGGTTCCAATTTGGTTAGCTTCAGTCTCAAGTCTCCCCGTTGTGTTATATTCAGACGATTTTTTATTTTTTTTACCAGTAAATCATTTACAGCACTAAATCCCATTCGGCTAAATATGAAGATAGAAACGGTAACAATAGTTTTCTTGCACATTTGGTTGAATTTGGGTACTTGATTTCTGTTTCCTCACAAAGCCATGCCATCGCTCCTTTTATATTAAATAAAGTTTTAACTGACTCATCATTTTGCATTTCTGCGAGTTCTTCTTAATGCTGCATATTTGATATATCAGACAAATCCACTAACATTGGCTGCATCATCCATGTTGAAAAATCAATTTGTTTTAAATCAGAAAATCTTTCTTTTAAATCATCCGATAGAATTTTCAGATGATTGACAATAACAAGTAAAGTGGTATCATTTACTTCACATTTTTGGAGCCAATGAAACTGTTCAAAGTTTTTGTTATTAATATATTTCTGACATAACTCAATTAGGGTACTGAAACCAAATATCTTCGCTTTTGCATCAACAAGAGTTTTATTTGTTCCTTGATGTTGCTTATTTAATATATTTAGTTTTTCATAGATATCGGCTAAATAACTCACAAATGCTTTATCATCGACTGTTAACAGATACTTCATTTCAGGTTTGTCGCTTAAAATATCACTAAGAGTATCGAACAGTTCCATAAATCTTTTCAAGCAGTTCCCTTTAGAGAGCCATCTTACTTCAGTGTGAGTAAAAGTCTCACATGGTCTGCATTTTGTTCTTCACAAAATAGCTTGAAGAGATGCTCACATTTGGCATTAACTTTAATAGCATTGATACACTTTATTACTGAATGTAGTACTTCATTTAGAACAGGCGAGATGTTTTTAGCTACCAAGTTTTCCCTATTAATAACACAATGCACAAGAATCATTTCTGGATTATCATCTTTCATCAATTTTAAGCAGCCATTTTTCTTGCCCATCATATTAGGAGTACCATCTGCAGCACAAGATGTTATATTTTTCATTAGTATATCATTGACATCTAAGTAGTTTTTTAGCTTATTATATATATCTTTGGAGGTAGTGGTGCCTTCTAATCTTTTACAGAACAACATTTCTTCAGCAAAATGTCCTTTATCAATATATCTTACGTAAGTTATCAATACTGCCTCACTGTCTCTCAAAGTTGATTCATCCGTTTGCACTGAGAATTTTCTTGTTTTCAGCTTTTAAACAAGTGGTTTTTCAATATCTTCACTCATTTCGTCTATTCTTCTGTTAACAGTAATGTTACTGAGTGGCATAGCTTTTACATCTTTGTCATCTTTTTCAAGAACCGTTTTAAGAAATGCTGATATTGACGGTTTTATTAAATTATCTCCTATAGTATCATTTTTTCCAGATTTAGCGATGAATAAAGAAATTTGATAACTAGCCTCAAGAATACGATTATGAGTTGAAGTGTGAGCATTAAATAGAGACTTTACTGTTATCCTCTTTTCAAAGTTTTTCTTTAAAGTTTGAAAGTAATTCAAATCTGAATTAACATGAGCATTATGCTTCGCCTTCAAATGCGCCTCAAGACGACCTCGTTTCATTGATTCGTTGGTTAAGCATTGCTGGCATAAAAGACAAAAAGGAAACCGCTCATCGTGGACAGCAGGTATGAATCCAAATTTTAAATATTCCTCCGAATATTGACGAACTTTTTTCTTGCTTGCACCACTCATTTTATTATGGGCTGAAAGAAATATATATAAGATCAATTAAAAACTAAAACTAAAGTATGTGTTAAAATTAATTTAATGTGACATAGAGTAAACGTATACTAAAAAATGCATATTTTTTTAAATGTATATAACACATTTACCACACCGCCACCGCAAAATAACATATTTTTTCCATTTGACAAATTTTTCAGGAAAATTATGCTTCTAAAATTAAAATAAATAAAAATAAAATCAAATACTTACCAATTATATCTATACAATGTATATATATTTTAAATCAACGAGACTTTTACAACAGTTTTTACGGACGCCTATTTCAAATTAACACCAACTGAATGCTGCGAAACACTACAGAAGTTGCGACGGGCCATTCAGATACGAACAACTGCGTTGTTTAGCGAGATTTTAAAGCGTCCGGGGGTCCACGCGGAGCCTGCTGTCTGACGCAGGGAGGTTAACTTGACAACGCCAAAAACCCAGTTGATATTTTGGTCTCGTCAAACGAATTTATAATATTTATTGGCCGCAATTATTTAAGAATTTGTTTTTTTCTTTCAATTTTGGCACCGAAATCTAGCATTGCATTTAAATGGCCCGAAGCAAAAGGGTTAAACTCGTGTCGAGTCCATTTTCGAATTGCCCCCCTTAACAATCAAATTGCCCCACTGTGGGGCGTGGGCCCCACGTTGGGAAACATTGGTCTAGATGTTGTTATCATTATGAGTGGTATAATCAAATTTATCTGCCTTTTTTGTTTATTATTAAGGTCTCCAGAGAGAGGAGAACGGAAAATGACTTGTTGCTAATGTAAAAGAATCAGCAAAACTGGGATTTGGTCTAGATGCTGTTGTCATTATGAGTGCATAATCAAATTAATCCATCTTTTTGTTTTTTAACAAGCTGCCCAGGGAGTGAACGGAAAATGATTTGTTCATTTTGTAAAAGTAGCAGCAAAACTAGGATTTGGCCTAGACGTTGTTGTCATGTCCATTTCTGAGTCAGATTTTTCCATGTGCATTTAGCACAGCTTAGGTTATGTTGATTATTTTCTCGTTGTAAAGGTGGTCTGCAGGATGATAAACGATGATTTAGAGAGCAGCTACTATTGCAGGGCAGGTGAATATATAATTAGGTGTGACTTAAACCCCCCATATAGGTATCACAATGTCTATATGTTCTAGTTTCATCACTGTTATTTTTCCTGTCTTTAAAATGTCCTGTTCTCAGTCTCGATATTGGGGGGGGGGGGTGTTTTTTTATATCGGTGCTAATTTCACAAATTTGTTATTTAATTTTAATTTTCTGTGATACGAGTTTGAATTTTACCAAAAAAGAGTAAGATTTATTGGGGTGTTTGTCCAGCATTCAATTCTGTGGCTTCCTTTGCCACTTGATCTGCAGTTTCATTACCTTCAATGCACACGTACGAGAATCCACTGACGAGCGCACCTTTTCTCCATGCACATGAGTTGGTACAGAAGTGAATGGACATATTAGGCACTTTTTTATTGCCATTTTCTATTGCTTTAAAGACAGAGATTTAGCATAACTGAAAATAATAATTCCCTCGGTTAGCTGTGTTGATATATTTGGCCTAGATGACAAGACAATTTAGAAACTTGCATTCAAGTTTTCTGAAAACCCAATGGGTATAAAACAGCCACTAACCCCAGATATATAATTAAAGAAAACAGCAATTATTATTAGTCAAGAATCCTATGTCATTGACTTGAATGAGGAAATTGAAAATTGTGGCTTTCTGAAAGTTGCGTATTATATAAAAAAATTATTGTAATAATAGTGGGATAAAGTGTAAGAAAAAGACCCCTTATTAAAGGAATAAAAGTTTACTACTAATTCATAATTATATAATAAAATTTGTTTTATTTATTCATGGCATGAGCGCCATCTTACCTTCTACCTTAGAGACACGGTAGCCCGGTTGGAAGAGTAGCGTGTAAGCAACCGGAGGTTTACGAGTTTGAAACTCGACCCAACCAAAGACCATCCCGTAAGTCGTTTAATCTGTTGTGCACGTTTAATCTATTGTGTCCTCAAATGTTCTCACATTGGTGTAGTGTGGAAGTTTGGAGAGTGGGTTGCGTTGACCTCGTTATCTGACCGTGGCTCGAAATTAGTAGGTGTCCTCGGATAGGGAATAACCTGTTGTGTTATTCCAGTGTGACGTTTTTTCAACCACCTACCTAACTTCACCCTTAGCGTAGAGATGGCGCGACAAACCTTTTTTGAACTGCTATGCTAATTTTTAACACTCGTTATTTACGTATTTCGATAACAAAATAAGGAACTTTTAACTAAAAAATGTCTTCGGATATTTTTGAGCATACAGCAGCCGTTTTTCTTCAAAATGTGTCCTAATAACTTTCCTAAAAATGTCTCTAAGGCAGAGATGTACAGCTTCATGAGTGCTGCTGGCTGGATTGTGAAAGCCTGAGGAAAGCGGGTCGCATGTATTAATTTGAAAGGGTTGTTGAGTAAGGACAGAACTGACAACTATACTCCATGTTTAGGGTGGCAAAACAAAACAAATCTCTGTACTTGAGGATCGGTAGGATCCCCTCCCCACTATGCTACCTTATGTACCTCACGACCAACTTTCACGTGCGTTGTCGTGAAAAAATTGCTTTGTCAAAAAATTGCTTTTGACCACAGAGGCAAGAAGCAAATCTTTGGACTAATACCTTTACCGCTGGGAAGTATGGACAGGAAATGTCAGCAATAATTTAGTCTATTTACAATGTCTTTTTTCTCTTTCACTTGTTTTGATTATTGAAAGATTATTTTTATGAAAAACTATTTTCAGTGGGCAATTCATTCTGCGAAAGGGGAAGTTCTACTACGATGGTGAATTTATTTTTCAAAATCTTCACTCTATAATTTTTCAAAACTTTTTTGGTTTAATAAAATGCCAAGTGCCCATCAAACTGATAATTCCTTTGAAAGAACAGGCTCGGAGGCTAATCTGGTTATTACTTGGTTATCCATGTTTAGGGGAAATTATTTATTATGTAACACAATATGATGTGCTACATGTTTTTTCATTAACAAGGCTTGCAGTCAGAAGTTAAATGTCCAAGTGGTTTCGATGAGACATCTCGTCCAAGATTTGGTCAATTTTGTTAATGACGAGGAATTTGTTCATCAAGATCAGGTCAGTGTTACTAATAAGACATCTCGCCGAGGTAAAATTGCCATCTTACTCCAATGAGAATGAAGATGCACGTAGAGAAAACAAATTGTTCTTTACCTGGATCTGGTGACAGTTAAAAGTTTTTTTTTGCATCAGAGTCTGACCACTACAAGGTGATTTTAGAAGAGAAGATAAACCGCCAGGAGGGTTAATCTCATCGTAGAAATTCTCAAGATATCCTCATGATTTTTGTTTCCAAATTTGCTCCCAATTTATTCTTATTTTGGATCAGAATTAAAAGCCTTTGCCCGCGCTAGATGTGCATCTAAAGGTGGTGGTTGACATTTTCTAGCCAGTTACTATAAAATTTCGAGTTTACTTTCCATGCTTTTGTAGAAATCAGTTAAGTGAAATTATTTAACATTCCTGTTGGTTGTCCCGACGTGGTATCTCGTCATTAGCAAAACTTATCAGATCTTGTTGAACGAGTTATCTTGGCGTTAGAAAACTGATCAGATCTTGATGAACGAGATATCACTGGATACTTTCTTAGATATTTAATGAATGCCCTGTTTTCGCCTTCTTAGAACTTAATTTACACCTTTTTTCTTATTTTTATTTTTATCCTTATAGAAAATTTATCTTAGTAAGATTTAAAAACTCATTAAAATTGTTGAGGAATTACTGATTTGTAGGAACACTTGGGATTGATCTTGTTAATCACCAAAACCAGCCAGCACCTTCACCAGACCTCTATCCTTAATTTAATTTTTTAAATTAGAAACAACCTTTAGTCTAGTACAATTTTAAAAGATGTAAAACCTTCCAGAAAGGAGTTGTTCGAGGGCAGTATGATGCGCACCCCTAATTTAAAGCGTGTTAATATTGTATTATTTAAGGATTTCAATGATTTAGAAACATATCAATTAAAGTTTAAAAAAAAATTTACACAGTTTTAAAAGTTGAAATTAAATAATGAATATACAGTGCACAAACACTTATTACTAAATGGAGAAAAAGAATCCATGGATTCTTTTAACTAATAGATGTGGTTGTACAGTGGGTAAAGGCATTGTTACAGTACTTGGAAATCTTACACTCAGAGCGTTTAGATATTTTTTGGGGTGAATGTTACCACCAGTTAAATTTTAGTTGCAACTCTCAGAGAGGTAAAGAAACTTTTTGTGGTAAACGTTAGCATCATTTAAATGCTAGTATAGTATTTTCTGTTATTATAAACACACTCCCTTAGGAAAACAAACAGTTAAATCAGTTATGAACTGATTGTTAAGGGATTAAATTATTAATAATGAATGAAAACGTTTAAAACTTGATACCATGTGGTATATAATCCTAACTAACTCAAATGAGAAACTAATGAATTAAGTAGCAAAGCTTAAGTGAAAGAATTCCTAGTTTTATTTTTATATTCCACATGCAAACATTTCTGTTTGATTTCATTTGCTGTGTCATTTTTTGTAGGAGAGGAGAAAAAAGGTATATATATATATATATATATATATATGAATAGTTTTAAATCTGATTTTCTGATTTTAAAAATTGGACATAATATCTATGATATTTTGTAAGATACATATTCAGGTCAAACTTTAAAATTATTTAGTAAAATTTATCAATTCATTTTATTAAAGGTTAATTTGTAAACACTGCGTATTCGTTAGCATTAGGTCTTTACAGAGAGTTATCATTCTCTCTCATTATACAAACTTTTATTGATACTTTAATTTCATATGGATTATTTCACATATGCTTCGTGAAGTTTAAAAAATATAGGAAATCTACATCTCACCATGATGTCAAGCCATGGCGGCACGTGACCCAAAAGAAAATACAAGGGCTTACGTCCCGACACCACGTAATCGAATATAAAATAGGACTATCCATCAGAAATTGAGAGAGGTCAAACAACCACTATAATTGACTATGGAACGAATAGGGTTCGCTGAGATTGGTCAGAGCAATGATTATGAAGCAGGATTTCGTTGAGGGTGGAGACGGCAAGAGGAGAGAATTGGAATTTCTTGCGGGAACAGACAGATCTTTGAGAACTCCTAAAAGCAATATCTCGCCAGGCCTGTTGCATCGTAACCGGAATCAACTACACCCTCGGGTTCAAATGCCCAGAGATTAAAGTCGGTGAATATCACTCTCCTATAAGCTTTCCATCAGTTCCTTTAACTCCTCGCATCACATATCCAGCACCATGCTGTTCCTATTATGCAATTAACCCTACTGGAGGTTGCCTCGACGAAGTATCTCGTTATTAGTAACTGATCAGATCTTGTTGGACGAGATATCTTGTCATTAGAAGAAAACTGACCAGGTCTTGATCTCGTCATGGTAAAAAATTGGCAGTATCGTGATGACGAAATATCTCGTCATTACTAAAATTGATCATATCTTGATAGACGAGACATCTCGTCCAAACCATTTGGAGGGTTAAACTACATAATATGAACGGTTGTTTTGGACCTGCTTGCTTCAATAATCACTATATTGAATATAGATTATTGTAGAAGAGATTTTCCTTCTTGGAATTGATAATTTTGATACTGTAAATGAATGCATGTATGTATGCTGTGTATGAATGCATCAAAATTGACCTTTAACTCGGCGCAAAGCTTGTACGCCTCTCTGACAATCTGTCCGTATCAAGTGCCACTATTTAAAAGTTCCCAGAAGAAAGCTTCAATTTTATTTTCTTTAGAGCTTAAATCCTTTTGAACTGGAGATAAAAGCAAAGCGACCCTCTTTGGAATCTTTGTTTTTAGTCTCGAGGATCAAATTAAACCGAGTTTGGATGAAAAAAAGCTAAGTAATGTGCAAATAGACGTAAAGCTATAGTGTGTACGGATGTAGGATACTTTCATTTGTTTCAAAACTCATTTTTAGTTTTTTTAATATACAGCACATCTAGTAATATAAACTGGCTTGCAGTAACTGATCCATTTCATATTTTATGTTTCTAAAAATGTAATTTTGTTTTATGAAATCGATTTCACACACACAGTAAAAATGTCAAAGCTTCGTTGCGATATATTAGGGACGTGTGAAAAGTGTTAAACCAGGACCTTTTCAGTTTTGTTGAGTGATAATTTTTATTTTTATTTTATTTTCTTTGTTCACTTTAAAATATTCGAAGGTAATATGTTTTTAGAAATCTATCTCTAAGCTAGATATTTATTAAACTTGAAGTTAACAAAAGTTAATAAACCAAACGCACATTAATTAAAGTCATCGAAGTGTATATGGGGTGTGATGTGTACTGGTAATTACTATCTCAATTTTAACCCAAATTAAGACCGGATTATTATAATTCAAGTACATAGCTGCACGGTAAGGCATTACACACTTGCATATTTACAATTCAGGGAAATAAACTTAATTTACCCGTTTTGAGCAGAGTTCATCTATCACACAGGATATTTTAGAGTCTTCGTTCATTAAATTAGAGTGGTCAAAGGTAAATTAATGTAAAGTTTTTTTTGGGAGATGATACTCTTCGGCTTGCTGTCTTTGACTTTCCGGCTAGTGTGTCATTGGTCACTGGTGTGGTATTCCAGGATCGATGCTACTGAGTCTCAGGAGATAGCTGGCTCCATGTTTTGGGTTTATTGTGAAGCACCTCATCGATGATCTATATTCTCCGACAAAAAAGATATATATCCCTCAATCATTAAAAATTACAACTATCCTCTCTTGCTAGCATCATTCCACTGAACCTCAGTTTCATAATCAATGCTCTGACAAATGCCAACATATCCACTAATCTCACAGTCAATAATTCTGTTTATTTGACCCCTCCTATTTTCTAGCAGACACACTAAGGTCCTTTTCTAGTAGGCACATGAGGTTATTTTCCAGTAGCTTCAATGTAACCATTTTCTGCTAGCCACTTTGAGGTCATTTTTTGTAGACATAACGCGGCCATTTTCTAGTTGACATTCTGAGGTCATTTTCTTGTAGACACACCAAGTTTATTTTCTCGTGGACATACTGAGGTAATTTTCTAGTAGTAAACACAAAACGGCCATTTTCTAGTTTACACTGTGAGACCAGTGTGGCAATGCATACAAATTTTATAAACGTGACTAAAAATATTTCAAGTAAGGTGCAATTTTCCTCATGATCTAAATTCAACTGTTTTAAAACAAAGGAAATTCAATTAAATCTTTCAGGGGTTCACACGCTAATTTCGCCTTGCAACCTGCATGGCTTCTAGCTAGATTTGATATTCTTGAACAATATCTTTCCAATTCATTATAATAGAAGAAAAAGGAAATAATAATCATAAGAATATAATCATACAGAACGACTCCCATAAGACGTAACTGTTGTTTAGCTATTTTTAAAGAACACAAACAATAATTTTCATGTTTCCCAGTTTTATTATATTACTAGCAAAATACCCGACCCTACTCGGTTTGAATTGGTTAACCCTAGATTGAAAATATGATCGAAATGCATAATCACTTATGTCTTTCGCAGAATAAAATAATAATTGAACACCTTTGCCATCTTTAAAATTTCTACGACTTACTTCAGACACAAATCCTACACATGCATATCCATTCATGTAATACATTGCGTGTACATCGCACAAATTGCTTTATGACAAAGCTACAAAATGACGAAAGGTGACACTAAGGTTACTACTACAAAAGACAATTTTGAGGGAGATTTGGAATTCCCTTTCTTAAGTTCTTTTCATGTTGAACTCAATTAATAAATATGATGAATTTACGGTGAGTGCTCTCGCACTCATAGTCAACAAAACAATATTTTTTACTTGGACACTTTGCATCAGACATGCGACATTGTCCAATTTCACTTATTTTTCTTCCAATAACGGCATTATTCTTTCAATAATGGCATAATTACACTTAAAATTTGATTTATTCTAACTTGCCTGTCACTTTAAGTAGAATACTTTGAGGTGGTGTTGCTTGTGACGAGAAGGAAAATACATTTATAAAATAATAAATATTTAAAACAGAAAATAGCGAAATAAAACAAAATAAAAGATGTCGGAAAAAAGTTGCTCTGAAGATATTAATAACAATAAAGAAATGTTTGATATTGCATTCACTAAACTAATAGATAATGTATAAAATAAAATACATTTTAATCAAATATGTGGAATAAAATTCATGTGAGGCCTGTACAAACACACAAACACAAAATCGAACATAGAACAGAAAGACGGACAGACTTACACAACCAAGATCACTCACTAAATGAACGTAATTAGCATAATTCTTTAGCATAATTACTCACAGTATACAAAATTACATGAAAATATATTAAACCGTGTGGACGTGTATAGGGCACATGCATACAAACAGACAGATAGATGGACTGACAGACAGACACCAAACGCACAAGGAGTGGATTTGGCATCAGAAGGGTCCAAAACTGATGGAACACTTGAAATGGGTCGAAAATATTCAATGTACAAACAAACACTCCCCCATTACTATTTACATAGATTCCACTTTAAAGTTCTACATTGTTTTGGTTGTAGTTTTTGTATTTTAGCAAGTGAACTTTTGAAAAGTATTCTGCAAATGTTTTAGCTTTTCTTCATTTCATTTTGTAGACGTAAATGAAATTATTTGAAAGTTAAGTTTGTTCTCGTAATATAATAATAAAGAACGATTCACACAAGACGTAACTATTATTTAGCAATTTTTAGGGAACAAGAACAAAATATTCATGTTTCCCAGTTTTATTATTATTATTATTTAATTAATTAATTGACTAAGCGTCGTGGAATTTGTTCGAGATGTTCGGTTTATTTTAATTTTCTATGCTCCTCAAATAACTTAACACTCTGAGTGTTATGAGACTTTCGAGTAATGAAGCATTGCTTTTACCACGCATCACACATAATAATTAAGTAGCTACATATATTGGTCGAAAGAATTCGTGCACATTATTTCAATATTTAAAAAAAAATTCTATCGATCTTTTCCTTAGAATAGAATTGTTTGGAAATATTCCGTTGGTTAATTCCATTAAATAGAATCCTTAAAGAGGTTCCATTTAAATAGAATCCTTTGGAAAGATTATTTTATTAGTCAAGAAGATTAAAATTGGTTAATAGTAATGCATGGAAGATTACAGATTGCGCGGTGGCATGATGGATGAGATTTCATTGAGTTGGTATGGTATACGAAAGTTTTAAAAATTTGAGCGCTTGTTTCTATATTGCTTTATCAAATTGACAATTTTAGAACTTCAATAACTTATTTTTTCCCTTGAACATATATAAAAAGCAGGGTATTTAGCCAAAAAATGAAAAATGTAAACGATAGTTAAAACTAATTGTGCCAGCGCTCTGAAAGCTGCAAACATAGCATGGTAAGCAAAATAATTTTTAAAACAAGAGGAAACTGAAAAGATAAAACCAAAAGAAATTTATTGAAATGAAATTGTTGGTGGATCAGGAAGGAGCCTAACCCATACATGTTTTTAAAACCATAAGAAATGTTCTAGTCTTATAGAATTTCAAATACAAAATATTTTAATTCTTCAATTTTTATCAAAAGCTGAACATTTCATGAGGAAACATAATATTTTATTGAATTTCTCAAATATTCATACATAAATTATACTTTTCATTAAAATCTATACATTTAAATGATTGGAAATTCAAAAATTATAAATAATTGTGTAATTTTTTCTAGCAGATAATGGTTTTACTTCATTTCGAACACAGTTTAGCATTCAAATATTTTTGACTCGCACGAATCGGTAATATGATACAGAAAAATGAGAAAATTGTCTGTATACGAATAATGTATACAGTGAGATTAGGTGCTCATATATTTATTTTTTTACATAAGGCATATTTGACAAGTAAGGTATATTTGACAAAACTCATCAGTTATAATGTATTTATTTAAAGCTAAGAAACTTAATTTAAAGAAATTTTAAAGTCACCAGCTCAAGGGAAATATTTATATCATTTGAAGTAAGTTGTTTTTATAAACCATGAATTGTAATGAACATCTGAAGTTTGAGGTCATATTGAACTGATACACTGATATCCAAAATTAAGGTCACAAACATAAAATCTGTGAGAACTGAACAAATATTCAGTTTATTGCAACGAATTTGGGCACAGAGATATATTATTATGAGACAAAGCATATAAGAAAATAACAGTATGAAAAAGTGTTGAATTGTTAGTTAAGATACAGGTTACATCAAAACCTGTCAAATCATGATGCATTTAACTCGGGATACGTCCATCTAATATGGAGTGTGGCCACCGTGCAGTGCTATACAACCTTCACAACGAGCCTTCATACTGTTAATGAGGGTGTCGAGAAATGCTTGCGGCATTAAATACCATTCTTCCAAAAGCGCGGCTTTTAACGCCTGGAGAGTCCTGGCAAGGGGGAAAGTCGTGAAATGGCTCTTCCCAGACCATCCCAAACATGATCTATAGGATTGAGATCCGGAGACTTCGCGGGCCAGTTCATACGGCAAATATCCTCTTCTTCAAGAAAATCATCAACAATATGAGCTCTGTGTGGCCTCGCATTATCGTACATAAAAAGAAAGTCTGGGCCTGCTACACCACGGGACAACCTCATATAGGGTTCAAGGACCTTATTCCTATAGCTCTGTGCGGTAACACTACCCTTATCAAAGACGTGCAGTGGTGTACGACTGATCAACATGAAGCAGCCCCAGACAAGAATTCCTCTGCCAAATTGGTCGATTTCCTTTACGTTGGAGGGATGATCGCGAGCTCCACGTTCTCTCCAGATGAAGACTCGCCGAGAATCACTCTGTGTGCTGAATATCGACTCATCAGTGAAAAGAACAGCCCTGAAAGGGAGACACCACTGGACGCCGGGCGTAAAGGGCCCTCTCTGCTGTATACTGTTTGCCTGGAAATTGTTTTCCCAGACGCAGCAGCAAGGTCACGAGAAAGTTCTGTAGCCGTTGTCTGCTTATGCAGTCGTGCACTTAATGTCAAGTAGCGATCCTGTGCAGGTGTCGTCGCTCTTGGGCGACCTCGGACGATTTTCCTGGTGACAGTATCACTTGTTTGGAATTGATTCCACATATTTCGATTCCTGGATACCACTTTTGGTTCCATTTCAAACCATCGAGTATCCTCTGCTTGAGACTGTCCAGTTTCAAGCCTGCCAATGGCTCTCCGTCTCATTGAATCATCTAACCTATTATGAGAACTCATTCTCACTGCAAAAAGTCAGATTTGTGAGTTTTAACGCAATATTCACAATGTTGCAAGAGAAAATCCCAGATGCTTAAACGGTCAAATTCGTCGTTGTTCTACAAAACTAACGCCAAACACAAGTTATTCCAAACCGGAAGCTAAAATTGTGCTACCCGTTCTTCAAAATATATAAAATACAAATTTTATTAAATTTTCTGGCAACAATTTTGAATTACTTTGGAAAACGTGTTTGTGACCTTAATTTTGGACACTAGTGTAGTTTCAAAATTTCGGACTATTCACTCTTAAGATTAAATCCTATGCCTAGAATTCTAGATTCAGTAGAAGTGTTTGTCCGTGTTTTAATGTCTTTTAAAATTCATTATAAAGAGTTATACTGTGTCTACTTAAAAGTAAGGGACCTTAATAGTTAGTTGAATTTATTCGTGATAAGAATTAAATCCTAGACTGAATATATTCCTAGGATTAAAATTATTTGTGTGCTATTAGTTATTTAAAGCGTTAGTCTAGTTTTGATATCTTATGAATTCATTAACAAACAATTATATCGCGTTGCAACTACATAAAAGTAAAAGCAATTGGACGGTAGTTGATTTTACGTCACAATAGACCTTGCACAACAGGCTATTGGCGACGGTCTGGGATCAATCCCGACCGGGAAAGATCCGATAAAAGAAATGATAGATAATTTTATTTTAGAAAATACATTACACATGTTGCCATGAAGAGAAACGAATCACATTTAAACGGAACATAATTGAAACATAGGAGTATATCTCTGATTAGTAATATATCGCCTACTTACTTGATATTGTCTGTCTTATGTCTGGCACATCATAGCGGAATATGACATTTACGCAATAAAACCAAATTCAACCAACCATCCAAACATATCTTCTAAAGATACACCTCAAGATATGCTATACCTCCTTTACTACAGATAAGGTTTTGCTATCTGTTTTGCTCAATCTGTGTTCATAAAGATAGAAGATAATTAATAGCTTAAAGTTCAGTTCTTTTTTGGCTAAGTCAAAAGCAAATCTATGAATACTTCGCAAGATTTCTGAAGCAGGCTAATTTTTTAGAGTAATTACTCAAGCTTGGGAAAGTTTGAATGACGCAAGAAACATTTCATAAAATGTCTTACTGAAAAAGCGAACTTAAACGATGAAGTCCCAAAGTAAGATTGACTAGATTAAAAAACAGCTCACGTATGTTCAACTATAAGGTAAAGAGTTTTTTGGTTAAATGTAAGCATCGAAGAGATGTCCATGAAAATTTCGGTGAGAGTTACAAGAGGATTTAGTCGTTTTAAGTACCCACTTCATCCAAGTGCAAGTTGCAAGAACAAGCTTCTTAATTAGGTGCCAAAGGTGTAGAAACTGATATGGTGAACCTTTATTGCATTAAAGTTAAATGTTCATGAGACTCATCTTAAAAGCATTAAGTGGAAAATTTTTTTCAATTTTAAAGATCGGGCTCTTGACTTTGCTTTTAATTAAGGCCGCACTGATTAAAAAAACTTATGAATAGTGATTATAGGATTCAAAATTAGAGTAAATGGGATTCATTTAATGGTGATTAGATGCTGTTGGAAATGCTCTATAGTCAATTTTTAGCTAGCTAAATGAAGTATACGGAGTAATTCTTTTCATTATATATAGAAAAGTTAGGATTCACAGAACTTTAAATTAATTTATACATTTTTCTACTATGAAATTTAAACATAAAAAGTGTAAAAGTTATAAAAAGTAATGATACGCCTTTCATAAACAGTTCAATTTGAAGTAAATATTTGAACTTCGATGGTCAAATTGAGAGTTTTAATGACCTCTCAACATTAACTTGCGACATAGACGCTTATGTTTCTCAACTCTCGAGCTGTAAGTTTTTAGTTGTTATTACTACGACCACTCGTGTGTAAGTTTTACTTATTTTTTCTACATTTTATTTTTGTGAAACATGTTTCATTTTAACCTATGAAGGATTCACATGCATTATTCCACCTTGCAACCAGCAGTCTTCCCTTCATAACGTCTAAACAATATAGGCCTACTAATCTTTTAAAGAAAATTTTACTGTAAGGAACTGAGCAATAGAATATTCGCAAATAATTCTATTGTAAGGAAAGGATGAACTAAGTCTTTGAAAATGATTCTAAAGTAAGAAAAGGAGCTATATAGTCACACTGGAAATGATTTTATTGTAAGCAACTGAGCAATAAAATATTTGCAAAGAATTTGATTGTAAGGAAATGAGCAATATAATCTTTGCAAAGGATTCGATTATAAGGAAATGAGCAATAGAATCTTTACAAAGGAATTTTTTTCTACTGTAAAGAAATGAGCAATGAAATATTTGCAAAGGATTCTATGTAAGGAAATAAGCAATATATTTTTTGCAAAGGATCCAATAAGTAAGAAAGAGATCGATAGAATCCTTCCAAAGGATTGTATTATCTGGAAAAGATCAATAGAATGTTTCTAAGGGTTGAAAAAATACATGTATTATTTTCAACCAATGGATTTGGTTATTCAGTCAGTAAGTGTGTTGTGGGATAAAAGCAATACGACAATACTCGGAAATCCAGTGACGCTCTGAGAATTAAATTAAATTTTTTTACGTTAGAATGGTTAGTTTGCTTTGGCATTGAGTTCCATGTGGTATGGGGAAAAAACAACTTCCCTCCACATTCTTAAAATAAGTTAAATAAAAAATTAGTAATTAGTTAGCCTTAAATAAATAAAGTATAAATCTAGAAATTATTCTACTTGTGTATATACAACCATATGATACATAATTATTCTATATGGATCATATGGACGTAAAGAGGGTGCAAATTTTAGTTAAATAGATATGGAATGAGACTAGACAGGACAATAGGAACCTTGAAAAACAATGTTGCATAAGCCGAAAGTTACGTTCTTACTTTTTAAGAATTTCCTATTAAAGTCGATGATAGTTCAGTTTTTGTGACGTCGAGCTTTCCAAACAGGGGTCCTTTGCTGGGTCAGTGAGTCGTACTGTATAACACTTGAAATAATAATCTCAAATAGTTACGAGGCATTTATAAAAAGGCTTTGAATTTTTTTTTGCTAGTGTTTGTGAAATTTTAACACCATAAAGGATACGATTAGAATCAAGTTTATACAACAGATTACTGATATAACTGTACATAAGCGATTATATTTTCAGAACAATGCAACAATTATAACCTGAAAAAGTCGGTATGTTGTGAAGCTTCCACGAGATGCAATAAGAGGTTCTATGCATCATGGTATCAAATTTGAGTCTTTAGATGGGAATTGCTAGCCAGGTTGCACCACAGTTCATTGGTACTGGCTGATGATGAACTTTAATGGGTTAGTTACGGAGTGACCATATCCCAGACATGTTCAATAGGCGACATGTCTGAGGAACGTGGAGAGAAGAAAGAAAAGAGTGGGGTACCCGCAGGGCTGAGGAAAGGGAGCTAACATTCCTAGAACACAAGAAGTTGGGAATTGTCCTGCTGGATATAGCGCCAGGAGTGCTCTAAAGGAAGATATGACTTCTGGCTCCTCAACTTTCCTGATGTATTGGTTATTCTTGATTATATTGAATCCAAGATCGCGAATGGTACCCAATAGCTATCCACACCATCGCGACTGACATTCTGCCATTACGAGGCTGGCTCTAGAATGCACGTTTGAAGAGCTCACCATATGCTATCTTCTAATGCGTGTATGGTCCTCGTTGATGCTTTGGGATGTCCGAAAACGACATGTTGCCAGTCAGCACGATATTGTCTGTGTTCAGGAGCTCATTGTAGCCTGAGGCTTTAATGGTTCAAGGGCAAGTGTTCACTACCAGTTCCTGTGAGCCGAACGATTTGTGGCCTGCAGGGAGTTTGAACTCAAGTAAGCGGTTAAGGTTCACTTTTTGACTACAAGACTTTAATTGCCTCTATAACCTCATAGCAAACTTTTATAAGAGCAGCACCTGCGTGTGCATTTCTTAACTTGTAATTTCTGCTTTGCATCCCACCAAATTATCTTTCTTTTTCCTTTTCTTATTTGGTCACCTTCACGTTATGGGATATTTTGTTTACCGTAAACTCAATCTAAGGGTCGGTATCCCATGACGGAGTTAAGTTAAGTCTCACATGAGCTGGCATCCCATTCTCCAAACTTCCACACCACGCCTACGTGAGGACATTTGAGGCCACAACAGATTTATTAAGCACCAGTCCACTTTGTACACACGGTCTTTGGATGGATCATAACTCACAACAATCCAGCTGCTAATTCGTTACTCTTCCAATCGGGATATCACGGCCCATGGTATTGAAGAAAATGTAACGGTGTAATAGTTTCTAAACGTCGCAATCGTTGGTTTGACTTTAAAGCTAAAGAGTCATATTTAGCCAAGCTGTTCCAAATACAAGACAGCGTCAAGTAATGCAAGACATACAAATACGCAAGGACAGTTAAATTGACACTGGAGAAAGATATAGACCCAAGGTAATTTAATGGAATTGAACCTGCGAACCTACAACACGTAGGTTAGATAAACTCGAGAGCCACTACGGCCCCACAACGAAGTGGTATAAAAGACGAAAACAAAAGCAGCATTTTTTAACTTTGTAAGGAAACGCCAAAAATCGAAACAGGTTCCTTTTTTGAGTATAAATCTAAAAGTGGAACACCATTTGTGGCAAAAACAAATCACTAAGGGGTGACAACTGTACTACTTACATGCAAATGAGACTGTACTGGTTAAGTGAAAAAAAATGGTTGGTATGCTGGAACTTTTCCTTCCTGTTGGCATATGTGGATGACAAATATTCAAATATTTCTTAAAATATTCATTTTAGGAGAGGAGAAAATATATTCATGCTCCAAAAACTGCTCGATTCTAGATTTCTGCGCGTTTCTATTTCGTTTGAATTCCAGGAATTTTGAAAAGTAAACTAATAAACTTTTGAACTGAAGATCTACATACAACTAAGGTACCAACAACTCCTTTCAAAATTCCTGGCTTCTGAATTGAAACTCATCAGTGCTTGTATTACTGCTTCTGTACCGGGGCACGAATATCCTTCGATGAAATCAAGGATTTTACTAGCTCGTATCTACTGAGACAGACGTGGCTTATTGGGTATGCCCACTGCACTAGTAACCTGTGGTTTGTAAGCGGTGCAGGTTCGGGCAGGCAGTTGGCAGTTAATTAACGTCGCAACGAAGCAACACAACGGGCTATTGAGGACGGTACGGGACAATCCCTCGTTATTTTGAGTCATAATCAGGTGACGAGAGAAACACCTGAGATGGCACACCACTTCTCGAAATTTCCAAATCACACCGACATGAGCACATTCTAGGCCACGACAGATTTAACGAGCACCAGACCCCGTGTACACGACGGTTTTGGGCTGACAGTGGTGCAGATTATTATTACAGCTTCTATTCCTCCCTAGGTGTATTACTTTTTTCCTTGTCTGTAAAGTTAATATCAGTACAGTTCTGTGCTGTGTGTGTCTGTCCATTTACTTGGTAGTGTTTAGTGCAGCTTGAAAATATAACCTTAGCGCCATTAAAACCAACATACCATATAACATGGAAGATTTCTGTGCTTTATATAGGGGTTTGTACGTCTCTGCTGTACTTTTTATAAAAGTAGGTATGTATGTAAGTAGTTTAATTAACGTCGTACTGTAGCAACACAACGGGCCATTGGCAACGGTCTGGGATCAAATCCGTAGGTAAAGATCCAAGAATAACACGCAATTTTGAACCATGGTTAGAATGTCGCAAAGTCGCACCCGAGCTGGCACCCCACTCTCTAAACTTCCACACCACGCCACCGCGATGAAGCTAGTTGGCAAGGATCGAAAGATAACAGCGATGTAAATATGCGTTGGATGCATGTTACAAGATGTTTGTAGCAATGAGACAGACATCCCGGTGAGAAGAAGTGAAAGACTGGAGTTCTGAGAGAAGAAGTGAGAGAAGGAGTGAGAAGAAGTTCTGGTATGTAAAGTACTTATCCGTGCGGAATATTATATTTTAGAGGGCTATTTTTTTAGTATCATTTTATGCGTAGGTCAAACATAAAACCTATCCCTTTTTATCAGGCTTACATACTTTAGTTTTATAGCCAATTCAGCACCTTAAATCTTGGCCCCATGGACATAATAACTAATGGAGATATTACCCTACTCTCGTAGGAATTAACGCACTAGGGCGCTATTTACTTAGAGTGGATACCATCTCATGTTGGTTTATTTGGTAATAAGATAGTTGATTTATACTCAGGAAGGTTGCGAGAAAATTAAGCCGGCAAATAGCGAACTTTCTGTCACGGGAATTTACTTCTAGTACAAATCAAATATCACAAAACGTGGTGTGTGTGTGTGTTCCACCCTTTATTCTTGGCATCACGCAAAGCGTCCTGAACTGTGACTGTTTTTGGTGTGTCCAAGGCTGCACCAGACTTCTGGCAAGACTTAGAAGCGGTCACATAAGATGTATCCCTTTTGTTAGAGGATTTAACCCTCCTGGTGACTGTATCGACGAGGCAACCCGTCACTATCAAAACTGACCAGATTCAAAAATGCCATAAAAAATCGGCAATAGTTTAATGACGAGAAATATCGTTATTAGCAAAACTTCAACTACTCCTTCCCATATTTTGGATAGTATTGGTGTCTCGGGAGATAGCTCATGGATTAACAGGAATTGGTCGCTATAGCACTTGAAAAAATACGAACTTTTAGATTTTGTCAGTTTTCATCTTGACCAACATTACTCTCAAAAGCAACTGTATTAAAATGCTTTCGCTTTTTACCTCCTCCTTTCGCTATCTCACAGCGTTTCAACCTTCATTAAATATTTCTGTATCAGCGATAGTTAATGCCTTATCTCAATTGGTAAACAAACTACTGTAGTTGTATAGTCTTCGATTTTCATTTCTGATTTCTCACACTCAGTTTTAACCTTCTTCGAATAGTTCTGTCTCAGTTATAATTTCCCCTTCTCCATTGGTAAATAAGATACCATAGATATAAAATTTTCGCTTTTCATTTCCGCTTTCTTATGCACAGTTTCAGCCTTCTTCGATTATGTCTATATCTCTGTCTCGGCGATAACTTCCATGTCTCCATTAGTAAATAAGGTATTATAGTTATAGAATGTTTGAATTTCCGCCTTCTCATGCAGTTTCTACCCTCTGCATCGAATATTCCCTTAGCAGCGATAATGTTCACTTCTACTTTGGCAAATAAGGTCCCAATCGCGATACAAATTAATTCCAAAATACTTCTCCAAATTCCCTTGAATATTATCTTCTGTCCCATTAGACATCTATATAAATAAGAATGGAGTGTTTGTTTGTACATTCAATATTTTCGAACTATTTCAAGTTTTCTATCCGTTTTGAACCCTTCTGATGCCAAATCCGTCTTTTTCGCGTTTGGTGTTTGTCTGTCTGTCCATCTGTCTATCTGTCTGTATGTATGTGCCCTGTACACGTCCACACGGTTTAATATACACAGTCCAATAACATTAATGTGACCACCCCCTACTTTCAATATCAACGTGAAATAACCAATCGCAAAAGGCAGGTGGCGGCACATTGCAGTGGAGTGTATATAAAGGATGTTCTAGGGCATCGGAAAGCATTTCAATCGTCGGCGTAATGCAGAAACGTAGTGATTTATCCGATGTCCAAAAGGGCATGATTATTGGCTTTCGGGGCAAGGGTGGAAGCATTTCGGAAACGGCTAATTTTGTGAACTGTTCGCGTGCAACCGTGGTAAAAGTATACCTTGCATGGCAAAATGGCACTATCCAAAATCAGCGGCGTGGCATATGTGGTGCACCACGGGCTATAGATGACAGAGGCGAACGAAGGCTACGGAGATGCGTTCTGGCGAATAGACGTGCAACTGTTGAGCAGCTGACCGCCCAGATGAACCATGGGGCTACCAAGAGTGTATCCTCAGCAACGGTTCAGCGAACGTTGCTGCGCATGGGCCTCCGCAGCAGACGCCTGGTTACTGCAAATATGCTGACTGCTGTTCATTGGCGACGAAGGCTGGAATTTGCACGCCAACTGGACGTCTACAGAGTGGCGACACGTGGCTTTTTTCGATGAATCACGTTTTATGCTCCATCGGACAGATGGACGTTGGCTTATACGGCGTGAAACGTCTTGAAGCAAACACCCTGCAACAATTGCCTGAAGGATCCAGGCTGGAGGAGGGAGCATTATGGTTTGGAGAATGTTTTACTGGCATTCACTGAGTGCACTCATCATTGTGGAAGGCACGATGGATCAGCACAAGTACGCATCTGTTCTTGCGGACCATGTCCACCCCTACATGCGAATTATTTTCCCTCAGAATGATGGCATCTACCAGCAGGACAATGCGAGGTGTCATACAGTTCGCAGTGTATGTGCGTGATTTGAAGAGCACCAGGATGAGTTTACCGTACTCCCCTGGCCAGCAAACTCACCGAATTAAAACCCAATCGAGAATCTGTGGGACCACCTCGATAGGGTTGTTCGTGCCATGGATCCTCAACCGCGTAATCTAGCGCAGCTGGCCACGTTACTGGAGTCAGCATAACTCAACATCCCAGTGAACACCTTCAGAAACCTAATTGACTCTCTTCCTGCACGTCTCGCAGCGGTTCGCTCTGTCAAAGGTGGTAATTCTGGCTTTTCACAGGTGGTCACATTAATGTGACTCGACTGTGTATTTTCACGGAAATTTGCATACAGTGAGTACTTATCTTCATTTAGTGAGTTCTTTCTGTTCTATGTTCGATTTTGAGTTTGTGTGTTTGTGCAGGCATCACATAAATTTTATTCCAGATATTTAATTGCAATGTAATTTATTTTATACATTATTTATTAGTTTAGTGAATACAATATTACACATTTCTTTATTTTTATATTTAGTTGAGTTTAATGCTAAAACACCTGAGTAAGTATACTTAAATCAACCATAATTTGGTAGTTTTGGAAAAATTGGAATGTACACTGGAATGTACAATTGGACACCCAAATTGCAACACCAAGAAAGACAAGAGGTATCACAACAAAATTTATTTTGTAGATAACATGTTGACCAAGTATCAAATGATTAAATTTATAGACTTCTGTGAAGTGTGGTCATGCCAAAATCAGTAGCCAGAGTAGCCGCCATTGTTGGAGATCACCGCTGCCACACGCCTCGGCATTGATTCAAAGAGACATTGGATGTGTTCTTGGGGTACAGCAGACCAAGCAGCATCCACACGTTACCAAAGTTGATCTGGTGTGGCAGATGGGGATGTAATCTGGGTCAATCGTTGAGCAACCATGGACCACATGTTTTCTATCGGCGAAAGATCCGGAGAGCGAGCTGACCAGGGCAGCAATTCAATCTGGCGATTGACGAAGAACCCTTGGACAATGCGTGTCACGTGTGGTCGCGCATTATCCTGTTGAAATATGGCTGTGGGCAAGCCCTGAAGGTAAGGAAGCACAACTGGCTCCAACACCTCGAAGATGTAGCGCTGGCTGTTTAAAGTACCAGCAATGCGTACTAGAGGAGTGCGAGAGTGATATCCAATACCGCCCCATACCATAATACCCGGTGCAGGACCAGTGTGGCGGTGCATAACGCAGCTGTTCAGCATCCTCTTTCTACGGTGTCTCCAGACTCGAATCCGACCCATCGTGGTGTTGCAGACAGAAGCGTGACTCGTCAGTTAAGACAAATTCATTCCATTCTGCCGTCCACATCCTTCTTTCATCGCACCATTGGCGGCGGAGACGTATGTGGTTCTGCGTCAAGGGTAGACGAAGCAATGGACGTCTTGAGGACAGACCACTCTGCTGTAAACGGCGTCGAATGGTACGCGCAGACACTGGATGATGCGTTACAGACTGAATGTGTTGTGCTATGGTTCGTGATGTGGCTGAGCGATCCGTCACTGCCATACGCACAATATGCCTGTCATCACGTGAAGTGGTGCTCTGAGGTGGATGCGATTGAACACGTCGGTCCGTCGTACCCTCCTGCATCCAACGATCACATATCCGCATTACAATTGTTTGGTTTCGTCCAACACGACTACCGATTTCCCTGAAAGATAATCCACAATCTCGGTAGGCCACTATCCTTCCTCTGTCGAACTCGGATATTTGATCAAAAGATGATCGCTGTTTTCTGATAGGCATAATTGATCGTTTTTTTGAAAAAAACCACAAGAAAAACACAATTGCCGTACTTGAAATCGTCGAAATCCCCAAGCCTTAAATAGCGCTTTGAAGTGGCGCCACAGGCGCGCGTGATGTGCGTCTGCGCTAAAATTCTAATCATTTACATATGTCACCTCCGCTAATGCATGTTGTAAATTTCATATTATTTGCATGCTTTCTTCAGGGTGTTGCATTTACGGTGGCCAGCAGTGTATATTGAATATTACGATTACTTCGATTGCTTTACCAGTACTGCTAAAAAAGTAATTATTCTTCATAAAATGTTTTTTATGGTATTTGAGCTTTGATATTTTATTTATTTCGGGTCTTATTTTTGTTCTTTGTGCAATGAAAACGATTTCCGAATATTTGGGACAGACGATATTTTTCAACGAACGGGAATGAACAAAATCGCGCGAGCAGTGATATTTTCTGTTTCTTTCGCTCTGAATTAATTTCACGTTTCTAAATTTTGTGCACTTCTAGTTGTAAGTTGTGGCAACTGTGCGAGATCAAGAGATAAAAATGAATCACAAATTTATATCTTTAGAACAATTTTTTCCGACATCTTTTATTTTGTTTTATTTCGCTCTTTTCTGTTTTAAATATTTTTTTATTTTAATAAATGTGTCTTCCTTCTCATTACACGTAACACCACAACAAAGTATTCAACTTAAAAATGGCAGGTAAGTCAGAATAAATTTTCTGTAAATTTTAAGTGTAGCTATGCCATTTTGGAAAGAATAATGTCGTTATTGAATGAATAATAATGTTTAAAAAATCCAAACTAGAACTTTTCAAACATTAAAAAATTCGTTTTCATAATGACAGGAGAAGATTGCAAAATTTCACTATGTCACATACCGAATACAAGAGTGCCACAAGTAAATAAATATTTTGTTCACTATGAGTGCGATAGCACTTGCCGTAAATCGTAATTTTTATGAATTGAGTTGAACATGAAAAGAACTTAAGAAAGGGAATTCCAAATCTCCCTCAAAATCGTCTTTTGTAGTAGTGTCTTAGTTTTGTCTTAGTGTCACATTTCGTTAATTTATAGCTTTCTCATTCAGCAAGGGTGCGATGTATGTGAAATGTATTACATGAATGGATATGCATGTGTAGGATTTGTGTCCAAAGTAAGTTGTAGAAAATATAAAGATGGCGAAAGGTGTTGAAATAAATTTTTATTCTACAAAAACGTAAGCCATTATATATTTTGATTATCTCTTCAATTTAGAGTAAACCAATTAAAACCGAGTAAGGTCGGGTGATTTGCTAGTATCGTATAAATTTCATTCTTTCTTGCCATGAACACCATCATCTGGGAAGCTAAGAGTCGAGCTTCTTTTGTAAACCACAATTACAGCGTTCGACCCACGACCGCAGAGCTAATTTCTTTAAAAAATAATATATTTAAAACTTACTAACTTCATATGTGTTTAATCATAAGTACGCATTATAAAACTTCAAGTTTTGCATGCAACAAGGCATTTTTGTTACCCGTATATGAAATGTTATTATTTTAATAACTTCTATGCATTTCTAACCTCATGCATAATTTTAAGAAGAAAAGATCCCCGAAAGATATGAGCCAACCCTTTCTTTTGCTTTCCCACTTATTATGATTGGTCCTCCTTTTCATCGCTAGAATAAAACCCTTAAGCGAAGAAGTAAATTAACACAGGTAGAGATAGAGAGGACATTTTTATTCGGGCGTAGGACATTCAATTAATTCATGAGGACAACACAGGATAAAGAATCTCTGCTGGGACAGCCCTTATTGAAATTACCGATTGTCTTGATAAGTATTCAGCGCACTCAATGCCCTCCATTCTTTTGTTATCGCTGACGTAAAACTCTGAGTATTTGTCAAATTCTAAGCAACCCTTTGGATAATTGCCGTTGGGGGTGATAAATACCAAGAGAACAGTTCATACCAACACTTAGTCTTATCAATTTGCCATTTGTTTCAGCTCGGTTTTGCCTGATTTCCGTCCTTTTCAAGAATAGATTAGATCTAAAGTTGAGAAAGGTTAGAAATTCTACTTTTATATTTTATTTGTATTGGGAAAAAGCATTTATTTGCAGCCCGATGCTCCTTAAAAAGGGATTGTAAATTAGCTAAGGATTCTTTGGTTTGCCGCTTTATACCTGGGATGGACAGACTTGTTAAGACTGGCCAGGCATATTCACTGTGATTTATATGTCCACCAAAAAAGCATGAATGTTATGTCACGTATTATTTATTTTATATTTTCATATGTATTGTTGCGAAGAAAGGTAATAAAAAGTAAATAAAGAATTTGATTTGATGCGTGACATTGAATTGATCTAACCAATTGTTTTATTAGTTAAATCGATTTTGTAATAGTAGCCAAGCCCAAAATTGATTCCGAATTTTCATTAGTCAAGCTGTTTGTATTTTTCGATTTGTTCATTCATAACAAAAACGTTTGTTTGCAGATATATATGCCACGCCTGGCACCACCAGATATATGTTCAATTAAAAAAAATACCTTCGTGTGACTTGTTGAAGTTAAAATAATAAATTCGGACCGCCATCAAATTAACGGAGAGAGGCATGAGATCACGGTCTGTGCATCCCTGCTCAATACCGTTTCAGAAGGCTTATCTAGACCATGGCTTCTTTGGTTTGATTGGTCCCTCTACGTTTATCTTGATTCATGCAGGCTATTAAGACTCTGGATTCTTTGGCTTGATTTGTCACTCTACTTTTATCTTGATTCATGAAGGCTATTTAGACCATGGAGTCTGGTTTGATTTGTCGCTCTAGCTTTATCTTTTGCTAGATGAAGGCTAATTAGACCATGGAATTTTTGCTTCTACAAGTTTAATTGCTGAACTTGCAGTGAAAAAAATTCAGGCAATGACTAATAACGATAGAAAGCGACCATTTCGGTGGAGCAAGATCTCTATTATTATTAAGACAAAAAGGATTGCGTCACTAGAGGGAAACGCCAATTTAAATATGATCTAGAAATAGTTTCTCCACATCTCACTTCTTTAATTAAGCATTTGAGGGCCGCGTGAAAATGTTAGGGAAGTTCTAGCGTCATTCATTAGTGTGTTCGAAAACGTAAAAATAGATAAGGCTTCTTTGATGTCCAACTTTGGATATTTCCGTTAGATTGATCCCGCACCGTCGTCAATAGCCCATTGTGTTGCTCAATGTGACGTTACTGAACTACATATCTGCCTGATGTTCAACTCCAGGGGATAGATTCCTGAGATTGGACCCCTTCCGCTTGTTTAGAAATCAAAATTGTGAGAAAACTCACGATAGTGGTGACTGATGACAATTTTTTTTCTTGGGCCTGTCCTGAGACCGTGGACGTCCTGCTCCACCGAAACGACCATTTTCAGTATTTTCGAAGCTTTTATTCTTTATTTGTCATTGTTTTTGAAGTTTTGAATTTTTTCTACTAATTTGATTTACACTTTTGGTGGTTGATCTTCGTGTGGAAAACTGATCCGTATTGTTCAAGCCTCTGGCGCAAATAAACCTGTTCCAAACTGTTACCAGCTGTGGTTAAGGGATCCGACTTGGATCTTCATTCCCCATTGGTAAAATTGACCAGATCTTGGACGATATATCTCGTCCAAATACTTGGAGGGTCAAGGTTTTCATCTGCGTATCTAATGAATATATATACTACATTAAAAGTTTTCACTTCCAAAGAATTATCCTTTCAAGCGTGCTTTAATTTGTTTATTTCCGGAAAAATATAAGTGGGAATTCATTTATTTTTTCCTCGACTCCTGAAGTTTTACGCGTAAACTTATGTTTGAAAAGTCTTGAAAATAGTAAGTGACACATCCTGAAATAGTCTACTTCGACATTATAAAATAAAAAATAATAAACTATAAAAATGGTAATAACAATTTAATACCATGTTTAAAGTATCCACTGGAATAAAAATGTCGATTTTTAAAAATTGATTTCAATTTTTATAAATTATACGGTAAATGTTCAACGTAATCCTTGAGCTTCTTTTCACTCATTTTGTTTTATAACTTACATTTAAGTTATATTCGATACTCACCTCAGCGTGGTGTTTATTTTCCTAAAGTTTTAAGAGAAAAATTTAGTTTCTCTTAAACATGTGCTGTGTTCTGTGTTGCTCTGTGTTCACCAGTTACACACTAATTTGAATACTCGTAAAACAGTTAAAGAGATTTACTGCTACATTTGGTGTTCCATAAGCATTCTAATTTTATAAATCGAACGTGATTGAGGTAGGTAGGTATTTTAATTAACATCGTACTGGTGCTTACAACGGGCTATTGACGAGAGCGTAATTGAGATAAGACCGATGATATCAAAAATTGACATTTTAGAAACAGCTAATGGCAAAAGTAATAGAAAATGTAATGAGCTCATACTACTTAGAATACCCGAAAAGTAACAAAAGAGCTTTACTTAATTTAGAGTTGCTACTTTTACTTGCTCAGTGTTTGTAAATAAAAACTAAAACTTAACCATCTTATTCATTTCTTCAGCCATTAATAAATTTTTTCATGTACCTAAACGCTCTAAACCCCTAGAGGTTCGCATGCCATAGGTTACACATCCCTGTTTGAGATGTATTAATTTTAAGACGGTTAAAATTAAGACGGTTTTGGAAGAAAAAATGAAGTCGTTTTTGTTATGACTTCTAATAGGATTTTAAATGCTTTTGTATATTTAATGCTATTTTTTTATAAATTCAAAATATAAAATGAATATATCCAATTATATAAGTATTTCAGAAATTCATTCGCGTATGGATTAATTTAAACTCATTATGCTTAAACTTCTAACTCCTTAAACACTCCAAGTGGTTTTGACGAAAAATTTGGTCTACTAAGATCTGACAATTTTAGTTAATGCCGAGATATCTCGTCATCTAGATTCTATTTGTTACAACAATAGAACAGTTTAAAACAACAGCTTTATTGGTAGTTCCAGCGCACGCGTAAGTAAAGATAATATATTTTAACACTCCTGGTGAGTTATCTTTTCGTCGAAAGCTACCCCATAGAGACCAGCCTATAATGCAAAAACTTATTCCAAATGGTCACCCGTTCTGGGTAAGGGACAATTTGATTTTCCTACTAGGAGTATTAAGCCAGTTTGTCTCGACGAGGTCTCATCATTAACAAAAGTGATAAGATCTTGATGGTCGAGATATCTTGCCATTATCAAAATTGGTTAAATCTATGTGGACCAGATATCTAGTCGAAACCACTAGAAGGGTTAATGATCCTGCATAATATACTTAAATTGACATAAAGATAAATAAGTACACATAAAAGTAGTATTTAAACTAAGCAGACATGGACCACGTGGTTAAACATTAAAAAGTTGATTTGTTCGCATATAAAATAAGAGGTTAATATGAAGGCGAATTGCCAATCGCGAACCTGTGAGTAGGACTTCCGAGCTACATGAAATCTAGCCACTGGTTAGAGTTTTATGGTGTAAGATCCTAAAATGGATAAGTAGTGCAAAAAACACAAGATAAAATAAAGTATATCAGACTAGTCACTGCGTGGCCAGCACGGCGTTGCACGTGACAGTTCTTTTCATGGGGTCAGGTGTGACCACTGCTCGTTAACGCTCGCCAACTCTCGGTGATTGCTTCGCAAACCAACACCACAGGCAAAGCCGTTATGGCCTCGAAGAACCCTTGCCTGTGGAATATATTTGAAAAAAACGTGCCAAAAATGGAATTTTTTTTCTCTTTAATTTTGTTTGTTATTATCATCAAAATGTTAAAAATAGATATTTTTGAATTTTTTTTTTTTAAACGAAATAACTACTATATTTAATATTTTCACTTATATGGGAAATGTTAATGGATTACAGTAATTTTTGCTCAAATTATAGCAAAATAAATCAAATGACATAATTTTCAAGATAAATATAATAAACTAATGCAACAATATTTTATTTATATCAGCTGTCATGAATTCCATGTCCCTCAGATTCCTTTGAATCTCACAAATCCTTTATAGTATGGTATATACGAAAACATGGCACGGCATACAAGCTTACATCACAGTCTTTACAATAAACTCGAGTCTCTCTTCGTATCCTCTTTCCCTTTTCATCAGTTTTACGACAACAAAGGAAACATTGTCTGGTTGGAGTAGTCTTTTTATCCGTTGGTGGAATGTGTTCAGGAAAGTGTCGACCCGTAACTCGCAACAAGTTTATATTAGGACGCCCTGGTCCTGTCGGCTGAATGTATGGCTTATTATCTTCAATAATTTGTTCCACAATTGAGATTCTGTAGTCCATATTACATTTTCCACCACCTGACGACTGATAAATAATAAAGGAATTCCATAGTGCTTGATCCAGAAGATGGAAAAATAACTTTACGTAGTATTTCTTTCCACGTTTTCTGTCAATGGGATAGTCTGTAAGGTGGAAATTATCGCTATCTATTATGCCAAAATTATCGCAAATGGTAAATTACATATCATGCATTTGAAGAAATGAGTTCAGGCTTCAAGGAATTGAAGCACCGATTTTTCTCTTGCCCGAACTCAGGTCGGGCATTCCAAAATTGGTGCATTAGCGTTACCCGAACTGAGTTCGGGCGTCACAGGCAAGGAGTTAAAAATATTTCAAATAAAAATTAAAAAACACATTAAATTCTGTTCACATTAAATTAGCAAAAAATTATAACACGGGCATGTCGCCTCATTTCTTCAGACACAGCCCCATATGTGTGAGAGAAAAAAACACGTTAATTTAAAGAATGAGTCCCACCTCCACCCGACATAGCGCAGGCATGTCGACTCATTCCTTCCACCACGGCCTCATCTGTGTGAAAGTAAAAAACATAAGCTGTTGCTCAGGAAATCAAATTAAATGAATCTGATCTCTGAAACGTTGGTTCAAGGGAGAAAAAACTAATAGGTTCTAGATTAAATTTGATAATTTCGGTTGGGCACAATATTTGCAAAAAATTAGGGTTACTTGTGTGCCAAATTTCGTTATCATAAAAAGGAAATACGATAACGCTCGACAACCCCCGGTGATTGCTACGAAATTCTTAAAACGATTGAAATAGCCTATTGTGTTGGTACAGTGCGACGTTTCTTAAATACATATCTACCAAAAACAATCGCGAAAACGATTCCAAAGGACAAAAAAGTAATGACGTCATTGTCTAATGTGCCCATATTAGTATTGCAAAAATAAAAAAGTAACAATTGAAAAATTATTTATTTAAAGAAAATTAAATGGGTCAGTAAAATCCATCAGGTGTAAAATTTTCCGCAGATTTCAAATCCGTTGAAATTTTTAATCTATCTTTAATGATCCCGATTTTATAAAAAAAAAGAACTAAATAATGCTAGCCAATAATTTTTATTTGTTTTGATTCCTTTCGCTCGAATCCTTTCGAATTCCTTTCGCAGAAAATGAATCTATGATTTTTTTTTTACTCGAACGATCGCGAATACCAAATTTGTATTGTAAAAAATGTAAAAGTTTCAATTAAAAAATTATTTATTTAAAGATAATCACATTTTTAGGTATGGATCTGATGTAAAATTTCCCGCAGATTTCAAATCCGTTGAAATTTTTACTGTGTGATCTATCTACTCTATCTTTACTATCTTTACATCTGTATGATCTAGGTACTCTATCTTTAACGATCCAGTAGATAGAAAAAAGAACTCCAGAACTCCAGTTAAAACAGTTTACTTGTTTTGTTCGTCCGCTGAAATCGTTGCTCGGTAAATGAAAGGAAAAAAAAATAAATTTAAAATCTGTGATCTCTTTATTCTGTTACCATTCTAATTAAAATGTGTTCTGGATTAAATTCCAAAATTCGGACTGGACACAAAATTTTCAATAAATACAACCAAACTATTATTAAAAGCATGATAAAACTTTTTATTCAACTTAAAACAAACCAAGTAAGCACTTGAAATACTGAAGAAAGTAAGCATAGTAAAAACGAATCAACATTAAAAAATAAATAAAATGTAATTCAAAATGTATTGACGTGAGAGATGAAATGATACTGCTTGAGCGTTGGAAAGTCCTTCGGAAACAGAAGACTGACCGATGAGGACTTTTATCAGAGTTTAAAAGGTACTTCACTCACGTCAAGATTTATTGTAAAATTATTACAGCAAATGCATACTGTGACACAAACCCTCGTATAGATTATTATTAATCCTTGCTTTATGAATCCTTCAGTGGCTGTAGGAACACTGTTGAAGTTCTCACTCCGAAGGCTGACTTGACATACCTTAGAGTTGTTTAGTCAAAACAAGTGTCAGTCTGAATCTTTTAGGTACTAGATACTTGTGCATATATATATATATATATATATATATACAAGTCTCTAGATATTTTGAAATTTGATGAAACTGGATTATGGATGTGGTAATGCTAGGAGTGAAGATAAATGTAAAATTGTTCAGGTATATTAGGATGAAGAAAAGCTCTACATTGCTGGAATGAAGATAATTTAAGGTTTTATTCTTTGACTTTACATATGCTCTTTATTGTTTCTTGTAATACCTGCACACCAAGGGTTAAAGTTAGCATCAATTAGAGTTTGTAAATGTCACTTAGAATTAAGGGTGCAGTTAGTTATACATAATGAATTGGTGTACCGATTTAATCGCAAATGCAGTTAGGACTTGATTTAATGTTACGCCCATTAAGGTAATGCGTGACAGTACATTTTTGTGTATTTAGTATAGGCTGTTTTGTGTTACCACATCCGTGTGAATCGAGTTTCCGTTCGTTTCTTGGGGCACATTGACGGCCATATTCACAAGTCTCGAGTTAACTCGAGGATCAGTTGATCCGCGAGTAAGAGTTAACTCGAGGATTATCAAAAACGGTATTCTCAAACGGCGTGTTAAGTGATCCGGGGGCTGTGATTGGCTCCTCACGATCACGTGATATTGTTTACATTGGTTACGACGCCCGAATCTGCATTCATACTGATCAAGGACGTACTTCACCGTAGAATTGTTTCCAAATTGTGAATAAATAGGACTCGCACAGCATTTTAATATGGGTTTGGGAAAAAAAATGCAAAGGTATTTAATTTCAAATTGAATTTTTATGGAAACTAAAATTTGGCAAGAAAGAATTGTACACAATGTCTTGACAAATGAATGTAATCTGATTATCTTTGTACTTGTCAGTATGGGTTTGTTGGTGGTGTGAAAAGTAACTTGCATTGTCAATTTTCTTTCATTCGTAATAAATTAACAATAATTTTTATTCTACGACGAATTTACATCTGCCATGGTCATATTCTACCTTTCGCTCTTAACGGACGGAGGTGCCGCCATCTATCGTTTCGCCAAGCTGTTTGTTTAAGATTACGCAGTTACCTTTATTTTCATTTTTCTTTTGAATTTCAATTAAAATATGTTTAAATTTTTCCATTTAAGCAATATTATGATGATGAGATGAGCTGCTATGGAGCAGGTGCTCCGTAAGGACAGATCCAGTCCAGTCGTCGAAAGAATACTGTAATTGAGCATATAATGAAATGTGTCATCCATTTTGTTTTTCCAAAAAGATGGTACTGCGCATGCGTTAAATGTAACTCCCGAGTTAACTCGCCGATTTCGGAGGATCAAAATGTAACACCGAAACGGCAGTTTAAACCACGCCAGCGGATTTCCATAAAATCCGACTGCTTGTTGAAGGGTGTTCTTCGTGGTATGGCCTGAGGCCTTT
Organism: Metellina segmentata; assembly: GCA_947359465.1. Taxonomy (NCBI): domain Eukaryota; kingdom Metazoa; phylum Arthropoda; class Arachnida; order Araneae; family Tetragnathidae; genus Metellina; species Metellina segmentata. Next base: position 70,538,096 of record OX375872.1, on the reverse strand, counting down.
GCAGCGTGTTCCTGGTAAATTGAATGCCGACGCCTACATGAACATTTTGGACAATCACGTTCATCCTACGCTCTGGTAGTTTTATGGAATAGACCAATGTTACTTCCAGAACGACAACGGTCCATGTCATGTCGGAGCCTCTTCCAAGAAGTGGTATCAAGATATGGATGTAAAACGTCTTCCCTCTGGCCTGCTCAGAGTACCGACCAAAACCCCATAGAACATTAATGGTACGAGTCAGAGCGACGCCTAAGGACAAGGGACCCACGTCCGAAATCTACAGCTGAACTGGGGCCATTTTTGCAGCAGGAATGGACACAAATACCCATAGCTGTGAATCAAACCTTTTTGAAAGAATGCTCAGAAGAGTTGCTAGTGTAATTGCAGCACGTGGGGGACCATCCACCTATGAAAGCATGTATTCTTTTCCCTATACTATCACATCTTGCTGTCCGGTCAATTATATTTTTTTCAATGGCGGGCAATGGACTTTTCCTTGGCTACTACAAGGCCGGAAGTGATGTTCACTTGTGAAGGGGCACCCAGTAGGTGGACCATCTTTGCCCCTAACAAAGGACAGCACAATTTACATCCACGCCCAGAACAACAGGGATTCGAACCAGGAACCTTGCGATCCAGAGGGCAACACCTTGACCACTAGACCGGTTGGTCGGCTTATTGTAGGGTTGTTAGGTCAGATCTCAATGGACGAGATATCTCATCGAAACCACTCGGAGGATTAAGTTATACTTATAATAAAGTAACAAAATTAGTAAATTAAATTAAAGTACAAAATCAATTAATTAAAATTACAATTAATCAGCTTTGCTCATAAAATATAGAAGTTTTCATTAAGTCTCAGATTTTCAACTTAATTCTCAACGATGTAAGAATGAAAGCTGAAAATGGAGACATTACAACTGTGGTTTAAGCATTTATTGAAAAGGAACGATTCTTCCTGAAGTTGTTTATTTTGTAGCATCAATTCTGAATCTAACCTTGACTTTTGTTTCGATTTCTATTGTTAAATTCCGAAGATTCAATAATCAATGGTACAAATCTCCGTGATCAAAGAGCGTTTGATCCGAGCTTAGACTTTAAAGATAAATCACGTTTGAAGAAAATCGATTGAATAACGTTTTAGAATATCTCGGGAAAGAGGGAAGTATTACCCGTTCCGACAGTTTATCTGATGTATGGATAGAGTGTACAAAAGAACCAAGTACGCTCTTCATATAGATATTAAATTCGGGTATAAAATAATTCAAGTTATAAAAGTCCTAACATTCTATTTTTCATTTTATCTAATCACTTAAATATGAATCAGTTATTTAACATAATACAAAAAATACAGTTTGTAAAAATTAGGAAGTACGATATCCATTTTTTACAATTATCAAATGGAGTTAATTTGAGTTGTTTGTGCACAAAATACTACGTGCACTAAACTATTGGCAATACTAGAAATTATTTCGTATGAGAGCTATCAATTTTGCTAATTTATAAATATTGACCTAGTATAATTTAATAACATACTCAAAACGAAGTATTTTTGAAAGAACTTTATGTATACGCTTTATAGTAATTTTATGTATACGCCCCACATTTTTCAATGAGCTCGTCCGGATGATGTGAAAGGCACGTGATTAAGTGAGAATGGTATTTAACTATTGCTGGAGAAGGTAAGTAATCATTCTTGCACTTACTTTTACGAGTGATGGGAAAGGCTGCTGATCTAAGCGAATTGGATAGAGGGCAGATCGTAATGATCCGAAGACTCGGAACAGTGGCTCAGCTGACAGCCCAATGCAATGCAGGTCCAAGAGCAAGTGTTTCGGAACACACAGTTCAGTGGACACTGTTGGATATGGGACTGTGCAGCATATGTCCCACTCATGTGCCTTTGTTGACCAAGCGTCAGCGTCAACTACGCCTGTAGTAGGCACGGGAACATCTAGACTGGACGAGTGGAAGAGAGTTGCCTGTCAGATGAATCCCGATTTCTCTTTCATCACGTCGATGGACGTGTCAGGGTTTGCCGTCTGCCAGGCGAACAGTTGCTCCCCTTTTGTACTGCAGGTCATACACAGGCTGGTGGTGGCGGTATTATGCTTTTGGGGACGTTCTCATGGGCGACTCTGGAATCCGTAGTTGTGGTAGAACAGACAATGAACGCTGCGATCTATCTGAACATCATTGCGGATCAGTTGCACTCATACGGCCATATTCACAGTTGATCCGCGAGTAAGAGTTAACTCGAGGATTAGCAAGAACGGTATTCTCAAACAGCGTGTTAAGTGATTCGGGGATTAAAATGAGACGCTCGCTGTGATTGGCTACCTCACGATCACGTGGTATTGTTTACATTGGTTACGACGCCCGAATCTGAATTCATACTGATTAAGCACGTACTTCGCCGTAGAATTTATTCCAAATCTATATAAATAAGAATGGAGTGTTTGTTTGTACATTCAATATTTTCGACGCATTTCAAGTTTTCTATCCGTTTTGGACCCTTCTGATGCCGAATCCGCCCTTTTCTCGTTTGGTGTCTGTCTGTCTGTCTGTCTGTCTGTATGTTGTGCCCTATACACGTCCACGCGGTTTAAGATATTTTCATGGAAATTTGCATACAGAGAGTACTTATCTTGATTTAGTGAGTGGAATTGGTTGCGAAAGTCTGTCTGTCCGTCTTTCTGTTCTATGCTCGATTTTGTGTTTGCGTGTTTGTGTAGGCATCACATGAATTGTATTCCAGATATTTGATTGCATTGTATTTTATTTTATACATTATCTAATAATTGAGTGAATGCAATATTAAACATTTCTTTATTGTTATATTTAGACGAGTTTCATGCTAAAACACCTGAGAAAGTATACTTAAATCAACCATAATTTGGTAGTTTTGGAAAAATTGGAATGTCTATTGAATATTACGATTAATTCGATTGCTTTACCAGAACTGCTGAAAAAGTAATTATTCTTCAAATTTTTTTTTTTTTTTATAGAATTTCATTTCTGATACGTCATTTATTTCGAGTCTTATTTTTATTCTTTGCGCAATGAAAACGATTTCCGAAAATTTGGGACAGACGATATTTTTCAATGAAACGAGAATGAACACGATCGCGCGAGCAGTGATATTTTTTCTGGTTCTTTCGTTCTGAATTAATTTCACATTTCTAAATTTTGTACACTTTTAGTTGTAAGTTGTGGCAACTGTGCGAGATCAAGAGATAAAATTGAATCACAAATTAATATCTTTGAAACAATTTTTTACGACATCTTTTATTTTGTTTTACTTCGCTGTTTCCTGTTTTAAATATTTATTATTTTAATAAATGTGTTTTCCTTCTCATCACACCCAACAGCACCACAAAGTATTAGACTTGAAAATGTTAGGTAAGTCAGTATAAATTTTCAGTAAATTTTAAGTGTAGTTATGCCGTTATTTAAAGAATAATGCCGTTATTTAAAGAATAATGCCGTTATTTAAAGAATAATGCCGTTATTTAAAGAATAATGTCGTTATTTAAAGAATAATGCCGTTATTTAAAGAATAATGTCGTTATTGAAATAATAATAATGTTTAAAAATCCAAACTAGAACTTTTTCCAACATTAAAAAATTCCTTGTAGTAATGACAGGAGAAGATTGCAAAATTTCACAATGTCGCATACCGGAGGCAAGAGTGCCACAGGTAAAAAAATATTGTTTTGTTGACTATGAGTGCGAGAGCACTCGCCGTAAATCGTAATTTGAATTAATTGAGTTGCACATGAAAACAACTTAAGAAAGGGAATTCCAAATCTTCCTATAAATCGTCTTTAATAGTAGTAACCTTAGTATCACCTTTCGTCTTTTTGAGCTTTGTCATACAGCAATTGTGCGATGTATGTGAAAGGTATTACATGAATGGATATGCATGTGTAGGATTTGTGTCCAAAGTAAGTTGTAGAAAATATAAAGATGGCGAAAGGTGTTAAAATAAATTTTTACTCTACAAAAAACGTAAGTCATTATATATTTTGATTATCTCTTCAATCTAGAGTAAACGAATTCAAACCGAGTAGGGTCGGGTATTTTGCTAGTTGTGAATAAATAGGACTCATACAGCATTTTAATATGGGTTTGGGAAAAGAAATGCAAAGGTATTTAATTTCAAATTGGATTTTTATGGAAACCTAAATTTTGCAAGAAAGAATTGTACACAATGTCTTGACAGATGTATGTAATCCGATTATCTTTGTACTTGTCAGTATGGGTGTGTGTTGTTGGTGTGAAAAGTGACTTGCATTGTCAATTTTCTTTCATTCGTAATAAATCAACGGAATAATTTTTATTCTACGATGTATTTGTATCTGCCATGCTCGTTTTCTACCGTTCGCTCTCTCCGGCTTATAGGACAGAAGGGGCTCCATCTATCTTTTCGCTAAGCTGCTTGTTTAAGATTTACGCAGCTACCTTTATTTTCATTTTTCTTTTGAATTTCAATAAAATTATGTTTTAAATTTTCCATTTAAGCAATAATATGATGAGGACATGAGCTGCTATGCAGTAGACGTAATGATACGTCGAATCCAGTGACCAGTCGTCGCAAGAATACTATACTTTAGCGTAAAATGAAATGTGTCACCCATTTTGTTTTACAGAATATCCTTCGCAAAAAGGTAGTACTGCGCATGCGTAACTCTTACTCGCGAGTTAACTCGCCGATTTCGGAGGAGCAAAATGTAACACCGAACCGGTAGTTTAAACCACGGATCAGGACTTGTGAATACGGTTTTTTCGATAACTCGCGGATTATCGTTGATTCTCGAGTTAACTCGGATTTGTGAATACGGCCGTTACACTGCGTTTGTCTTCCCAACTGAAAATGGAATCTTCAGCAGGACAACGTCCCATGTCACAAAGCTCGGATTGTGTTGGAGTGGTTCGAGGAGCATACTGATGAATTCCACTTAATGTCCTGGCCACCTAACTTGCCGGATCTTAATCCGATAGAGCACATTTGGTGTGTCATGGAGCGTCAGCTCAGAGCTCAAACACCACCATGTCCGAATATCTCGACTTTGCGTGAACGGTGCTTATACATTTGGTACAACCTGTCTCCAGTCATGTACCAAGAACATGTGGCATGTGCAGCTGTTTTGCAGGGCAAAGGGACGCAACGCGTTATTGAGTAGTTGGTTATAATTATATATATATATATATATATATATATATATATATAAACACACACACAGCTATTTAAAAATAAATAAATAAAAATATAATACACTGATAGAAGAGTGCGCAAAAGCTTTAATTGTGTCTGACAGGTAAATATTTATATCATTCACATACTCAAATTAACGAAAGAGCAAAATAAAAAGTAGAGGCATTTAATCTGGAAATGAAAGTTAAAACAAACCATGCAAGCTCGCTGAATGCTGCAGATTATAGCATAGCAAGCAATATAATTTCTAAAACAAGAGAAAAAAAATGAGGTCTTTTTTTTGTTTTTATTTTGAATTCTCCCTATCTCTCTCTCTCTGTATATATATAACAATCGGATAATAACTTCAAAAGTTTGCTTTGAAAGTTCACTGTCCCCTAACTAAATTACCGTTGAAGGTGTTGGAGCTTCCAACAACCATGAAGGGGTAATTGTGGTAAAATAAGATAGATTTGGATGTAAATAGGATTGACGTGGGCACATTTGGGAGAGATTTAAAATTACTCTTCTTTCTGGGAAATGAATTTTATCGACATAGCGCTTCGATCACTATCCTCTATTTATACTTTAAGACTAACGACTATTTCACTGATCCCTTTTATCTAAGTTTACTGAGCTTTATCCCTTTATTCACTTAGTTCCACAATCAGTTTTTGTTCATTCTTTGATTCACGTTTTCTCCCAAAGGAGTTCAGACTGCTTCATTGGCAACAAACTGAAATCGTGTCTAGAATAGATCTGAAATGTATATTTTATTAGCCTCGAAAAGAAACCTGTTAAGCCAAAGGCTACACTAAAACATTGCATCAACGATGGATAGTTACTATTTTCTAAGTCTTCAGACAGTACAAGCCAATTAGTCTACACCTGTATAGCAGAAATCGGGTTTATTTCCTTACAGTTTTTAACTTTATGAACAGGCTAGGATTGTTTCCGTTTCATGCACCTTATCATACAAACAACGTCTTTAGATAAATAGATGAACGATTTAATAAAATTGATAGTAAAACTTGAAAATTTTCGAGACAATGACTAGTAACGATTTAAAAATCTAGAAAATATCGTGAATTGCCATTTCGATGGAACAAGGTGTACACTATCATCAGGAGAGAAGTAAATCACAAGAGGAAAACGCAAGTGTAACTATATCTCACATTTTTAACTAAGCTTTTCCTGGCTGCGTGTAAAAACGAGAAAGTACAACTTCACTAGGGTGTTCGACAACGTACAATTTTGTAAGCACTAGCGTCATTTATTAGTGTGTTCAACAAAGCAAAGGTTTTTAAGCACTAGAGTCATTCACTAATGTGTTCAACAAAATAAAAATATATAAAGCACTACTGATTGTTGCTCTAGTGTGACGTAAATTAAACTAACAACCAACCAACTTTGCCTTTACGCGTAGCCTGGAAAGGCTTAGTTAAAGAAGTGTGGCAATATATACTAGAACAACATATTTAAAATCGCATTTTTCATATGACTTATTTCTCTCCTGATGTTGGACGTCTTGCTCCACTGAAATAGCCATAGACGATATTTTCTAAGTTTTTGAATTGCTATTAGTCTTTGTTTTGATGATTTTCTAATTTTTACTAAAAATTTTATTTAGCCCTTTATTGAATTATCGCAGTACGGATTTAAAAATCAATAAACACAAATTTTCAAGTCAATACATGAAATTTACCATGCACATTTCTTGAGTGATTTTCAAAAAACACGCGCTAAGAGCAATTGATTGAGAGACAACGTGATACAAGTTGACTTACAAACTTTTTCTGACAAAATACTATTCCATATATTTCCTTTTCAATTCACTACACTGTACAGCCAAATTGGTTTTATTTTCTCAGAGTTTTTGCCTTTATGAATAAGCTTGCATGTATTGTTTCTGTTAATGCAACTTGTACTAACAACATATTTGCAAATCCACTGCTGAATTATCGTACGTAAAATGCAAATCCATTGCTGAATTATTGTACGTAAAATGCAAATCCATTGCTGAATTATCGTTCGTAAGATTGAAAAAAATTTAATAAAGACTAATTTTTAAGTCAGTGCATAAAAATTTGTCGTGAAAAATCCATCATACACGTACTTTTGGTGTCATCTAAAAAACCCTGCTAGAATGATTGATTGAACGATAATGTGACCTAGCTTTGAAATGCGAACTTTTTTGCGAAAAATATTACTCGATCCATTACTTGCTCAATTCACTTTCGTTGCTCATGGGTTTGTGGCCATAGAGTAAAAGCATACCCATATCTACAGGAAAGCTAAAGAAAAATTTATCAAACTCTTATGTGAATGTAATAATATAATCCAGGGTGGCACAACTTCATGAGTTCTGCCTGCCTGATTGTGAAGAAAGCGGGACCACATTTATTAGTTTGAATAAGGGGAAAGTGTTGAGAGATGAGTAAGGAACGATAACAATAACCCATTCTTGGATGGAATTACTCATTGAACATCTATGTGGTGTTTAGACTTATATAGGTTCAAAATTGAAAGTTTGGATCACCGTGGCTCAGTGGATTTCTACAAATTTACTTAACTCTTATGTGAATGTAATAATGTAATTCAGGGCTGCACAGCTTCATGAGTTCTGCCTACCGGATTGTGAAAGATTGTGAAGAAATTGGGCCGAATTTAGATGTTTGATGGAGGGGAAAAGTGTTGAGAGAGAGAGAGAGAGAGAGAGAGAGAGAGTAAGGAAACGACGACAATAACCCATTACTAGGGGCAATTATTCATTAAACATCAATCGCTCACTTCTTTCAACAACGTCATATCTCAAAAAACGTGATTTTTCGGAAGAGTGATATGAAAGTTAAAAATAAATTGAAATGTATTAAAAATAAATATTACTTCTGCTCTCTAGCGGCTAAATATTGAGCGGTGAGATATGACGATCTCTTGCAGGGAAATACTTCTCTTTTAGAGCATTCTGAAAACAGACATAACTAAAAATCGCCGATTTTTGAGGTATGACATTGTTGAAAGGAATGAGCGCAATGTGATATTTTGATTAACTTAGATTAATTATTCCTGTGAACCTTATGATTAAATAGTATACTTGTAATCTTAAAGCTTCACAATTTGTTAAATCGTATGTTAAAGTGAGACTGCATTAATATATAAAAAAAGGTGCATTATTTGTGGTAACTCATATGATATTAGAATTATGATTTTTCGCCCATCTTTCTCTTCTGAGTAGATGGACGTAACTCATAACTACGCTTTTGAATTGTTGACTCAGATAGAACGTTTTCTGTAGGAACCTTTCTCAGCTAGATGGTCCTATCAAAACGAGAGTACAGCTTAAAGATACAAGTTTCTATCAATCTATGGAAAATGAATGAATAATATATGTATATGATACTTGAATTATGATTACATAACTCACATCTTCTGCAACCACCTAATTCCACAAAACAACTAATATTCTTTTCAGAAGAGACGGAACTGTGCATTTCCCTGAAAAATTACATAATTGACAAGATGAATATGCTTTTCTACTCCAAGCAAACACTTTTATAGCATATTCATCACTTCGTTGTACTTTTGAGTCCTTTCCAGACTGGATGACACCTTCATGCGTTATTACAGCATATCTGAATATTTTGCTATGAAATATTTCCAATACGTCGATTATACACCTAATCCTCGCATTTAATTTGAATATTGTTATGTTTCAATTAATTGAAATAAAAATAGCTGGGAATGAATGAATTATTTTTCTTTTGAAAATTGAATTGAAAACTTCATTATGAACTTGTAAAAATGAAATATACACAAAAATATTTATTTATTAAATTGGTTTGGCATGGTGTGGAAGTTTGGAGAATGGGGTGCCAGCTCACGTGTTGAACTAGTCGTCTGATCATGGTTCCAAATTACGAGATGTTGTCTTCGAAACTTTCACTTTGATATTGATCCCAGACCTTCGGCAATAGCTCGTTGTGTTGCTCCAGTTCTATGTAAATTCAAATGCCTACCTACCTCTATTAAATTGATAATTTTAATATGCTGTCTTAATTGCATTTGTAAAAGCAATACTAACGGCAGTTATCGTTGTATATCGGTACTAGTTAATACAGCTTCATGAAAGTTTCCTTTAAAACGAAACATCCAATGAAATTTGTTTCGTTCAATAGAAATTTTTAATACATTGCTTCAGCAATAGTAACTTTATTGGTCTTAACTTCGTAATAATGAGTTTTTGTTTTTATTGATATTCGTTGTAATTCATTATATCTTATATAATAAATTATTATTCCATTACTCTGAAATGAAATTGACTTTATCAATATTGGACTGCATTCACAGGTCAATTTTTTGACAGAAGTTTAAAACACTTCAACTAATTTCATTCCGTGAATACATTTCGATGAATATTGTGTGTCGCTTTCTCAAAAATATGAGATAACTACTAGAACGGGCAATTTCAAAAATGATTCCTCACTTATTTACCTCGTTTCTACCAAGATTTCCGCCATAGCATTTTTGAAAAGTTTCTCCCATTTAGCGTTTATCGATATCTTAATTATGGCGGCGTAAACATTTTTGTGTTGTCCCTGTTCGGAAGTGATCCGCGGAATCGGGACGGCCACCTGCCTCTTCAACAAAACAACTTCAACAAAACTTCCTATACTTCAAACAGCCGGCTGTCGCCCGTAATGCGCCGATATAAATTGAACCTATCTGATTTTAATTGCTATCGACGGGTTTTAAAAAGAATGAAAAGAATAAACTTGTAACCAACTTCTGGGGAAACGATAAAGGTGCTGCTATAATCTACTGCTTCCCGTTTGTAGATGCGAGTCGATGGGGACGGGGAACGGACATACATAAAAAGGGATGCCGAATTTTGCGATAATGACACTTTCAATTGCTGCAGTCGATTTTAATGACGAGGTGCGGAGTTCCTCTGTAGTGATCAAAAACATTCGAAAGAAAAGTCCCTTTCCTTAAACGGATGTGGGGAAGTTGCTATCTCGGTCGTTCTAGATCTGTGAGATCGCTCTGGTATTTAACCCTTAACTGCTATGTCACAAACCGTCTCGTAACTAGTGTGGAGGGGTCTCTCAGACCTCGCTCACTAAAGTGCGTATAAAGTTGATTAATATAATATATTAATGAAAGATTCTTTACATAATTATTATTTATACATTTTAAATTTAGATAATTCAATTCTTAACATGAAATATATTTTATACTTCTATTTAAGTTAAGCAGAGTCCATGTCTCTTCAGGCTCAGCTTTCGGGCCTAATTTTGCAGGACGTTTCAACCCTGGATACTGTAAAACTATGTTGTGCTTTGGTGTTCTAATGGCACGATTAGGTTCCCCCTAGGGATCCCATTTGAAGTTATTTTAGAATATTCTTGTGAAGACGCACTTGAAATGTCTTCATCTTCGTCTGCATAAATTTCCGAATACGTTTCGTGTTCACTTTCAATAATATTATCCAAAATTTCACTGTCCCAGTACTCTATTTCGAACCCATTATCAACAATATCATGAATTTCTTTTTGTGTAAGATACGCAGGTCGTTTCTTAGCAAAGTTTGTTGCCATTTTAGGCTCTCTGCCGAAATTCCCTACTCAAACTCAGACGATTACATTCAACAAGAACGGTAACGCAAATTCTGTGAAGGGGTCTAATAGACCACGCGGTAAATGCAAATAGTGTGAAATACGAAATAGTTGGGGGAGCCAAACCAGTCTTGGAATGTGGCTTCTATTGGACGTAGTAGGAAGGTACTGAATATGACAGGGACTAATATTCTCTTTAAGGGGTGGAAACGACCTGTCAAAAATGACTCGGGGTCTGTGAGACCCATGACAGCAGTTAAAGGTTAAGTAGTAAAGTTTAGAAATCCACGCGCCTTTCTATTCACACAATGCTGTGTGATTCGAAATTGATATTACGATTTTGTCGATAAGAAAAGTTCTGTGAAATGTTGTACTCAGAAAACCGCTCCTTTTGTCGCGGGTCTCTTTTAACCCTCCAAGTGGCTTCGACGAGATACCTCGTCCATCAAGATCTGACCAATTTTGCTAATGATGAGTTGTATTGACATCAAGATGTGCTAACGGTTTTTCAAATGACGAGATACTTCGTCATTTGGTTGGAAGATCTGGTTAATTTTGCTAGTGACAAAATATCTCGTTGGCACAGAACTGAACTGCCCTATTGCTTCAAGGGAATGAATATCCAAGTAGAAAATACAAACTGTTTCTTGCCTAGAACTGGTGGCATTTTGTACAAGTATTTGCATTAGTGGCTGATCGCTACATTATGGATTTCGACGCGAGTATAAACCACCAGAAGGGTTAAGAAAATGCGTAATATATTTTATGACATACTTAAAGACAAAACTCTAAAAATACGTACTGTTTAAATTTATGAAAAATGCCCTTTTACAGTTATTATTTTCACTGTGCAATAGAAAACACTGAAAACAATGACATTTTACCACTCAGGACAAGTGCGACTAACGAATACACAATGCCGTGTGATTTAAAATTAATAATGAGATTTTTTTTTCTTTTGGAAAGTTTCTGTGTAGTGGTGTATCGGGAAAACTGAGCTTCGATTGTGGGATCCCATCGGTAATTTAAGTACTGCTGTTTAGAAACACATATGTGATAAGAAATCAATATTATCATTTCGCTTATTAGAAATCTTCAGAGTAAATTTGTGTATTCAGAAAGTTGAATTGTGAAAACCCATCAGTTATTCCAAAGAAGAGTAGAAGAAATCGCACTGTAGGCAGGTAGTTGAATTTACCTCGCATGAAGCAACACAAAAAGCCATTAAGGAAATCGAACGAGAAACACCATTATGATGCTACTGTATCATCTGAAATGATTAGATACATTATGATATCAAATGAGTGAATATTTATATGCCTGAGTTGCAACAATATGACTAGAATTCATATTGTGTTCACTACTTATTAGGAATGTTCTGCAATCGGTGGATTGTGATATCTCATCAGCTATTCCAAAACTGAGTAGAGGAAATCGCATTGTAGGTAGGTAGTTGAATTAACATTACGCTGGAACAGCACAACGGGATATTAAGAAAATTGCACCATGAGAAACATCACTATGATGCTACTGTGCAATTTGCAATGATGAAACACGATATGAAATGAGGGAATATTTATATGCTTCTGCTGCCACAATATACTTAAAATTCCTATTCTGCTCTTTGTTTATAAGAAGGGTTCTGCAAATTGGTGTATTCAGAAAACTAGATTGTGAAATCCTATAAGTTATTCCAAACGAGAGTAGAGGAAATCTCGCAAGAGAAACATCATGTTGATGTTATTATGTGATCTGCAATGATGAAATACATTATGATACCAATTGAGGGAGTATTTATATGCCTCAGATGCCACAATATACCTATAATTCATTTCTTATGCTCATTGTTTATCAAGAATGTTCTATAAATTGGTGCATTTAGAAAACTAATTTGATTGTAAGATCCCATCTTTTATTTCAGTAATCCAGTTTAGAGATACGCTCCCCTTTTCCCGCACTGCTATGTGATTGGAAATAAATATTAAGATTTGTTTATTAGAGATGCTCTGGCGAATTGAACTAAAAAAATTCGATTGTGAAATCCTATCACTTATTCTAAGAGCAGAGTAGATGAAATCACGCGAGAAACTTCATTCTGATTCTACTGTGAACTATGATGCTCATATATATATATAATTCGTTTTGATTCAAATAGTCTATTAGAATTAAAAGAATATCCTCCATTACAATAAAATACCATAAGTCGTAAAAAACAGTTAGAAATGTTTCAGATGAAACAAAACATGCAAAATATTTAAAAGTCTTAGTTTAAATTGCATCTAGAAAAGGAAAATTTATATTAATAGTCAGTTAATATGAAAAATCTCAAGTGCGATACCTTTAAAGGAGAAAGAAACAAGAAAAAAGTTGAAACCAAATTTTTACATTTGTTTGTATAGTTTTCGTTTATATGCGTTTTATCTCTTATTTGATCACCAGCATTAATTTGCGATCGATTTTGATCATATTGTGAAAACGAGTGGAAAATTAAGAGGGTTGATGGACTTAGTGGAAAAAAAAATAAAACCGTCGAGTCATAATGAAAATTCCGCAGTCTTAGATTGAGTTTGATAAATGAGAACGAAAATGGATTGCGGTTTCTGTCTCAAATGAAAAAGTGACATTTTATGGCGTGTTTCTACTACTTTATTGTCAACGCTTCATCATTTTATATGCATGTGCTTGACAATAGTTCATTCCTCAACTAGTCAGTCTTCCGTGGTTTGCCTTTTCTGTTTTCAAATTAGAATTATGAAACCATCAGAAATCCGAATTTAGGGAAATTGGAGCTATACATTTTCAAAAATATCGATTTTGAGCATTTTAGAGACTTGGCTGTTTTTTTTCTGCTTTTTCAAATAATGCTTCACTTATTTTTGTTTTAACTCCTTATAAAAGTTTTAAAATTTTGAATGCTAGTAATAGCTAGTAATAGAAAAGAAGCCAAAAATATGAAACCATTAGAAATCGAAGTTTAGAGAGAGTTGGAACCGAACATTTTCAAAGTTATGGAGAGACTTGGAGACTATTTAGAGACTTGGTCAATTTTATACTCTTTCTAATAATACTGCTCACCATTTTAGCTAAAATTTTTATTAGACATCGACATGGAATTTATTTTGGTTGATACTCCTTTGAAAGCAATATTTCACTCCTCAACAAGTCAGTTTCTTCGCGTGGTATGCTATTATTTCCCGCATAGATTTTGAAACTATCAGAAATCGAAATTTAAGAAGTTGGAAACCCAATATCTCAAAGAAAAATAATTGATTTTGAGCATTTTAGTAACTTAAAATCGTTTTTTCTTGTGCTCTTTTGAATTATGCTTAATAGAATAATACTTAACTGAATTCGAATTAGTTTAAAATCGGTTTTCTTAAAATAAACTACTTCTTACTTTGACGTACTTTTTCTATGAAATCACTTTAACCTGGTAAGCGAAACACAAAACATTCGACAAGCATGTTGTTGTTGTTGTTGTTGTCGTGCGGGCCATATATGGCACAATTGGGGGTGCCATTGCCCCGGAGGGTTGGACTTCTTCATACATGACAGATCCGTTTTACAAGAAGGTCCCTTTCAGACATCCATTCACTCACACATATCGTAATTTAGATCCCAATCAGAGGCCGATAACCCCCTGATCAGGTACCCCCAGAGGTATATTCGACAAGCATCACAGATGATATTGAAGTGAGCATTTTGTTATGAGAGAGTTTTTCCGTGTAAAAAAGAGATAGAAATAAGACTGTCTGCGAAGATTTTACTTCTGCTAACTAAACATTCTCGAATGAGACATGTCGGGGTTAACTTAACATGTATGAGGGTAATTCAAACATTATCCACACTTTCACTGTAATACATCTTTAGATTTATCACACTGCCTTCTCAGCATGCATGCTTAGAATTGATACTACTGTGGTTTCGTTACTAAAGTCCTACTTTGATTTTTCTTGCTTTTGTTTGTATGGAAACATTACCGCTCCTCTAGCCGTGTCCATCAAGAAGAAATAAAGATCAGTAATCCGATTTTTATGGTAGGAAGGAGTGCCATGAGCTGAAATTCGTCGGAAGCTTAAAACACAAAATGAGGAGACAGTGCGAACTTCTACGAGGAGACAGTGCAAACTTTTACGAGGAGCCTCGTAGAAGTGTGTATGAGTGGATCGAGAAGAAGTTGGACAAGCGTGATGCACAAAGGGGCAGCAGGACGTCAACCTCCGTCACTGACTAGAAGATTCAGCAAGCTCGAGTGATAGTGCAGGCAAACCGGCGAGTTACCATCGACAGTGTAGCGTGTTCTCTGCAGATTAGAAGGACAAAGAAGTGGGGAAGTGGTATATAATAGGTTGGGCGACCAATCGAAAACCTTCTTGGAGGGAATACGCAAGCTAGTGGACAGTTGGACCAAGTGCATCGACAAGAAACACCTACATTTCTTTAAATAGATAGAAAATAAAGCGCGGAAAATTTTTGACTATCGTAGTTCATCGTCGTTTTAGTGATGCTTGCAGTTGAATTTATATAATTAGTGTTGACTAATAAACTATCAAATATAAATCCGAAGTTCATTCTTTTTAATTTTAACTGGCTAAGTGTTGAAATTTTATTCGAAATAGAAGTCAACTGATGTCACGTTCAGAATAAGTACAGAAATCAGGATCGTCGCAGACACTATTGCCATTTACATGTAACTTGACAGAAAATGCCTCTCATATGGAGTAATTATTTTTTACAAGTTTTCAAAAAACAGAAATCATGATTATTTGATAAATTTTACATAAAATATCTAAAAAATCCAGTTTAATAAATGCTGAGTTTTCACTTTAATAAACAAATAAGAGTCTATTGATGACACAAAAATTTCAAACCGATTTCTTAGTACACTAGCGAGAAAAATTAATAGAACAACCATAAAAAAGTGATTTATGTTAATTCTATTAAGTGAACTTCAATGAAAGGTGATTGGTTGGTAACTCAAGGTCAGCGTTATCACGTAGTCCAATTAGATTCACCTTCGCTACAAAAAAATATACACATTTTTGAACCCGTTCCTTCGGCATGTGTGAAAAGGAGTGCAAGTGGGTGATTTGAAATCTAATTTCAAGGATTGTACGTGTAGTAGGATAAAACTTTTGCCTGTAGTAGGTGGAATAATGTCGTCCAGAAGACATTTGACGTATTTTGAGAAATGGCGCGCGATAGGGAAAATGGAAGCAGTACCGACACTGACAAGGGTCGGTAAAGACTTTAAAATAGCCAAAAGCGTCTTGTGAAGAATCTGGAAACGGTTTAAATACAATGGTCATGGGCACAGACAACCAGGTCAAGGTCTAAAACGTGCCACAACAGACTCTAAGAACCGTTATTTGGCAACGATTGCTAAAAGAAACAGGCAACTGACATCAGTTTAGATTGAAAGGGAGTTCGCTGCAGCAACAGGAACTCGACTATCCAGATTTTCTGTGAGTGACAGGCTGCATAAAAGAAGGTTGTATGGAAGGAAGGCCATGATTCGTATTTCACTAACTCGGGCAGCGAAATGCGCCCGTTTAAAGTGGTGCAGAGATTATCGTGATTTGAGTACCACAGACTGGAGCCGAGTTCTCTTTACCAATGAATCCCGATTTTGTTTGGAGAGTGATCCCATACGTGTTACAATATGGAGGGAGAAAAACACACGCAATAAGCCTGCAAACATCCGTGAAAAGTATCGATACAAAGTTGGTGGAATCTTGGTATGGGCGGGAATCATTTTGAATGACCGCACTGACCTACACATTTTTACCAGTGCAACTGTGAATGCTGAAATATACAGAGATGAGGTTCTTCAGCCTCATGTCAAGTTGTTTAGGAGTGCAATCGGTAATAACTTCTTCCAAATGGATGATAATGGGCGTACTCATAGTGCTGCACTAGTGACTTGTTATCATGAGGGCAAATTAATCCAGCGAATGGAGTGGCCCGCATATTCACCAGATTTAAATCCGATAGAACATGTGTGGGTTGCACTAGAACGACGACTTGCATCTCGGAAACCCCCACCTAGAACTCTCTAGGAGCTTCAAGGCGCTATTCATCTTGAATACACTTTGTTACAGCAAGCACTTCTGAATAATCTAATCCACTGTATGGAAAATCGCTGCAAAGCGTGATTTTCGGTCAGGGGTGACCGCATACCTTATTAATTTTTCCTGCGTGTCTGTAAAATGATGTAACAGTAAAATTTCCTTATCCTACCTTATATCACATATTCCTATGTTTTAATTAAATTTATTTTTTGCAGAAATAGGCAGTCATGCAAAATAAAGATCTTGTGCAAGTTTCATATTCTTATCTGCAAAATCATTCAAGTTAGATGAGTTTTTTAGTTGTTCCTTTAATTTTTTCTCGACAGTGTAAATTTCCAGTAAATTCTAAGGGTGCCGTAGCCCGCTTGGAAGAGTAACGTAATAGCAACCGGGGATTGCGAGTTCGAAACTCAATCCAACCAATGTCCACGGTGTACTAGGGACAAGTGTCCGTTAAAACTGACATGGCCGTTCAAGTGTCCGCAAGTTGGCACGGTGTGACAGGTTAGGGTGCAAGCTCAGGTATGAACTAGTCATCTGATCATAATTTAAAATTATAAGGCGTTGTCCTTGAATCTTTCCTAACTCAGTAAATTCCAAGAAAATGTAGGTAGGTAGATTGTTAGCAAACGTCGCACTGGAGCAACACAATGGTCAGCAACGGTTTGGTATCAATCTCCAAGGGAAAAATCAGTCTAATAAAATATAGATAGTAATTAATGCCACACTGGAGCAGCACAATGGGGTATTTGTGATGGTCCGGAATCACTTCCTAAGTTAAAGTTACAGTTAAACACAACACCTCGTAATTGTGAACAAGGTCAGATGACGAGGTCAACACCTGAGCTGGTACCCCATTTTCCCCAAATTCCGCACTTCACCAAAGTGAGGACAATTGAGGCCACCACATATTTTAAGTACAACAGCCCTTTTGTACACGACAGTCTTTGGCTAGATCGAGACTAGCAACACTCCGGTTGCTAATCTGTTTCACTCCCATTTGGGTACCACCCACTTAAGGGACTGATCCCGGACCGTCGTCAATAGCCCGTTGTGTTGCTCTAGTACGACGTTAACTAAAATTACCAAAAATTACCATTGGGTACCATCCTAAGAAAATGAAGATAGACTTGATATATAACCATTGTTGGAAAACTTGAGGCTTCAACAACTCCAATTTAGACTTTAAGTAAAAGTTTATTGTCCCAAAAAATGATGCAGTCACTTTTTAAACATTAATTTATACCAAAATAACGCTTTCGAGAAAAGTTCCCCCTTTTATAATACATACATAGCCTTCTCCCTGAAAACGAAATAGGAAATAAAAAGGTGACTGCAGCGGATCAATAGGATGGCTTGGACTATCATTTGGATCCACTGTTGACAGAGGTCAGGGCCAGAAGTCAATTTTTTCACATTCTAGATTCTGACAACCAGCGACGCCGAATTTATTCTCGCCAGCTATTGGCTAAAGTAGAAATACACAGGTTGAGGTTTCGAATTCTAGATCCGCTATTTGAGCCCCCAAGGTCATTCTAAAATCAAATTGGGATCCGCTTAAATATCTCGTCACAACTTGATCGGAAGAGTAAAGTGAAAGTAAGCGAAACTGGTACAATTTTTATGGATTTTTTCCCCTTAGGATAAGTGGGCCTTGGATGAGCCTCAACAGGGGACCTCCTCCCCGTATTTCTTTAAAAATTCGCAACTCTGTTTATAATAGTCCGTGTGAAATAACTAAGGAAGTGTTGATTATAGGATATAAATACTTGTATATATGTAATCCAACTCCATTAGACTAAAGTTTCCAACTGTTGTGCATTAACAGTTCCCTTCAATATTGCGTATTAGATTTGTTTTATGTAATTAAGCCTCCCTGAGCTCCCGGGAGCAGAAAGTGATTAAAACTGCGACGCAGAACAAAGTCTTTGCAGAACAATTTTTCCTCAATTTTATCAAAATTTTGGCCGATTTTTTTTAAAAATCATAATTTATGATCTTCTACTGTGCACTCCTTGCCACACCTTTTTTCTTCCTCCTTACACCGCCCAAATTACCACAAATACTTTATAAATAACACATCTTCTATGTCAATGACAAAACACATAACTTCAAAAGTTATCGATAGAATTGCAAATTCTGAAAGTATGCCTTGGTTTTAAATAAAGTAAGAGTTAATTAATTTTGATTACAAGTAAGTTAATTAGTTTTATTTTAAATATGTAATACATATATTTAGCCGATAATTGTGTTTTCGTCTGTTTTTGATTTTACTAGTTTTCAAAATTCGGACAAAATGCCTGCAGAACAATTGAAATTGCTTAGAGTTGTGTTGCAGAACACTGAATATAATTCTGCATCTGGGCTTGAGATTAGTTGTCTTGACGAGGTATCTCGTCCTTATATAGTAAAACAGACCAGATCTTAATCAAGTTATTGTAAATATAACGGCAATTACCTTGATGACATCTCGTCCTCAGGAAAATTGGTCTTATCTTGATTGATGGGACATTACGCCGAAATAAATTAGAGGGTTAATCTAAAAAAAGCGTGATTATATGATACATTTCAGAGTAATTGTGAAATAATTATCACATCCCGACTTAAGATCTAAGCCGCGGTAGCACGGTTGGAGGATTAATAGTGTTGTAACCGGATGGTTGCAAGTTCAAATGCAACCAAAGACAGTCATGTACAAAGGGGGTGCACGTTAAATCTGTCATGGCCTTAAATATCGTCAATTTGGCGTGGCGTGGAAATTTGGGGAGTGAGGTGCCAGCTCAGGTGTGACCTCGCCATCTGACCGTGGTTCAAAAATACTTGTCCTTCGATCTTTCCAATCGGGTTTGAACTCGGACCGTCGCCAATCCCCCGTTGTGTTGCTCCAGTGCGACTTTAAATTACCTACTTTCCAACTTAAGTTCATAATCGTTTCAATTGAATTCTTTCCCTATCAATTTAATCTAAAATTTATTCTGATTGAATGGTAATGGTAATTTTTAGTTAACGTCGTACTAGAGCAACACAACGGGCTATTGACGACGGTCCGGGATCAGTCCCTTAAGGGAAAGATCCGAGGACAACACCTCGTAATTTTGAACCACGGTCAGATGACGAAGCAACACCTGAGCTGGCACCCCACTCTCCAAACTTCCACGCCAACCCAACGTGAGGACTTTCGGCCACGACAGATTTAAGGTGCACCAGCCGCCTCCACACCATACGCTTACAAACATCCATGCCCGGATCCGGATTCGAACCAGGAACCTTCCGATCTAGAGGCTAACACCTTAACCACTATACCGTTTGGTCGGCTATTCTGATTGAAATAACTAAGTTAAGGAAAGTGTGTTGATTAGGTAATGGTAATGGTAATTTTAGTTAACGTCGTACTAGAGCAACAGAACGGGCTATTGACGACGTTCCGGGATCAGTCCCTCAAGGGAAAGATCCGAGGACAACACCTCGTAATTTTGAACCACGGTCAGATGCCGAAGCAACACCTGTGCTGGCACCCCACTCTCCAAACTTCCACGCCAACCCAACGTGAGGACTTTCGGCCACGACAGATTTAAGGTGCACCAGCCGCCTCTACACCATACGCTTACAAACATCCATGGCCGGAACCGGATTTGAACCAGGAACCTTCCGATCTAGAGGCTAACACCTTAACCACTATACCGGTTGGTCGGCTGTGTTGATTAGGATATATGTCAAAATATAACGAAACACTTTTAAAAATAGTACGAAAATAGTGCAACAAATAGTACTTAATCTTACCACAATAGCAGGTCTATTTATCTGTTAGATGTTTGGTTTGTAGTAATTAAGCTGATAAAGTCTAATTAAGATATATTTTAGTAATTGCGAAACAATTTCTCACATTTAGACTTCAGTTCTCAATTGTTACAAGTTACAAGTTTTTTTTCACCGGTATATGGATACACATTTTTATGTCAACGTTCAAATATATCCCAAATCTGAAATTTTTTGTCTAAAATGCTTGAATTATAATAAATACTAAAAGGTAGGTAGTTTAATTAACGTCGCACTGGAGCAACACACCGGTCTATCGTCGATGGTCCGGGTAAGATAAGTTAGTGTTAATAAACGTCGTATTAGTGCAGAACAACGGGCTATTGACGACGGATCGGTATCAATCCCCTAAGGGAAAGATCCGAGCGATGGTGCGGGATAAATCCAGAAGGGAAAGATCTAAGGACAACTTTGACGCTATTTTGTTTCACGGTCAGGCCCCGAAATAAACACTTGAGCTGGCACCCCACTCTCTAAACTTCTGCATCAAACCAAAGTGAGGACATTTGAGGCCATGACAGATTTAACGTGCACTAGCTCCCACTTGCTCCAGCTGTAGTTCCCACGTACTCAACGGTCTTTAGTTGGATTGAGTTTTGAATTCGGAACCCTTCGGTTAATAATCGGCTACCCTTCTAACTGGGAACACATCTTCTTCAGGTGTGTACGGTCTTCACGAATACAAGGTACCCTAGTGATCTTTTCTTTACCCATGGGGGTCGTAACCCATGGGTAAACATGTTCAACCCCATGTTTACCAGAGGTAAACATGTTGGTCATAAAATCAGGAGGCCCAAGCGATCTTTCCCGACTTTCGCTCTCTATGTCCTTTCTTTTCACAATTAACCTTTAGACTACGGCCGGTACAGTAATTGTACCTTGAAGGTTATAAGAATGACTCCAAGAAAGAACTTAGACTACTATCGGTGCAGTAGTTCTACCTCGAAAGCTATAAGAATGGCGCCAAGAAAGAATTTAGACTACGGTCGGTACAGCAGTTGTACCTTGAAATTTATAAGAATGACGCCAAGAAAGAATTTAGACTACGATTGGTGCAGCAGTTCTACCTTGAAAGAGCTATGGGAATGGCGCCAAGAAAGAATTTAAACTATGGTCGGTACAGCAGTTGTACCTTGACCTTTATAAGAATGGCGCCAAGAAAGAATTTAGACTACGATCGGTGCAGCAGTTCTATCTTGAAATTTATAAGTGTGACGCCAAGAAAGAATTTAGACTACGATCTGTACAGCAGTTCTACCTTGAAAGCTATGGGAATGGCGCCAAGAAAGAATTTAGACTACGATCGGTGCAGCAGTTCTATCTTGAAATTTATAAGTATGACGCCAAGAAAGAATTTAGACTACGATCTGTACAGCAGTTCTACCTTGACAGCTATAAAAATGTCGCCAAAAAAGAATTTAGACTACGATCGGTGCAGCAGTTCTATTTTAAAGCTATAAGAATGGCGCCAATAAAGAATTTAGACTACGATCGGTGCAGCAGTTCTACCTTGAAAGCTATAAGAATGGCGCCAAGAAAGAATTTAGACTACGGTCGGTACAGCAGCTATGCCTTGAAAATTTTAAGAATGACTCCAAGAAAGAATTTAGACTACTTTCGGTACAGCAGTTATTCCTTGAAAGTTATAAGAATCTCCGCCAGTCATATCTATAGCCGTAGGCAACATTTTCTATCTTGTGTTTGGCGCAGATTGGCTAAATTTGGCCCTTGCTCTAAAACCCCCCAAACCAACCATCTATTTAGGCTACCACAGCCAAATGAATTAAGATAGAATACGGAAACTTTTGACAAACGTAGGAGTTTCACAGAAACTCGAATTTAAGAGCGCAAAACCTGAGATATCTAATTGCTCCTTAACAGAATCGAATTAATTTCACTGATGAATAAATCTGGATCCCCCAGAGCAAATGTGGTTTAAATACTTTCTGCACTCAATGAGCCTTTCGATTTGCAATTCATTTCATTTAACACGGGTTTACTCAACGGTTCCAGTAAACGAGTGGAAAAAACATTGAGATTCTGATCTGCTTGAGCGATTACCACTCTTCCAAGGGCTTTGATTTATCAGGGAGAAACTCGTCGACAACTTCAATATAATTTTACTTTATACCCGGTGTCAGTATCTGTTTTTTTTTTGTCGATTTTCTTATTAATTTTTTCTCCTTAAATCGAACTCGAATCTTATCATGGTGATTTATTTTAAACGGAACCCTCTTTCCCTCGCACTGGAAAAAAACCGGGTTTTCTAAAAGTGAACTCAATTTGTGATGCAGATTAGGGAACGACAGCTTGCAATGCGATCTTGAGCACATACTGGCTTGCACGCACAAAGGAAGAGTGCAGGAAGAAAATATAGGAAAAAAAAATCACGGAATCCTAACAATTCTCCCGTTTTTTCTGTTGTGCAGGTAAATTTTCCTTTTGCGGGTCCTGTGATGATTCTAACTTTCAGCAAATAGTTTAGGATACCCGGATAGATGTTACTGTTTGGTTTTCTCAGATGGTCCGAAACCTATTGAAAAATAGCATCATCTCCTAAATCTTTGGGGGATTTTGTATTGAAGCCGTTTCCAGGAGTGCTTTTTATTGCATCCCGATCCGGATTACCCGTCTTTGTGTCATATTATTACATCGTATTTTTACCGACGAAGAGCAGTTTAAGAAGATTGATTTCGTATAGTATTGGTGAGAAGTGGTAGAAAAGAGCTTGGTAAATATACGGGCTGATGCAATGGTAGGAGATACACTATGGTAATGCATCGAAATTACTTTTGGTGAAGAGTTATTGTGTAAATCAGCACTAATCAGTGGATTGAAACTCTTTGTGATTGTTATAAGGGCCAAGATTTCGTTGATCTAAAAATGCATGAAAATGACCTAGAAGACTAACAAGAATTTAATTAATGTGCTTTAGGTAAGTAAAATATTTTGTGTCACTGACGAATTTCACAAGCAAAGATTTAGTGAATTCAAACTAGTTATGGGGATCAAGAGACAAGATTTTGTTAATCTAAAAATATATGAAAAATGACTTAAAAGTGGGGAAAACTGCCAGAAATTTAATTGATGTACTTTAAATTTGTAAAATATTTCGTATTACAGTCAAATTTACCAAACACAAATTGAGTGGATCGAAACTAGTCAAAGTTAATAATAAGGACAATATTTTATTGACTTAAAATGTGCAAAAAGGACCCATAAAATGTTATGAAATATGCATAAAAAAGCCTAAAAATGTAAATAACTTATACAAATTAAATTGATGTACTTCTGATTAGCAAAATATATTTTCTATTGAAAATTTCCCAAGCAAAAATTAAGACGATTGAAACTACTAACGTTTATAATCAGGAACAAGATTTGCTGACCTAAAATGTAAAAAAATTATCTATAAAATGTTCTAAAGTTTAAAATAACCCTTAAAAAAATAAAAATGAGTAATAGGATATTAAAAATAATTATTTGAAATGTTTCTCACAACATGTGGATAAATTGATATTAAAATTATTCTTACAACCAGTCTACATATAGAGAAACTTGGTAAACATCCTCTGTTATCACAAAATATACTGAAACCATCCCTTAAATCAGGGATGCGCAGACTGTTGCCCGCGTTGATTTGCTGGCGACCCGCCTCACCATGTGTAATTTTAACTTTAACAAATCACCCGATAGGTAATTTAGGTTAAATTTCGTTGCAAGGTAACGGCATTAAAATACGCAAGCTTCTTTTGGTTAACATTTATCTGTGTGGAGTTTTTCAGTTATAAACATAAACAAAGCAAAAAAATAGGAACAGCTGAGTAAAGGAAATTCAGAATCAATTTTGCGCTTGTATGGCTACTGTTAAAATCAAACCAAATATTAAAACAATTGTTAAATCAATGCAATGTCACGCATCAGATTAAATTCTTTATTAACTTCTTATTATCTTTCTTTTTTTAGTAGCAACATAAAAACACATAAATAATAAATATCAATAAATAAAATAATTAACGTACGATACATCACTTTCACTGATTTGGGTTGGCCCTCCTATAAGTCATAGCGAATTTATGTATCTTCTGGTTAGTTTGCATCTAAGGGCAGGGAGGCACAAGTCTGTACATCCCTGCCCTTAGATCTTTACGATCTGAAGTTTTTCCATTTTCAGCTTTACCTTCTCTGCGTTTCTTTCTTTTCAACAATATCTGTCCGAAAAACTACTTTCTTCACATAAATTCAAGAATATTGATAAACGTAAGGATGAACAGGAATAGGTTTTACTTAATATATAGTCAGCTTACAAGTGAAGTACATTAAGCCAGATGAAATAGTTCTAAGAAAACGAACAGGAAAAAATTCTACTCACTGCGAGACTCACTAAGTCTGTTTCTCAAGAAGAAATTTAACGTAAAGTTTACTACATCGTGACCTAGAAAAGTTAAAAAATCATATCTTAAAATATTTGATTTGTAGTGTTTCGCAAAGCGACGATGCATAAAAATTTAAAATATTAAAATAGGCGTTACAATAGAAATCTCTGTTCCGTTTTATAATAAATTTAACTTGTGGCATTTCCTCTTTTATACGTTAACAAAAAAGATCATTTATAAAAGGTTTAGTAAGTGTGATCTACTATAACTGGCGTAAAAATTGAACACTTGGTACAATATTGTTGATGGAGGATGTGTGTTTTATTAATTATAATATAAATTTCAGTAGCATTTCTTATTGGATATTCTGTGATATAATCGAAACTTACAAATGTTTTTAGATGTCTGACTATATTAGGAGTTCTTTTTGCTTAAAAATGTTCAAATTATACTATTATGTGTTTTTAAGGTTAAAAAACTTTCATAAAAAATTTATAAAACATAAAAAACACTAAAAATTGTTATAATTTATTATAAAATTGGAAAATTCAGGTAAAAAATGATGTTAACGAAAAACTTTACAAGTGAAAACCTTATGAGTACATTTTCCTAAAAGTTTGTTTAAAGACTCCTAAATATATAAGTTAGAACCTAAATTAAAATATATGTTTTCCACTGATGAGATATTGAGAATAATGTAGAAGAAAACGTGAATTTTCAAAACTTTCCCTTCTTCCTCAACACCTGAAATCTCTATAAATTTTTCCTTTCAAGATAACTCTTAGATATTCTACTTAGGCCTCAAAAACAAATATAAAAATCAGTACACAAACTTTCATTCAAAAATATCTAGTTCATTTTAGTTCACGTTTCTCGAACAAAAAGTTTGCTCAGAATCACCATCAGAGAAATAATATGCATTTAAAGATTTGGAAACAAATTAAAAACCAGCTGTCAATATCTATTCAAATTGCTTTATCTCTTCTATTCAAAGTACAGATAAAACAGAAACAGCTTTGTAAAGAAAAAGTCTAAATATTAAGAATATGGCACAAAATAAAATATGAAATTTTAGTTAAAAATAAACTTTTCATCGTTGTCGGATAACTTGAGAGTTAAAATTTTAAACATCTTAATGTTTTAAAACGAATTATCGTATTGATATTCTTGAAACAAAAATATCACACGAATGTGTTACTTATCATATGAATTAAAAGCTATTGCATTCAGAAAAGGCGGCATAGTCCATAACCCAGTTTCCATTTTAGTATAAATTTAACTTTCAATTTCCTTGAGTATAAGTTAACAAATAAATTCTATTAAAACGGTTTTGTAAATATGATGTTAAAACCAAATCTTAGTATAGATGCTTTTATTGAGGATGTGCTTAACTCTCACAATTTAAAGTTCAGCAGTTTGCTTACTTGAAATTCTTTGATCTAATTCAAACTAAAAAATACTTTACGAGTGATGGAATTAAAACATCTTGTGGTGCTTAATACTTGAAACAAGATGTATATGGATGTTTATTTACCACATAAATTTAAAGGCAATAACATAAATTTAAAGGTATTCAGAGAAGGGGGAGGCAATAAAATAAGTAATCCAGTTACTTTTTGTGTATTTAGCAATGAATGCTTGTTGTGCAAATATTAATGAAAAGTTGTATTTCAAAAAAAAGTTTTGTATAAAGGGTGTAAAAAACGAACTCTTAATACAGTTGTTTTATGAAGAATATTGAAATTTGTTTTCCTCAAAAATTAAAGCTCACAATCATTGCTTTCGAAAGTTTTTCATCTAATACAACCTAAAACGTATCTTGAGAGTGATATTAAACGTATATCTTGATGTGTTTTGAATGAAAAACATCTTGTTGATTGAAACAAAGAAATCCACACGAATATTTTATATACCAAATAAATTTAAAGGCTATTGTATTCAGGGGAGGCGATATAATAGATAGCCTTGTTCTTTTTTCATGTAGATTTAACAGTTAATGTTTCTTTACGTATATGTTAATGAGATAATTCCATTAAAAAAGTTTGATAACAAAGTTGTAAAAACCAATTCTTAACCTCGGGAGCGTTACGAAATTTCCGAGTAGATATTGCTTTAACCCAAGAACATATATAGTGACAAAAGAACCACATCTATCGGTTAAAGGTATCAATCCACGTGATAACCAACCGGCAGACCCGAAAATATTCGGACATCTCGCACCTTAAAATATTTTGAGTCTGCTGTCAATTGTGCAGATTTCCCTTCGAATTATACTTTGGCGTACTAATTAGACTGAGAAACAGCTCTGAAATTTCAGTTCGAATACAGCCTGGAAGAATTTGGCCCACGTTTAGTATCAGACCCGAATATATTCGGGCATCTCGTTTCTTTAAATATTTGGGTCAGCCACCCGCAGCACAGTTCCCCCCATCGAACTATACTCGGGTGCACCGCTTAGAGTGTGTGTTAATACAGTTATTTTAATATGGAAGTTGGGAAGTTGTGTTTATTTCTCGAATCTGAAGCTAATTAGTATTAGAAATTCTTGATCTAATACAAACTTAAAAAATACCTTCAGAGTGAAAGTTTCAAAACAGTTCATTTCCTGGGTAATTGAAATCTTCTTTTAATCCCTTCGGCTTAAGCTGGAGACTGATGTTTTAAGGATTAAGGCACTGAACGGGTTCGGATAAGAATTTAATAACACCGTGAGAACCTTCCGAATTAATCTCTGCGGTTTACTTCAACCTCGCATAGGTGGAGGGAATAAGATTTGCTCCAAGAGTAAAGTTCTCACTCAACTCCGAGGGATTTACTTCCGAAAACACTGGTGTATTTGAGCGCGCCCAGAGTTTCACCGTCGTATTAAATCTGCAGATGAATGTCAATACTTCTAAGGCCAGACTCAACTTGAGTTTGCTTCGAAGGCTGCCATATGGGGATGATGTCAATTGAAAATAGAAAGGGATTCGTCGCATGGAAGGAAAACAATCTGTCGACACTGTCAAAAATGTTTATTACAGAGACAGTGCTGTGACAAAGCAGTCGCAGTGTTTTCTTTAAGTATTATCGTCACTGAGTCTCTTTAACGCTGGGGCTCTTGTTTCAACTGATAAACCCTGATGCGTTTAAATCGCACAATTTCTTGATAAGTACATATGACAGGACTAAAATGTGCTTTGAAAAGAAGAAACAGATTTTCTATATTTGTGAGTTTTAACCGTCTGCAGCGATATTTGTGAGCACTGTAGTGCTGCTTTTACCCCACAGCCTCACTTAAATACTAAATATCTATCCACTCTTCCTACATAATTAATTCATACTGTAGTAAGTCTTAGTCCTTTCTATGGAATAGAATTTTTCAAATTAATATATTGACTCATTCTGTATAATGGAATAAATTGGAAAGATTCATTGTGATTATTTTATAACATAATTCATTGAAACGATTCTATTGCTCCTTTCTTTGGATAGATTCTTTTGGAAAGGCCCCTATCTTGGCCCTTTATTTAGTATAAAGTCTCTTGGAACAAAATAATATTCTTCATTTCCTTAGAAGATAATCATAATACATAGATTCCTTAGTAGGAGTCTATAGATCCTTTCTTTGGAATTGAATTTCGTAACTATTTTATTGGTCCATTCTGTATGATAGACTCATTGGAAAGGTTATATTGCTATTTTCTTAAGAATAGAATTCTTTGGAACGATTCCTCATTGATCGTTTCATTAGAATAGAATTCTTGTACTTTGGAAGATTCTAATGGTCAAGAAGATCAATACTATGTAGAAGTCATGCAGGGAAGACTGCAATTTAGAAGTTGGATTTATGCGTGCGAACCCCTCAGATGATTCAATGTCCAATCCTATAACGTGCATATCATTTAATCTTTTTTACCTGCAACAGTCGGTCGAAGAAGTAGCCAAACGCTTTTTCTTATTCCAGTCCCTGGAGCCACACAAATACACTAAAATTATGATTTCATTAATGAATAATGTCTACTTCAAATAAATATGCATTTCATTTGCATATTCATACCAAAATTTCATCAAATTAATTTTTTTGAAAGCGTAACCATTATTTTTAATAGATCTGATTTTTTGGATAAAAAAAAACAGAATTCACATGAAATATTTTAATTTTTGTCAAATCATGACGATGAGGTTTTCGTAGTTGATATTCCGAGTTTCTAATGTTACTGAGTGTTGCAAACATTTCCCTGTGTCATCCAAAATAATTATCTGATAAAAAAAACTTTTATGTTACAGTAAAAAATTAAATTACGTAAAACAAAACGTGTGCCTTTTTTCAATACCAATACTATTATCAATTATTTCATAATCAAACAAAATTATGTGTTGAAAGTTTTTAAATTTCTACTGCAATCGACTAAGTGGTGTTTCAAACGTAAGTCTTCAAAATTTTAGTTTATTCCAATCAGTAGTTTTGAGGTATAGTCGTTAATTCAAACCTGCATGGTTTTGACCTGTTTTCAGGACCATTCTACAGTTGAATTTTTATTTTTATTGAGAACTTTTTCAATCAGAATTTTATGTTAAAAAATATTACCTTCTAGCTATTTTTAAAGGTCAAACGTTTCATTATATGCCAGGGTATACATTTGCAAAGTTGTCAATTACTCGTGAATGAGAAAATAAGATCAAAGGTAAAATTATTAGACATTGTGAATCCAGCCGAAGCTTCAAACAAACTTGTCGTGTACTCCAAGTAAGTGCATGAACAGTTTTTGTGGATGAAAATGTAAATATGTTTCTTACTAAATAGGTCAAAATGGATGAGAATATACATTTTTATGCTTCAGTTTTTGGTAATTGGGTCAAATCAAGTCATGTTTCATTCTGTTTAAAAGCATCAAAATGCAGAGAATTATGGTCGTCCTCGAGTAATGAATGCTTAAGGTGTGCGTAGGATAGTATCGATTATCTGTTGTGAATACCACTTACAGACCTCAGCACAATTGAAAATATTTGGGTAATGATCAAGTAGGTTATTAGTTTAGAGCTACCTCGAGAAGGGGGGGGGGTGAGCATACTTTGAAAATTATGGGGTGCCCAAAGTATGCATATTGAGTTGCATACTTCGGTAATAAGTTTAAAAACTTTGCATATTATGGTGCACGATAGTTAATAAGTTGCCATCAAGAACTTGTGTGCAGTTTGACTTTATACAACGGCAGATTGAAAATGAGACATAAAGGTCATATTTTTTAATTTTCAAAGTGTCAAATAACTGTAAAATCATACATAAAATTTATTGATCGAAGTAAATTATTTTGATAATTTTATTATTTGGCACTTTTGGTTCTATTTAGTTAATTAAAGGCTTTATGAATCCAAGCAGTTTTATATTTTGCGTAAACTTGGGAAATCTGATAGTAATAATAAAAGGATGTGTTGCTATATATATATATATATATTATATTTCGGAAATAATCTCTATGTAAATATGAAGAGAGAAAAAGACAGAAAAAAATATATAGAGATGAATAAAGAGATGAGAAATAGAGCGAGGAAGAGTAGGCAGAGAGAGAAAGAAAGACAGAGTGAGATAGAGATGAACAAATAAGTGTGAGAAATAGAGAGATGTTACGGACTGGCTCGAATGATTGATATGGGAAAATTTAGTCATGACTTCAACCTCAGGTGGGAGAAAATACACTTTCAGTCTCTAAAAGTAAATTTCCACAATTCTAAACAACTTGATGCTCTATAAATTTGGTGATGCTTTTAGCCACCATTAAATAAAAAAAAAATAGCACCTTTCCTATTGTCATCGCGTGTAGAAGGTTTTAATCCATTTTAGTAAAATAAATAATTTAATATTTGAGAGAAAGAGACTACAGAATTGACGCAAGTTAGATTTTACGACTCGGTAGATTATTTATGTGTTGATAATTATTTCTAAGAAACGTCCAGTATCTATACTTTTGAACTAAAGGTTATGGCAAGTAAGGTAAAGGACCGGACGCCAGCGGATTTGCATAAAATCCGACTAGTTATTTGGGGGTGTTTTTCGTGGTATGGCACGGGACCTTTGCATGTTGTTCCTGGTAAATTGAAAGCCAAGGCTTACATGAACATTTTGGACAATCAGGTTCTTCCTACGCTCTCGCAATTTTATGGAATGTACGAATGTTACTTCCAGGAAGACAACGTTCTGTGTCACGTTGCAGCCTCTGTCAAGCAGTGGTATCAAGATATGGATGTAAAACGTCTTCTTTGGCCTGCTCAGATTATCGATCTAAACCCCATCGAACATTTGTGGGAAGAGTCAGAACGACGCCTACGGACCAGGGAACCATGTCCGAAATCTACAGCTGAGCTGGCGACATTCTCGCAGCAAGAATGGACACAAATACCCAGCTGTATATCAAAACCTTGTTGAAAGTATGTCCAGAAGGGTTTCTAGTATAATTGCAGCACGTGGGGGACCATTCCACTATTAAACCATGTATTATTTCCCTTATACCATCACATCTTGCTCTCCGGTCCATTATTATAGGGTAGTGTATATATCATAACATGTAAGGATTTCTGACAACACTACCATCATTTTCTGAATCGAGGCCTCTTGTCTTTTAGCATTGTTTGACCGCTTATTTCATCTAATTGAAGTCTCGCTTTCAACTGCAACAAAAAATGCTATAGTCGTATTAGGATATACAGATAATACTTCATTGTTTATCTGTAACAGTTTATCTAGTTTGAAAAACATTTGAATTGCTGTTTGTGTGTATGAAATAAACTCTTCTTGTACAATGCATCATTACTTTTCTATTGAAAGCCCTACCAGTCTCTTAGAAATTCCAAACCTCTCAGAGATTTCCCACTGGTCTCGTCCGTCCTTTATATAGGATACGTAGAAAATACATCAGCTCAATGTTGTGGTGTAATGGTGCATCAATTCAAGTACCATAGAATGTATCTTTATGACTTCAACAGTATATTACTAACAATGAAACCTAGATAGCTGAAGTGGCATATAAAGTGGACCTTTATATATACGAAACTAAGAGGGCGATAAGATCAGAAAGCTATCGGTTCGGAAGTCAGTGATGGTTTTGTGATCGTGAAATTCTCTTGAACTTAGCTGAAAGGAAATACTTATGTATTATAGCTGGCTGGGTTAATGAAAACCTGCAAGTCTCTCTCTCAGTGCGACAATGCACTGACATTAAAACTATTAAGTGGCCAGTGGTCTGTTAAATAGCACTGACGTTTAATACCGTTGTTTAAATCAGTTATAGTCTTGAAATTGGGTAAAGTTATAAGCGAGATGAGATGCCAATATCAGTTATAACTGAATACCTCTTAAGAGTAAGCTAGCATATATTGTTTAATTTTACAACCCAAAGCTGAAATTTCAAATGATATGCGGTAACGTGAGCAGAATTTCTACCACCATAAAAAATATATACACTAAGTCCACACTATAAAACTTAGTTTGATTATTGTTTGCATCGCAAGTGTACTTGCAGTTTATTTTATAAGAGTTACGGAGAGTTTACTATTAAATTAATCTTAGATACATAGAGAGAGATAGAGAAAAACAAAGAGTGATTGAGAGGAAAAGATACAGAAAAAACAAAGAGATTGTGAAGGAAAAATGTATATATATATATATATATATATATATATATATATACTCAATAGCCAAAACAACAGTATGACCATCTGCTCAATAACGCGTCGCGCCTCCTTTGGCCTGCAACACAGCTGCAATTTGTCTGGGCATAAATGCCACAAGTTCTTGGTACGTGACTGGAGACAGGTTGTACCAAATGTCTAAGCAGCGGTCACGCAAAGTCGAGACATTCGGACTTGGTGGTGTTTGAGCTCTGAGCTGCCGCTCCATGACACCCCACATGTGCTCTATCAGATTTAGATCCAACGAGTTAGGTGGCCAGGACATTAAGTGGAATTCATCAGTATGCTCCTTGAACCACTCCAACACAATCCGAGACTTGTGACATGGGGCGTTTTCCTGCTGGAAGATTCCATTTCCAGTTGGGAAGACAGACGCCATGTAAGGGTAAAACTGATCCGCAATGATGTTCAGATAGTTCGCAGCGTTCATGGTTTTTTCTACCACAACTACGGGTCCTAAAGTCTCCCATGAGAACGTCTCCGAAAGCATAATAACGCATGGTCGACAGCGCACCCTGACACGACCATCGACGTGATGAATGAGAAATCGGGATTCATCTGACCAGGCAACTCTCTTCCACTAATCCATGGTCTAGTCTCGATGTTCCCGGGCCCACTGTAGGCGTAGTTGACGCTGACGCTTGGTCAACAGATGCACACGAGTGGGACACCTGGTGCACAGTCCAATATACAACAGTGTCCGCTGAACTGTGTGCTCCGAAACACTTGCGTTTGAACCTGCATTGTATTGGGCTGTCAGCTGAGCCACTGTCTCAAGCCGATTTTGCTTTACCAAGCGGGACAGTCTCCGACGTCCTTTTTCTTTGATGACGCGTGGACGACCAACACCTTGGTGTCTACTACTGGTGTCACCGTCATTTATCACTTTGCATGAATACCAACAATGCAGATCGTGAATAACCTACCAGTCATGCAGTTTCGGTGATACTCGTTCCGAGTCTTTGGGCCATTATGATCTGCCCTCTATCACATTCACTTAGGTCAGCAGCTTTTACCATCACTCGCAAAAGTAAGTGCAAGAATTATTACTAACCTTCTCCAGCAGTAGTTGAATACCATTGTCACTTAATCACGTTCCCACCACGTCATCCCGACGAGTTCATTGAAAAATGTGCATATGGACATAATGTTTTGGCTCGTCAGTGTATATAGTATATATGTTACCGCTATAGCTCGAAAGCCGTTGATGTGCACATTTTGTAGCTAATCTGCAGATTAACTTATTTGCTCCGTTAACGTGAGTAATCAAGGACTTTTCCGCGTTTAACCTAGGTAATGTGCACATTAACGGCTTCCGTATCAAAAGTTTATTTCTCTCATTTCCTTTCCCTACACCTTCCCTCTCTTCCTCCACTTTGAGTTTGGTTTCGCCTGTTTCTCTCAATTGTAAGTGGACTATTCAAGACATGGTCTGTATTGTTTGCTCAAAAGCAGCATCAGGTGCTCACAATTGTAAATCGTGTGATATGTTTGTTCACGTAATTTAAATAGATCTTAAAGAGGAAGGGTATGGTAAAAATGTATTGTGCAACCTCTGTAAAAAGAATATGGATCAGAAAATATAGCGTGATGAATCCAGGAAAGGTTTAGAAAAGGAAGCAAGGAAAATGTTAGCAGTTTCTAATGCAAAGCACCCAAATGTTGATGAAGGTGTGACGGTGAGAATTAAAGTACCCGAAGTAAACAGAGCAAAAACTAACGCCCGCTCGATTTTAACTGTGATTCTTAGTAAAACAGAGGATGGCTTTTATAAACTTGGTACTAAAACGGGTATTTTAAAACAATTGTATGCAAAATCTGAAGCCGGCAGACTCGCTTGGTGTTTACAAGGTCACAACTGGACTGTGGACCACTGGAAAACTTTTATGGAGCGACGTGTCACGCTACACGCTCTTCCAGTCTGATGGGAGTGTTGGGTTTGGCGACCGTCATGCCCTTGCGAACGTCTGTTATCCGAGTACATCGTTCCAACTGTCAGTTTCGGTGTTTGGTTGTGTACTTCTTTTGGGGTGTTTTTCGTGGTATGGCCTGTGACCTTTGCATGTTGTTCCTGGTAAATTGAACGCCGCCGCCTACATGAACATTTTGGACAATCAGGTTCTTCCTACGCTTTGGCAATTTTATGGAATGGACGAATGTTTACTTCCAGAACGACAACGCTCCATGTCATGTTGCAGCCTCAGTCAAGCAGTGGTATCAAGATATGAATGTGAAACGTCTTCTTTGGCCTGCTCAGATTATCGACCTAAACCCCATCGAACATTTGTGGGAAGAGTCAGAACGACGCCTACGGACCAGGGAACCACGTCCGAAATCTACAGCTGAGCTGGCGACATTCTTTTAGCAGGAATGGACACAAATACCCATAGCTGTGTATCAAAACCTTGTTGAAAGTATACTCAGAAGGGTTGCTAGTATAATTGCAGCACGTGGGCACCATCCGCCTACTAAAGCTTGTATTCTTTACCTTATACCATCATATATTGCTGTCCGGACCATTATTGTAGGGTACTGTATATAAAGTTACTGGTATTATACTTTCTCTCTCAAGCAATTTCCACAAATTGGCTTCACTAACCTATATCTTTTTGGAATTTCATCAAGTTTATCCTTCTTGCTGTGCCAATAAGATTGCACATAAATATTCAAATATCCTCTATATTTTCCTATATTTATATTTCCTTTATTATTGGTTCATTGGTTTCGTTGCATTAATTACTCAGTGGAGTCAATTTATACGCTACTACTGGTTTTAGTCTCATCATCCTGGGTATATAAGGTTTCCATATCTCAATGTATGTTTACATATACCCTATTCCTACAGCTCAGAGGTTTCTAACCCAATGAGCCACGATAATCCCAAATATTAAGAGGTAAAGATTACCACAAGACTTATCAAAACAAAAATGTCTTCCAAATGAAAAAAAGCGGAAATCAAATTCATCCTGCGCTTATCTCAAACGAATTTAAATTAATCCCTCTTAAAAACCAAAGTACATTCCGCATAAAAAAGATACTCTAGCATCACATTAAGATGAATTTAAATTCTATTGATCCCCACTTATTCTTTCGTTCCGATCTTAAATGTCTTCTCATTTTACGATATTATCAGCATATATATTTTAAAATTAGTTTTTTACATGATATTTAATTCTCTAATTCTCAGAATACTTGTTAGAATTCTTTTGCTTGTATAAAAAATTAGTGCTCTCTCTTCGATAACCAATTAATTTTTTATAAAATAATTACAACTTCATTTATCAAAAAGGAAACTTTTAAAAAGACTGCACATTTAGTGTTTTTGAACAGAACTGCTTTTATTCTTACCTTTATTAAGAACAGTTTCTTAACCCTACAAGTGGTTTCGACGAGTTATCTCGTTCATTGTGATCCGACTAATTTTGATAATGACAGTTTATCTCATTATCAAGTTGTTGCTGATTTTGTAATGATGACGAATTTAAGATCTGGTTAGCTTTCAACAAATGACGGAATATATTATACATCAAGATCTGCTCAGTTTTCTTCTAATGGGTTATATTGTTCATCAAGATCTGTTTAGTTTTCTTCTAACGACGGGATATAACGTTCATCAAGATCTGTTTAGTTTTCTTCTAACGACGGGATATAACCTTCATCAAGATCTGTTCAGTTTTCTTCTAACGACGGGATATAACGTTCATTAAGATCTGGTCAGTTTTGTTAGCGATCAGATATCTCGTCAAGAACATAAGGAAAATTAATATTAAAATTTCAGATTCAAGACTAGTTTCTTCAGTATATTTTATGAAATTTCGCACAAAAACGTTATTATATTTATCATTAATTTTATATGTGTTATAGTTTTACTTCACTCTGATTTTCGTGAAGTTATTTACATATATATTTACTTTTCTTAGTTTAATTTAAAAAATTAAGAAATGAGGGAAATTGATCAGATATTACTGAAATACATTTAAATTTGAGCAGCAAACATGTAAATGGTAGTGTAAAATTCTAGGTGTTATTCTTTTATGCTTATCAAAATATTAATAGCACTTGATATGAAACATGTTAACTGTATGTAATCCTGTAGATAGATTTTTCTGAAGGCAATGGTTCTAAGATATTTTTAAAATTGAAAAACTTGTTTGTATTGCTTTGTTACTTCGTAAAAACATATTATATCAATATCAAACCAAAAGTGGTATACTTTTGATGTACTAAGTAACTATCAAGTTTGTCTATTTTCTAGCTTGGGCTTCGGTAGCCCAATTATAGGAGCAACGGATTAGAAACCAGAGGGTTCGAGTTCGAATCTAGGTCCACAGTCAAAGACCGTCGTGTACACTTGGGCTCGTGAATGTTAAGTCTGTCGTGACCTCAAATGTTCTCACTTTGGTGTCGTGTGGAAGTTTGGAGAGTGGCGTGCCAGCTCAGGTATTGATCTCGTCAACTGACCATGGTTCAAAATTACGAGGATTTCCTTAAGGATTGATCCCGGACAGTCGTCAATATCCCGTTGTGTTGCTCCATTTCAACGTTAATTTAGTTTGAATTTTTATAAACACGCAATACTAGTATTACTTTGATTTCAAACTTTTTTTCAACACTGAAAATTACATTTAGGTTTGCGAAAATTGCAACACCATAAAGAAATCATGGAGATAAAACTTGCAGGAAATGCAAATTATTAGAATTACAAAGCGATCACGCATGTGTGGGCCAAGAAGCGCCCTCTAAACTTCCAAATGAGCCCTGTATAAAAAGAACTGTAGAGGTGCGTTGAAATGCGTGTATGGCGTTTGACTGCTGTATATGATTGATTCATATGCCTCGCCAAAAAACGCAGAGTGCCATACGAGCAACTAACGGATCTCGAACGGGCCGTGAGGGTGGACTTTCGTATCGTTAAACCGCCACTCGCTCGGGGCGTATTGACACAACATTGATGCGGGTGGGGAAGAGATTGACCATGGAGAACTGTACAAGTTGAAACCTTGGTACTGGACCACCCAATATGACGTCATCATGGGACGACAGACACCTCATCCGCATGGTGGTGACGGAACGTACAGCGTCCTCTCGTGCG
This sequence comes from Metellina segmentata, assembly GCA_947359465.1. NCBI lineage: Eukaryota > Metazoa > Arthropoda > Arachnida > Araneae > Tetragnathidae > Metellina > Metellina segmentata. Next base: position 70,500,261 of record OX375872.1, on the reverse strand, counting down.
TGGACACAACACTGGAGCACGTCAATAGGAATGTCATTGTCTGCCCCATGGTTCGTTTACGGCTGCTGCACCATGGGCTATGTGCAAGAATTCCTTTGCGCAGGATTCCCTTTACGCTAAAATACCAAACGACTCGAATTACAATGGGCTCACAAACATAGCCAATTACACACCGATTGGCAACAAGTCGTCTTCTCAAATGAGTCTCACTACAATCTAGACTCTAATGATGGACTCGTATTCATCAGACGCTACAGAGGTGAACGCCTTTCCCCACAGTATCTTATTCAGCGTCATATTGGACGAACGTCTGACGTTTTGGTCTGGGGCAGTATTGGATATTATGGTAGATCCTGCCTACTCCAAATTGTGGGGACCCTGAACATCCGGCACTACATTAGTGAAGTTGTATAGCACGAGGTCCTGCCTCTCCTGCAACGCATTCCTGGAGCTGTATTTCAGTAAGACAATACCCGTCCACATGTTGCTCGGAATGTACACGTACAAGCCTTCTTTCAGTGTATAACAGGTCCCGATTCTTCCATGGCCTGCACGCTACACGTATATGTCACCCATTGAACAAGTCTGAGATTACAACGGTTAGCGACTCACTCGTATCCCTCGTCGGGCAGATTATACGGCTGAGCTTTGACATCAGATAGAGGCCCTCTGTAATAAATACCATTCCTCAGCGTGACATTCAGAATCTGTATGATTCGATGCCACGACGTGCACAGGCTCTGATCGATGCACGTGGCGTCTGCACAAGATATTGATTTTTTCGGCATTAGTTTTGTTTTATTGCTCTATAAATTTGATCGTATATTTAAACCACTATAAGTGATACGTGGAATAAATTTTATTAATTTCTGATGATTCTTTCATAGTGTTGCAATTTTCACGAACAGTTGTGTATGTCTACAGTATTACAAGCTTTTAATGATTAACTACTCAACTAGTGTGAAGCAATAAAGTACTGCTTTTGATTATGGGCTTATATAAACTGGCAAAGTATTTGTTAAATTTATCTATTTTCTAGTTTGAAATTTTTGAACTCGCACCCTTTGGCTACTTTATTTTCAAACTTAAAAAGTAACATGATTAAGCTACATACTAAAGAAAGGCTACGGGAATATTTCATTACTTTTTAAGTTTATTTTCAAAAATCACTAAAAAACTAATTGAAAACTACTTAACGACTTAAAACTTGAAATTCTGTGATTCGCGTTGTTGAACACATCTTGAATTGTATTACGCATTTGCTAAATTCAAAAAAATAATATGAAATATACATGCAGCTCTTTAAATCACACTGCAGTGAGATAGTATACTCTGTATGTATACCCCCCCCCCCCCTTGTATAATCTTAAAAATACTTATAGGACAACAAGTGAAGGGTTTGTTGCAAAAAGAAGGTAGTTCCAATTTTTCAAGTTTGTGGAAAACCGTATAAAACGTTTGAAAATTCCAGATTCTAAGCAGTGCGAAAATATTTTTTTGTTGATAAATTTCCTTAATTATTCTTAACTAACGATTGGAGCTACATCTTTCTTCCACCAAACGAAAGAGCTTTTTTTACCACAAGATAGTATTACATACAACTCCAAATTCCCCCAGGATGGAGCTACCTCTTTTGTGCAACAAACCCTTCAGTTAGAAAAATAGCGGATACGTGCTCCACTGTGTGTAATAGAACATCGATATCGGATGCTCCCTACAAATTTCTATCGCACTGTAAGTGGTTTCGACGAGAGAGATATATATCTCTTTCATCAAGATCTGACCAATATGGACAATGGTCAGTTTTCCTAATGATTGAGATTTTGGTGAGATACCTTGTCGAGACAATTATCAAGAGGGTTAAGTTTAACGCTATAATAGAGAAAGTATACAGAAGAATATTATCCTACTGCAATGGGATAATATAGCTCGGTATAAGTACTCTTGCATACGGTAATATACAATTCCAGGAAAATAATTGGAACATAACAGACACAAGTTCCAATGTAACTGTAGCATTGATACTGGATGTGCCTTAAAAATAATTTTTATCGCACTGTTAAGTTTAACGTTAAAACAGAGAAAGTGTACAGAAGTATGTTATCCTCTCCTACTGCACACATACACATTGGGATGATATAGTTCTGTATATGTACCTTTGTATACTTTATATGCACTTCTAGGAAAACAACAAGAAAAATAGCATACAACTCAACAGTGTAGTTTCAGTTCTAGTGTAACTAAAACGTCGATAGTGGATGTTCTTCAAAAAATTCTATCGCACTGCAAAGTTTAACGTTAAAGCTAGAAAAAAGAAATCAATACATAAAACCGAACTTTGCCGAAACTTACCAAAAAGTAAAATGTATGGAGACAAGTTTTTCTTTCTGAATAAATTATACGGCGCCTAAAGATGTTTTTGAGGGGTGGTATCAATTGCATCAAAAAGTCCTACATTTCAGTGGGCTTCCTTTTTCTATATTTATAAAGTTATTCAGCAGAATATTTATGCATATATAAAAAATGACTCCTCTCATTTTTTCCTGTTATGTTAGGTACTTACAATATCTTTTCAAATGCCGGGCAGTAAGTCGTAACATAACGACATACGTTAACATTTTGTATCTCACGCAATAAATTCTGCTCTCCGCCCTTGCTTTGGGGCGCTTTTTTAATTTTACTATTTTTTATGTGACATCTGAGCTTTTTTAAAGACGCTCACATCTTTGTAACAAATGTGCTATTTACGATCTACGCGGGTTTCTTGTAGTCTGCTCTCAGTTTCATTCAAGTAACAAACTGGCACACATAACAAATACGTTATGCAATAAGGTTTAAAAAATTGTTTTTTTTTCCGGCTAATTTTAAAGTTGCAAAGGCTATGTGTAAATTTCACTCGTAAATGCTTTATTCATATTTGATTAAATATGAGTGAAACTATAGATACATGTTAGTATCTCGAATAGAGAAATTTGATATCTTCCCGTTTTCTAGGATTTAGTTAAGACTGTGAAAACATTTTTGCTGTGTTTTCGGATTAGCCACTTCTAAATCTGGCAATTGGGAATGAGTTTGGTAGTAGAATTAACGTCGTACTGTAGCAGCACAACTGACTATTGGTGACAGCCCGGGCAAAATCCCGAAGGGAAGGATGCCTCCTAATTTTGAGCCAAGGTCAGATGACGAGGTAAACACCTAAGCTGGCACCCAATTCTCAAAACTTGAGACCAGGACATTAAAGGCCAAGACATATTTAACGTGAACCAGCCCGTGAACCAGAAAGTTTTTGACTGGACCGCGTATTAAACTCGCAATCTATCCGGTTACTAATCCGTTGGTTTCTCTTCTAAATAGGCTGCCCTGGTCCTATTTTCTGAAGGAACTCCATGGAAAGAGGACATGATTTTGACAAATGTAGGTGCAGCACCCGATTTCTAGTTAATGCATTACATCTCCCAATGCGCCATGTGGATTTCGGTTGCATTTAAACAACAAAAACGATCAAGTCAGAAACTCTTTTACTGGATTTTTTGAACGGGGGTCTCCCTCCAAGGGGTTTCATCGAGATATTTCGTTCATCTCGATTTGAACAATCATGCTCGTGACGAGATATCTCGTCATCAAGTTATTGACGAATTTTTATGATGACCAGGTTAAGACCCGGTCAGTTTTCCTCTAATGGCGAGATATCTCGTCCATCGAGATCTGATCTGTATTTTTGTAATGACGAGATATTTCGTCGAAACAACTACCAGGAGGGTTAAAACTGATGCAAAGCTGAAGGAAGGTACTGGATATGGTGTATGCATTTTCACAGCAATGTTCATACCCTCCACTATCTTGATGAACTCTGTGAAATAATGCCTTCTGAATATAACTCTATTAATGGATACTGGAGATGGGAAAATTTCCGTCCACAGCTACTAAACATCTTAAGGCAAGAAAAGACTTTCAATCTTCTTGTCTTATACTTCTTTCTGGGTCCTTCTGGCAAAATTTTCTTACTGAATTTTGAAGTGATTGACCCCTACAAGGGATATTGACGAGATATCTCGTCCATCACGATCCGACCAATTATGCTAGTGACGAGATATTGCCGACATTTTATGATGAAGATATCAAGACCTGGTCAGTTTTCTTCGTAAGACGAGATATCTCGTCCATTGAAATCTGACCAGAATTATTCTAACGACGAGATATCTCGTCCATTGAAATCTGATCAGTATTATTCTAATGACGAGATAGCTCGTCGAAACAACCACCAGGAGGGTTAAATCTGATGCAAAGCTGAAGAAAGTCACTGAATATGTAACATGCATTTTCACAGCAATGTTCATACACCCCACTCTCTTGATGAACTCTGTGAAACAATGCCTTCTGAATATAACCCCATCACTGGCTGCTCGAGATGGGAAAATTTCCGTCCACAGCTATTAAACATCTTAAGGCCGGAAAATGCTTTCAATCATCTTGTCTTATCCTTCTTTCTGGGTCCTTCTGGCACGATCTTCCGCTTCAAATATTCGATTAACAGATTGGTATGATGCATTAAATTACGTCATCAACTTTCCACCTCTTCCGGCATCCTGGAATGAGACACGGCCCTCTCAAGGGATCCGGCAGTGTCCTTCTTTGTCCGGCCCCTGATTTGTCGTCCTGCCTGTTTCGGTATTTCATTATTCACACGCTTAATCAGTATGCATCGAAATGCCTAGCGAAGCATTAACGTGGACCGAGAAAAAAGGATTAGTGTTCATAGGAGTTTCCAAATGGCAGGTTTCGAACAGTTGAAATGTTCCCCGTGAGTCGAAAAACGAGACGTTCGAAAGAGGGGGCAAGAAAATATGATTCCTTAAAACTCTCGGCCCCGTGAAGTATTCTTAAATGAACAGTAAAAAGGTGGTCCCAGTGGTGATAGATTCTGGAAGATTATTAAATTTATTTGGATTTTAATACGATTTTAATTAACTAAAGAAACTTATCCAGATTATCCTTTTTAGTTGGCGGTTAAATGAATCGCTCATTTTTCTCTTCCGACGAAGCATTCCTTAATTTGAAATTTTTTTTAAAGTACAATAGTGAATATCAAGGATGTTAAAACTTCGCTGGTAAAATCTGATTAAAGCAAGTCATGGGAAAGTAAGTTTGCTAAATCGTAAAATATTTTACCGAACATAATTTTATTCCTTTATAACAAGTATTTGAGCAGAAAGGGTTTTTCATTTCGTGATGTGTTAAGTTGCGCAAAAGTTTTAAAACTTGTGGCAGACATTAGTTTAATATCTGAATTGAGATTTCTTTTAAATTGTGTATATACATACATATGATATTGAGAGTAACTGTAAATTGCTTTGAAAGATTTGAACTTACTTTACCTTTTGTATCGATAAACAATGAATAATTTTGAAGGTATTTAATATGATGAAGGAAAGATCTAGAATTTAAGGCGCGTGCTAAAATATTTTGATGAAATTTGTGAAATTGAATAATATTACTAAAGATGATAACTTAAAAAAAAAAGGAGAAAACACGAATTCTTTTTATTCTCTCCCTCTAAGTCTAATAAACGTTATGAACAGAAATCAGATAGGAAGATTAAGGTAATTGGTATCTGGTATTAACGTCGTATTAAAGCAACACAACGGGCTATTGACGACGGTCCGGGATCAAACCCTTAAGTGAAAGATCCGAGGACAACCCCTCGTAATTTTGAACCGATGACGAGGCAACACCTGAGCTGGCACCCCACTCTCCAAACCAACCCAACGTGAGGACTTTAGGCGACTACAGATTTAAAGTGCACCAGTTGCCTCTACACAATACGATTACAGACATCCATGCCCGGACTCGGATTCTAACCATGAACCTTCCGCTCTAGAGGCTAACACCTTAACCACTATGCTGGTTGGTCGGCACGAAGATTAAGGCAACAAGATCTGGGTCAATACGTTTCAATCTAAACCCGAGTAGATTGGTTTGGTTAGGTTCGATGGCGCAAGGTCAAATTTGGTCCTTCTGGGCTGAAAACACGACAGCCAACTTCAAGTAAATAAACATACACATACACAAGAAAGTTTTAGTGGCACAAAAGAGAAAAATACACCCAGGGAATAATCGAACCTACCTGAATCCAATAGAAATTGATGAAAAAATTCGGATGAAGCTCCCCGAATCTTCGTAAATACTAAGGAGTATAAGATATAGCTTGTTCGTCAGAAAACCTTTAACAATGTTTCAGCCTTTAGCTACAATGCATCCAGATCTACGTTATTGCAACTGGGTTCGGATTGATTCAGACTTACCAGGTTTCTGATGGTGGGAAGAGACCTTAAGAAATGTTCCTAATATGGGGGCTTCCTTGTGAGCAATGAAAAATAGGTACTATGAAAGGGAGTATATATTTAGCCATTAAAAGACGTTTTTATTCGCTTAAATTAACGTAACTTTGAGAATTGTTTTATTGGCTAAACGATGCAATAAAATAATTCTAAATTTTGTACATGTATTTGAGGTATTTACAAATTAAAAAAAAAATCCTTTTTATGAAATATCTCACTTGCTAACCCTCTTCCCGCGAAGTTTCCTTTATGACAAAATTTCTAAAATCCAAGTGATCTTAAACAAAAAATGAAGTTTTACCTTATGCAACGTGAATTACAAAATATATGTAACATGATTCACGACGATATTTTTATGTTTAAGTTCTAATGAGGTTGTACTTGAATTCTAAGGCAGTATAACTATTTTTAAGTTAATACATGAAAGTTTACATCGAGATTCATCTATATAGTTTAGAAGAAATTTGTATTTCCGAATCCAAGATTTTTTTGAAAGTATTGGAAGAAATGGTGACAGTTAAATCCAAAATCATCTACTATATAACTCAAACACACACAGTGAGCTAGTTTTTTCACTGTCTCAACGTGCTGTAAAAATTTTAGTTGTTCAATCCGCTAGTTTTATAGATATGCCAACGAAATAGAACGATTCCGAAGAAGCCATTCCGAGAAAAATACGCTCAACACTTCAGTACAGTTACGAACGTATTATCAGTATTTATAGTATTTTCTTATTAAACTGTTATACCCAGTGTCATATATAGTTTTTTATATTTATCATAAATTTTATCGCTATTTGTTGATGACAAATAGTTGTCAATTAACTTAAAACATTTACACGTTTTTGAAGAGCACGTTCTAATTTCTACATATCCGGGCTTCTGTTAATGACTTATGTACGATTTGTACATGACTTTCTGAATTTAGAATTGAAATTGGGCACACGTTCTTGAGACCCTAAAAAACAAAACTCCCCGACTGATTTTTTTCGCCCGTAAAAAAGAAACTTCATATATACGAGAAACTTCTAAAGCAAGTCAAAAAGTAAAAGCATATAAATTCCTTTTCGTAACCATCGATTCACTAATTTTATTTCTCATGTTATAAATAAAAAAAAGTATTTTTCTATCTAAATACCTATTAAATTATTATTCGATCCAATTAGCGAATTCATAGCCTATAAGAGCACATTTTTAGAAGCCACGATCGACTTCCATTTTTTATAAGGCTGCACCTAATCAAATTTCTTTTATTTAAAATGTGAACATTAAAAAAGGGATTGGTGTGAGGAAATGAAAATCTACTTTAGACTTGAGTGTTGCACAGGAATTTTTAGTCTAAATAAATAAATCAGACGGTTAGGTAGATAGTTGAAATTAAGTGGAACTTGAGCATCACAACGGGTTATTGGCGACGCTCTACGATCCATCTCGAAAGGAAAGATGCGAGGATAACACTGTGTAACTTTGAACCACGGTCGGATGACCTAAGCAGCACCACAATTTTCAAACTTCCACACCACGACAACGTGAGGACATTTGAGGCAACGACACATTTAACGTGCACCAACTCCAACGGTCTTTATATCTATCGAACTTCGAGCACTTAACCCTTCCTTTGCTAATTCCTAACTCGTCATCTGACCGTGGTTCAAAATTACCTGATGCTGTTCTCGGATAATAGCAAGTCGTCAATAGCCAGTTATGTTGCTCCAGTGTGACGTTAATTAAAATATACCAATCAATACCTAGCACTAACCCAACTCTATCAAATAGTCTAAAAGACCAAATGGAAGGCATTTAATTAACGTTGCACTGTAGGAACAGAACGGGCTATTGGCGATGGTCAGGGATCAACTACACTAGTAGATGGAAAGTGAAGATATTACTTCCTCAGCTTAAATAATCCCATGATACATGTCGGGGTCACCTTAAGCTAAAATTTATCGTAGTTTGGCAGTTAATCTAACTGGTGATGATAAATCAACTATTATAAATAATTTCGAATTAATTCCTTGGAATTTTTATTGGCGACGAACTCAAGTCGTATCCCAAAAACAAGTAAACTAACTTCACGATCTGAATTTGTGCAGAAAAAACGTATCGCTTCAGAAGCACTATTACCACTAGAATTTAGCTTGCCAGATTTACCTCACATTTGAATAATTTGATGTGTACCAGTATCATTATAAAACCGGAGAGGTGTTCTTCACCTTAAAGTCAGTTACTTTATTTAATGTTCATTTTATTGAACTTTGGTACAGTGTTCGCTGCCAAATGATGCAAGAATATGTTGAAAAGTAAAGTCAAATTGAATATTTTCTTCGAGCAAAACGGGACACATACCCTTTTATTTTTTTCAAGACGACAGTAAAATTTGAAAACTTCTATCATATTTAAAAAAAAAATACTTTCATGGAGTTTGGCAGGGAAGTTGTTTACGTTATTTGAAACTCCCATGTGAAATTTTTGCCAAAGTTTCAAGTAGTCAGACCTTCAGATATTATGTTTTTATTTTTTCTCTATCATAGTAATAAAAAGAATTAAAATACTCCATACGGTATTAAGTCTCAAACATAGATTGATATTTTTTGCCTACAATTTCAAAAGCAAAGTTTTCCTCATAGTAATAACAATGAAATAAAAGTTCAAAAATTCGTCGTAAGTTGGTAGGTATTTTAACTAATGTCACACTGTAGCTACGAGACGCGACTATTGGGAGGAAAAAAAATCCGAGAACAACACCGCGTAGTTTGGAACCACGTTCAGATGACGAGGTAACACCTGAGCTGGCACCCCATTCTCCAAACTCCCACATCACGCCCACGGGAGGACATTTGATACCACGACAGATATAATGGACACCAGACCCCCTTATACACGACGAACTCGCAACGTTCCGGTTGTCTATTCCGTTACTCTACCAACCGCTTTAAAATTGGTGATCTCTGTGACTACGAAAGCTGGAGTATATTTTATCCGCACGTAAATCGGGTGTAAATGACTAAATTTCGAATATCACAGGTCACTAGTCTCAAATAGATGAAGTTGTATTATGAACAACTGACTTTTGGATATTTTGTGTGTGTGTGTGTGTGTGTGTGTGTGGAGGTTTATCGACTCATGGATTCGGTTTAGCATAGCTAGACCATATCGGGGATTAGAAACAACAACAACAACACACTGGTAGCACAAGTACCACATCGAACGATCATTACACTGAAGTAGGTGACAGACACAGAGGAACATTTTCATTACATAGACCTCGAGCACATATCTTAAAATGATAAATCTCGAATTTGAAACTATATTGTTTAAAAAATATGGTTGTTAGTCTCGTAAAAATAAGGGAGACAATTAGGTGCTTCTTAAATCCTATAACTGTAAGATCTTCAGGGGCACATCTTCTTTATGTGTGTACGGGTTAACGAACCCGTCGTACTCTAGTGATATTTTCTTTTCCCATGGTGTTTATGATGTTCAGTAAACAGGGGGTTGCACTCCTGCGATACCCAATCGATCTTTTCCTGCTTTCATCGCATTTCTCTATTTGCCAATTTCTTTTTTTGTCAGCGTCGCGTTAGCCCTGTTGGAAGAACAACGATTTGCAATCTCAGGGTTGCAAGTTAAGAACTATGTCCTGCCAAAGATCATCATATACATGGGGGCTGGTGCATGTTAAATCCTAAAATGTGACCGTGACCTAAAATGTTTTTATATTGGAGTGGTATGGAAGTTTGGAGAGTGGGGTGCCAGCTCAGATGTTCTCGTCATCTGACCGTGGTTCAAAATTGCGAGGCGTTGTCTTCTGATGATCTTTCCCGTTGGGTCAATTAACTACCTACCCTGTTTTTCCCCTTTTACGACATTTTTTACAAGAAGTTTTACTGTGTTTGGCGCAGCTTGGCGAAATATATGACCGTTACGTCATAAAACATAAAAACCAACCAGCCTATGGGAGGCTATCCATTTCTCTTATCGAATTCAGGTATAAGCACGAGTTTGAAGCCCATTAGATAGTAAAGGTGGTCTCCAGCAATAGCAGATAACTTCTCAGTATACAAGTGATCGGAGCACAGAATTGCATTCGCAGAAGGATCAGGATGCAATGTCCCTTTTTCCAAATTTATTTAGGTGTTCCTGTAAATAAATATATGAGATATAAGTCAATTGAGGTTGCCATTAAAAAATTCGCTAGCTTTGATTGCAACCAAAAAAACTGGAGTACATTTTAACTACATACACTTTGAGGTCATATCATTCAGTGACTAAGACTCTCGAATTTCCGCTTAATTCCTTACAAATCGCGGTCGGTAGATTAAATAGGTGAAGTTATTTAATGATCAACTTCTACAAGACTTCTCTAAGGAACACTTTATCTACACGTACCTAGAGAGCATACAGGGTGGTCCCGAATTCATGGTACAAACTTTAATGGTAGGTACAGGACATTGTAACAATGATTTATTGTATAGGAATGTATAGTCGCAAGTGACGCGGTGAGGCGAAAACAGGGGAAATAACGGCCGAAAGGAAAAACAAAGATTTTATTGAAAGCGTTGTTGACAAGTGTCATGTTTACAGTAATTGTTCAAAATTGCGTCCACCAGTATCGATACATGCTTGACAGCGTCGGTGGAGCGATTGGCGTACACGTTCAAAGATGCCTGGTATTTCACGCACACCTGCAGCAGCTACAGATAAGCGAGCGACGAGATCCTCATCTGAGTCAACTGGAGTCTCATAAACAAGATGCTTTAGATGTCCCCATAAAAAGTAATCGAGGCTCGATAAATCGGGAGATCGGGGTGGCCAAGGGACTGGTCCACCACGCCCAATCCATCGAGTACCAAACGTGGCATTCAGGTAATTCCGTACATCAACGCTTTTCCCTACTGCGATGCATCATGTTCAACAGCGGCTAGACATCTACTGCCCTCTACCGGCAATGATACCAACCGATCACTCCATTTCTCTTTCCTTTTATTTCCCCTGTTTACGCCTCACCGCGTCACTTGCGACTATACATTCCTATACAATAAATCATTGTTACAATGTCCTGTACCTACCATTAAAGTTTGTACCATGAATTCGGGACCACCCTGTATATTAAAAGCTAATGGAAATGGTCATTAATTAATATAGCACAGGAGCAACACAACATATAGAAAGGAATAAATATTGCATTTCAACCTTAATTCTGTAAAAACTGCAGGAGGAGAAAATAGAGGAATACAATGAAATGAAAATAAACTGCTGCTGGTGTTTACAATTTCCGAAATTTACCACTAACAGCAATATCTTGAAATGACTAAAGCTATAGGTAGTTAATTAACATCACACTGGAGCAACACAACATGCTACTGTATTAGTGACTGTTCGGGGTCAATCCCGAGAGGAAAGTTCCAAAGACAACGCCTTGTAGATTTGAACCACGGTTAGATGACGAGAAAGAGACCAAGCACTTCACTTTCTAAAGTTCCACACCTTGCCAACAAGAGGGCATTTGATGCCACGACAGATTGAATATTCACCAGTCTCCGTGTACATGACAGTCTTTGGCTGCACCTAGTTTTGAACTCACCTACTCCGGCTGTTAATCCGGCTCCTTCAACCGAGATACCCCAGTCCACATACACCTATATATTGAAAGGAATAAGTACTGAAAGGAAGGCCATATATTGAAAGGAATAAATCTCGTATTTCAAATTCAATTCTTTAAAAGCTGGCGCTTCACAAGCCCTAACACGAATTTCGACTCAATTCTTTAAGAATTTCTGTTGGTAGATTAAAAAGGTGAAGTTATTTCATGACCAACCTGTTGACCAGCCACTTCACTGAATGATCATTACACTCGAGAGGGCGACAAGACCTCTCAAAGGAATAACTTAAACGAATTTCTCAAACGAAGGATTTCCAAATTCTACAATTTGTCAAACCACTTTTGTCACTTTCTCACCGAATAAAAGTCAGCTCTTTTGGGGGAGAAGCCCTAAAGCGAATTTCCAATCGAAAGCAATTTAGAACTTCCGAGAAGTCAGGGACGACACCTGGCTGTTTTACACCATTGCCGCTGACAGACTGATGCATTTTGCCGGACACTGACAAGACGAATGGGTCAGTAAGTGATAAAGTCGCTCCCCCAGTTTTCCTCTAGTGTCTGAGGCCTTATCGATTTCTTAAGAACGGACGTTGAATCTCTGAGCCATTGAAGCATTAAAAATTTTTAGCGCCGGGGCGAATAAATTATTTCGGAAGAAATTAAACGCAGAAGAGATGATCAGTTTTAAAAATATATCGCATGTGGCTATCAATAAATATCGCGACGTGGCTCCAGTAGTTAAGGGACGTCACAATTTATCATGGGGTGTCATTTCTGTAAGCGTTTATGGAATGCGTGAAGGTAGTTCTAGATTATTGCAATTAATGCTGCAAATCGCTCGCGGTTCTTTTAAATTCCCACAATTTAGAATTGCAGTGAAATTTTACAACTAATGCTGCGAACTGTCCGTGGTCTTAAAATTTCAACAAATCAGAATTGCATTGATATTTTACAGCTAATGTTTCAAATCGTTCGTGGGTCTTTAAATATCAACAATTCAGAATTCCCTTTAAATTTTACAATTTATAATGCAAATCGTTCGATGTCTTTTAATCTCAACGGTTCAGAATTGCACTGAAATTTTAAAATTTTGATGTAAATCGTTTATGGATCTTTAAATTTCAACAATTCAGAATTATCTTTAAATTTTACAATTTATAATGCAAATCGTTCGATGTCTTTTAATCTCAACGATTCAGAATTGCACTGAAATTTTAAAATTTTGATGTAAATCGTTTATGGATCTTTAAATTTCAACAATTCAGAATTGATTGAAATTCCTGTGATTGTTGTATAAGTTACAAGTTTGAATTAAGATTGAGGTAATACTGTTGTATCGTTAATGAGCCTATCTCAACAAGTTTTACGCATATTTCTCTTGTATTTATCTTACTACATACTAGCTTTAGACTGAACTTATATACCTAGAGTAATTAAATGTTTAGAGGGGTTTGAATGACTCAAATGAGCATACGGATGCAATTCAATTTATTTTCCCAACGCTTAATTTGGCACAGTCGGTCAAAAAAGGTATCCGAACACCTCATGCTATTCTCGTCCCTGGAATCACACAATCTAACAAAAAGTGTCATTAAGCTTGAAAAAAAAGGCCTACTACAAATATATGTGTGTTCTGTTTGTATTAGGATCCGTTTCATGTTTATTTATTCCATATCCCCGACTTCATATTCAAAATTTCAAATAACAACATCGATCTTTAATGAGGATAAAAGATTTTCTCTATCAAAATTACATTAAAATATAAATTTTTGTACAAACCAGACTACAATTACTGGAAATATAAGAGCTATACCATTCGGGATCCGTCTCAATCGGTAGAATTAAAAAATATATAAATTACGCGAAGTAATTTATTATATACTGCTAAATTGTTTTCAGTTTTTTGGATTTTTAGGATTCATTTTTGCGTTAAAACAAAAGCATATTTCAGTGAAACATTAAAAATCAATTTTACATAATGCTCAAAATGAAAAGATCAACTAGAATGCGAAATAAATAATCGACAAGTTACAAAATGTAAAAAATATAAAATTTAATTTTATAATATATAATTTATTTTAATTGCGAGTTTGACGCACTAGTGAGGGATTTCACTCGTAGCACCTTTTAACCGATCAATAGTGTATTGTGTATATCCAAGTTACGTTGCCCAAACCATAGAGAACGAAAATGTCTCCGAAAAAATTCGAAATACCCTCCTAAGTCGGCCCCCAAACAAGTCAAAATGATGCAGTTTTGACTAAAGGACTGGATTTTAAGAACTACTGAAAGGAATGAACTAAAATTTTGCATACGTAGGTTTGAGACACCAATGACTTCCTTGTATTCAAAATCTATACATCTATGCATTCACTATTTTTTCAATTATGGATGAAATAATTAATAATACTTAGAAAACATTGCTTTGAAACCAAAATAAGCATTTTGGGTTATTCAACAGTTTAATACAACTTGATAATTATTTGATCAGCTGATTATTTTGGAGGGTATAAGACATGTAGGTTTTTTTTTTAAATTAACGTCGCACTGGAACAATACAACGCTATTGACGACTGTCCGAGGTCATTCCCAAAGAGAAGGATCCGAGGACAACACCACCGCTAATCCTTTACTCTTCCAACCGGTGGAGGGTTTTAGCAAAACAGACTGAAACATTCATTTAGCATTAGAAGCTATGAATTTCAACCACTCATAACTCATCATAAATTTGACCAAAATAACTACCTTTACGAAGCTACTGTGAGACGGAGGAAATTATTTTGCTTCCCTTTCCTATGTTATCATTTCCTACGCGGACATACATTCTTTGACATTTAAGTGCGCTTTACTACATTTTAGTTTTCAATATTTCAAATAGCTCTGCATTTGTTTTGTAAAATAATTTAAGTTTAACTTCCTGGTGGTTGTATCGACGAGGTATCTCTCGTCATTAGCAAAACTGACGACATATTTCGTCATTATAAAAAACTCATCAGACCTTTACCTGATCGTAGAAAAGAAACCAAGAATATCTTGATGGCGAGGTATCTCATAATTGTGAAGATAGGTCAGTTCTGGATTGACGAGATATCTCGCCGAAGCCATTCGGAGAATTAGCCATACAGGCCTAAAATTGACACTACCGACATTCCTGCCGATATTCGGACTCATGCCGAGACTTATGCCGAGTACAAGAATGCTAATCACGCGTTTAGAAACTAAAGATGTATAGCGAATGGCGTAGTTCTTAAAAATACTAATGCAGACATAACATGTGCTTCCCATTTAATTTATCACTTTGACGAGGTGTGGAAATTTAAAGAGTGGGATTCCAACTGAGGTGTCCACCTCGTCATATGATTACGTCTCTAAAGTAAGGTGGGCTTACTCTAAGGTGTTGTCCTCGGAACTTTACTTTCGAGATTGATCCTGGAACGTCGCCAATATACCATCATGTTGCTCCATTTAAATTTAAATTCATTTAGCTACTGTGCTTATACATTATTTATTTGAAGCTCAACTGAGTTTTAAAGTGTTGCATTTTTAATAAATTTCCGCATCTTTGATTATTTTATGACAGAATAATTTAGAATGCAATTAAGTCACTTTAATTTGAATTGCATGACACAACAGTTTACTCTTATGTTCCTCATTGTAAGAGTAATCATATAAAAAATATTTTAAATTTCTTATTTGAAATTAGTTATCTAATGTGTGTCATCGTAATGTTCCTGATTCAAATCAGGGTCAGGGCATGGTAAGCGTATGGTGTAGAGGCGGCTGGTGCACCTTAAATCTGTCGTGACTGAAAGTCCTCACGTTGGGTTGGTGTGGAAGTTCGGAGAGTGGGGTGCCAGTTAAGATGTTGCCTCGTCATCTGACCGTGGTTCAAAATTATGTGGCAATACACCGAATGGCTTAGGTTGGGACGGTGGTAACACTAGTTGAATATCTAATGTATGACAAATGGAGGTACTGAAAAACTTTTTCTTAATCCTCTCATCGTCACGAGATTTACGTGTAGTGTAGTGTTTTTTTTACCACACAACACCATATAGTGACTAAATAACTACATTTATTTGTTGAAAAAATCCGTGGAGACAGATTATTTTGGTCAAGAAAATCAAAACTGACAGTTGATCGTGGTCGAAAGACTGCAGGCAGTTTTCAGAACGAGGATAAATGCGTGTCAAAAAGGAATTTGTGTTCTCTGTATATTTGTTGGTATACTGCTTTTCATGGATAAGAAGGAAAAATAAATATTCTATCTCATTATAAGGTCATTAATCACTTAAATACACATAAATAAAAGAAGTTACTAGAATAATCATTTAGAATAGTTAACACATAAAATTGTCGAGGAACCTTAATTTCTCTTGTTAATAATATTAGATCCTACCAGATCGGGTTTCATTAGATTAAACAAATTTACCCAATCATCCAATTATTTGTCGTCGTTTCAAATTTATTCACATCCCCTCACCACAAAAATCAAATTAAGCTTATTCAATACTTATTTGACCGATTTCAAGAAAACAGAAGCACGCAAAAAAGATCGAGGAAAATACAATTATACCGAACCTAAACTTGACGGATGTATTGCATTAAGCATGAAGATGGGAAAATCGGCCGAAACAAAATAAGCAAAACAAGAAAACGCAATAAAATCGTTTGGTGTCGTAAATAATTTTCTCATCAGCCAGCCGCACCGAGATAAAAGAAACTGGAAATCTGACATTCGTATAGAATTTCAGTTAAAAATGATGCGTAGTTTTCCAAAAAGCAAAGCAATCACCATCTCCCTTGATTGCATTAACGCTTCCAAAAAATTAATCGCTGTAAGCACAAGATGTGAAGAACACAACTTGTCATTGGTCCTTCATAATTTGTTAGAGCAACGCTCGCAATGGAAGGCGCTTCTTCTAAACAAGAGTAGAGGAGAATGGAGCTTGATATATTTACATGCTTGAATATTAATGCGCCGGAAATGAAGGACAACTTAATAGTAATCGTCACATTATTCTCTGCTCTTAATTTTCACGAAAGGCGAGTAATTAAATTCCCTAACACTTCAAAGCGTCTTCGCATTTTTCTCGCTCTTTACAAACTTGAAAGACTCCGAGGCGAAGTTATGAGAAGTAGATTCGGACGATGCTGTGAGACTCCAACGTCGTTAGTGATTTAAATGCGCTTTAATCACGAAAATTAAAGCTTATCTCCACTTTTCACGCATTTATGTATTCAAAACACTACAGAGGGTGGTCCTCGTTCAAAAATAATTCTCAAAAACTCCGAGTCCTCGGTCAAAACCTGTTTCATTCCATTGGTAGAAAATGGGTAAATAGTTATTTGAATAGCCATGGAGGTGGGAATAGAGGACTTCACGAATGTATAATTTCTTTCTAATCGATTTTCTGGTTTTCAAATCGACACTAATGAATGTTTTATTGAATTCATTTACAAACACCACTTTTCTTGGATTGCTTTATTCAAAATTCAACAGAAGGTGATGTCTATAACGAAATGATTCTGAACTCTTCGAGTCCAAGGTCAAACCTCTTTCATTCCATAATATAAAAATAATTTTTTTTTAGATAAATATATATATTGGCTTTAATGACAGCAACCACTCTAATAGGACGGATGTCCACTACTTGTTGGTAAGTTTCAGCTGGTCTAGTATGTCATTCGCCATTCTTTTTAAAAAGCAGTGCTCAATTCTGACAACGTCGTCGGCCGGTTCGGTCTCGTTTTCTAATGCAATTCCGATTCATCCCACGCGTGTTCTACAGGTTGCAGATAAGGGAATTACGGAGGCCAGTCTATTTCTTCAACATTCTTACCAGAAAACAAACCATGTCTGTATGTCACCTGTTATGTGGATAGAAGCCTGGTCGTGTTAAAATAAAAATGGGCCGGTACCAAACTTTTGCTTACCACAGTGTGGGAAGTGTTGAAATGTCCAAAATGTCAAGATCGACCTCTGCCTTTAAACTTCCCTTCACAGGAACCAGAGGGCTCAGGCTAAACTACGAGAAACAGACCACACTGTTATAGACTCTCTGGATGTCCGGATACCTTTGTTCATATAGGTATATATATTGTTCTGACTAAAGTCACCGAACACCTGGAGTAGAAACAAAAAATAGCATTTATAGGGTATGACTATACATTTAAATTTTCAATTTAAGAGTTCACTTCCACTTGGGTGACTACATAGTTAACTACTAGTGACTATAGTCTGAAATTTGAGGAATTCCCTCTTGAAATGGGAAAATGTTTTATGCCAAAAGCTAAGCACTAAAGTAGCAATTAATTCATTATCGCTATATTTTGAATATTAATTACCTACCATCATGAGGACAAGTCTCCTACGGGACTGAACTGTGCTGGTGGTCCTTCATAAAATTATTGACTAGTAAAATGGTTCAGTCTCCTAGAACTAGTGCAATTACATTCACTCGACTTTAATTATGAATTTTACTATATTTGTTATTGAAAATATTTTTACCTATGTTTACTTTTTTCTTTCCAGGTTCAGGCATATTAGGTCACTTTATTTTAGGGGATGCCATCAAGATTGCTTCCCACAAGTTCTTTGTTGCTGATTGGCTGTTGGGTCTTAAATTCTAATCTGTTGAGCTGGTAAGTTTCTTGATCATTCGTATTACAACTCTTAGAACAAAATCCTTTCGAAAGATTCCATAGCTCCTTTTCTTAGAATTGTAAAGAGATCCTTTGGAAAGAGATTTCGTTGCTCCCTTTAGAATAGAATCCTTTGGAAAGCTTCTATTGCTCCTTTCATTTTTAGAATCCTCTAGAAAGATTCTATTGGACATTGAGATTAAAACTGGTCTCGAAGTCATGAAGGAGACTGCAGGTTGCATGATGGAATAACGCATGTGAACCTCACAGGAGGTTAAGCCGGTAATATTGAAGTACTGGTTGAGCTACTTTGGAGATAAATTTGTAAGACGATAGTTGTTGAAAAAATCTAGCGTATCACTAGCGTCAGTATCAGTATGCGTTTGAATATCCAAATGTGTCCTCCGCTCAATCGGTTTAGTGTCACCAAGTCAAATTCATTATTTCATTAATTTCTCTTGGAAAGAACATTGAAACATTTTCCCAAATATTTACATTTTAACAAAAATTTACGTGTTATGGCCTTTACAACAAAAGAAAGTTATAAACTATTTCGATGCACGTGTAATATATAAAAAATATTCTGAACATTTGTTTTGATGCATATCTTTGAGGACACTGAAGAACAGTTGAGACTACCTGTACTCAATTATATTTTCTTTATCCATCTTATTGATAACTGAACATAATTTTAACCCTTCAAAGGGTTCACACGTATATTTTCACCTTCAACCCTCAGTATTTCCTGCATGGCTTTTAACCAATATTGTAACTTATTAGCCTATGTAATCTTTTCATATGATTTGTTTCTAAGGAAAGGATAACTAGAATCTCTTCCCAAATGATTCCATTCTAAAAAAATAAACAAAAGAATCGTTTCAAAGGATTCTATTATAAGAAAAGAACCAATTATAAGTTTGAATTCTAAGTAAAAAAGATAGTATTCTTCTAAGAAAATAACCGACAAATTTTTTCCAAAATATTCTATTATAAGGAAATGAGAAAATTGGGTCTTTCTAAAGAATTATATTATAAGGAAATGGCAAATATAATCTTTCTGAACGATTCTATTGAAAAGAAATGAATAATATAGAATATCCTTCAGAAAGATTATAATCTAACGAAAGCATCGATATAACAGTTCTAAAGTATTCTATTCTTCGGAAAGAACCGATAGAATCCTTCTAAACATTGAAAGAATCCATGGAGTCTCTCAACCAATATAGTGGCTATTTCGTTATTCAGTATACTGTGGGGTAAAAAAGATTCTATAATACTCGAAAATCTCGCGACGCTCAGAGGATTAAAATATACAATTCTACAATATTTATTTACATTTTTATACGACTGACTTATTACCAATTAATATCATGATCCGACAACGCATATTTATTGTATAAGAAAACTTGCCTACTTATTTAGTATTTTTTTAAAGTGTCACACATGAATCTAATAATAGTATGAAAAATAGGACAAAAGCTTTAGAATGCATAGGTTAAAAATCACGACTTTCTGTAAACAAATACAGATAAAAGGTGGATATTTTCACACTTCCTAGCTAAGATTCGGTGATAAAGATAAAAATGAACGCTGTTATATCCCTTTATGTCTTATCTTTCAATTTTACCCCATACTTTCTGATAATTAGATGCATTCCAAGCAATAGTAAAATGAACATGTGACAAATTTCAGTTTTGGACGTGTTGACTAAAGATATTACTAGAAAAATTATGGTAAATAGGATTCTTCCATCAAGTTGTGTTCCACAGCTAGTGTTTAATTCATTATATTCTATCCATGTTAACCTAGTAACTCCCTGAGACAATTTCTAACAACATTCCTGATCGTGAATTTATGAATAGAAAATTGGATTTTGCCTGCATTGTTATCTATAGAAAAGCAGCATGTTTTTGGTGATAAGACGTGTAATATATTGAATAAAGTGTAGTTTCCTCTTTTTCTCGCTGGACTATTATTCTCTAAGTATATTATTTGTAAGAAAAAGTGAACTCAGGGATATAAAAACATATTGGCAAACTTGTACCATGACAAAATATATTTAAAAAAATATAAACTCATGAAAAGAACTAAGTCTTATGCATGTAACGGTCCCTTTTTAAATTTGAATTGGTATATATTAGAGATCACGTTGTCACGTGTATTAAATTGACAAGTATGCGGAATATGTATATTAATCTATGTAGTCTTTAGTATCTGTGTACTAGGATTACTGATCAGTGCTATTCGCGTATTTTAACCTCTGGGAATTTGAAACACATAACTCCAACTGTGGTCTTCCCTGTAAGATTTATAACCAATTTTAACCTTCTTGACGAATGACCTTCATTTCCAAATGCTTGTATTCCACGGGAATGAGCAATAGAATCGTTACGAAGAATTATATTCTACGAGAATGAGCAATAGAATCGTTACGAAGAATTATATTCTACGAGAATGAGCAATAGAATCGTTCTAGATTCTATTCTACGGGAATGAGCAATATATTAATTTCAAATTATTATATTATACGAGAATGAGCAATAGAATCATTACAAAGGATTATATAAAACGGAAATGAGTAATGGAATCGTTACAAAGAATTTTCTATTCTACGGAAATGAGCAATATCATCGTTCTAATTGATTCTATTCAAGAAAAGGATCAATAGAATATTTACAAAGAAAGAATTAATGAATACTTGAGGAGTGAAAGGTAAAAGCAATTAGAAATCCCACATCAAGCGAGTTATGCACAGCACAGATCTGATTTCTGTGTCTAGCCCTGGGAGTATTTCCCTCTTCAGTAACAAAAAGGCATTCTTGTGTGCATTCCAGTTGTCTGTCTTGTATTTGGAGCAGCTTGGCCAAATGTGGCCTTTGCGTCATAAAATCCAACCCTAAACAACCGACCTGCATGTTCGAAGCACAATTTTTGCCCCAGCTGAAGATTGCGGTAATGTATGAGTGAATCCGCAGAAAGAATATATTCCAACAAACATAATAAGAAGGTAAATCCTACAGATGAAACTCTTGAGTATCAATTCTAGCGATACGTCAAGAAAGAAAATGGCGTGCAAAATATGTAGTTGCAAAAAATTGGACCCTTATTGGAAAGATTCTAGGGATACGAGGCCTTAGAGATGCGGTATTTTGCTTACGCTCAGCATATACCGAATTGCTCAAATCATGAACAATTTATACAAGTCAGCTATTTTCTTCCCCAAAACAGACTCTTCAACGAGTAGACTATTTTCATAATCGGAACATTTAAGGTTCGCAGAAGAAAGTGAATTTTCCCAGTGCAAGAACGGCTGCAGCGATAGGAAGGAGTTCCTTTACACATTGATATAAGCGATTTTGCAAGTTAAAATAATACACTAAAAATTATGACCTGAATAAAAACAGCGCTAAAATCTTTTAAAATCTACTTCGAATTTTGAAATTCTTTTAACGCCAGTAAAATGTTACGACTTCCTCTTGTTTGAGTTTTTTGATTCATTCATCATAAACTTTTGACATTCTCGTTCTCACACGTCGAGAAGAGCACCTATAAAAATAACTATATAGACCATAAAACCGCAAAAAGATTCGTATTCTCGCGAGTTATTTAGATTACCCTATAAAATCGCTTAAGTTGATTAAACAACCACGTAAATATAAGGAAGTAGATATTTTGTTCACATAAAAGCAGTCACAAATCAAAAAAATAAAATATTTATGCTCATCACGTGAAAACACTCAGTTTAGCAATGTTTATAAATATTTTACTGATGTCTACTCATGTGTTGTCACGAAAGAAAAAAAAACCCCACTTCTCTTTATTCGAGCAATTTTAACTGTAGAGAAAATTCAAAGATGGTTTTAACAGGAACTAACGTCTTCTATCAATTCAAATTCATACAATTTGCATAAGTGGTCGTCTTAATATTAAATTGAGTACCAACTTCTTAATTTCCAATGGGATTTCCCTAGAACGAGCACAACACATAATTTGAAATCTATATCAAAATTTAACTTCAGATACTAATTTCGTGTCATTAGGTCTTGCTGTTTCGAAGTTATGAGGACAGAAAGATTGTAGCTCCTAGTGTTAAATAAGTTTCTTAGGTTTTTATGGATATCTTCCTAAATAATATTTCTGTCGCTCTGATATTTTGTATAAAATGTTAATTTTAAGCAACCCAGACAAAATCCTGGAACCTTATTATATTTTGATGGGAATCGATTCAAAAGGATTTCTAGTATGGCAATGCAAAATTTCAGCTGATTCCGATATTTAGTTTTTGAGCTACATTAAATTTTCCTCATTATTGCGATTTTAGGGGGCAACCAAAAGTTTAAGAAGTTTCTGATAAATATCGGATCGTTTGCACTTGCATAGTAAATATAATAATATAATTCTCAACTCGTTTGATCTTGCGTAATAAATATAATAATTCAAGAATCGTTTGCACTTGCATAGTAAATATAATAATTTTTTTTTCTAATGGCGGGCACATTTGACCGAAGTCATTGGCCACTACTAGGCCGGAAGTGATGGCCACTTGTGAAGGAACACCCAGTGGGAGGACCATCATTGCTCCTAACAATTACTTCGTAATTTGCACCATGTTCAGATGACGAAGCAACACCTGAGCTGGTATACGCTTACAAACATCCATGCCCGAACCCGGATTCGAACCGGGGACTTTGCGATCTAGAGGCTAACACCTTAACCACTATACCGGTTGGTCGGCGTAAATATAATAATGTAATTCTCAACTCGTTTGATCTTGCGTAATAAATATAATAATTCAAGGATCGTTTGCACCTGTATAGTAAATATAGTAATGTAATTCTCAACTCGTTTGATCTTGCGTAATAAATTAAATAATTCTCGGATCGCTGAAAAATACGTTTGAAATAGTGTTCAAATTTTAAATTTGTGTAGCTATAACTACAATTAATCTCAATCTACGAGCACCGACTTTCTATGTTGAGAGGATTCCTGAAATTGACAGGAATTTTAGGATGGAATATCTCGGGGTATAAAGATAATAAAGTCGTGAAATTTCATATTTAGACTAATTTAATGATGCAGAATCTGATTATGACAACAAAACACGGTGTTTCCACGAGACAATTTTTTGTTTGTGCAAAATTTGGTATGACGTCCCTTTATGAATCTTTTTTTTGGATTTAAATTTGTAGAGGACGTTATTTACTATTGAATGATACATTTGAATTTGCTCTAGTGTGAATAGTACTCGAAATAAATGAAGTAGTTCGTTTATTTATTTATTATTTTTTTATTATTATTATATTTTATTCCATGACTGTACATTCATACTTTACTTAGACTTTTTCTGAGCTCAATGTATTTAAAGAACGAATTTGAAATTGCTTAACTTTTAATAATACACGTTTTCATTAAAAAACTTCTACATTCAATTTGTCAATGAGAGGATCTTCTCAGAGTAAATAAATAAACCAAACGGTATGTGAAGATTGCACTACTCGTATTGAGAGGCTCTCGTATGATATATATTGCTGATGTCTTAAAATGTTTTTAAAAATATCAAATATTGAGTAATATAAAAATTAGAAATTAATGATTAATGATATTGGCGATGTGCTGAAATCGTATTTTAAAAACAATCCAAGTGACGTCACATCCGGAATACGTACAGGAAGCACGATGCAATCCCAAAACATTACCACTACCTATATTTAGTTGGAGGTAGGTAGTTAATTTACGTTGCACTGGAGAAACACAACAGGTTATTGGAGACAGTTAGGTATCAATCACTCGGGACAACTAGTTATTTTAGATTCGGGGGAAAACTTCCTTATCACACCAATGTGAGGACAGTTTTTTAACTCGCACCATCCCCTGTGTAGCAATGGTCTTTGGTTAAACCGAATTTGAACTTTTGCGGCCCTCATGATACTTTTCCATTACACATCCAACTGAGCTACCGCTCTCATAAATGTAGTTTGGGAAAAAGCCCCAAAATATGACTTGACAGGCTTAGCTATATTTTAGATTAACTTAAAAACTAAATGCAAATTAAATCTTCCTTAATTCTTCATTCTATAACACAATAAGCTTCACGCATTCAATTACCACGATGACAGGGTTATTTTATTAAATCCAGATTAATCAGTTACATTTTTTAAATATTTCATTAATAAACGTAGTTATATAAGTTTTGAATAATGTTAATTTTGAAAAACTCTTTGATCCCATTATCTTAATTAAAATATAAATGGCGCATAGTTCACGTCGAGAATAAAATGCACCAGGAAATTTTACTAGGTTCCTTTAAAGTGAAGAGTTAAAATCTTCTTTTTCAAAGAAGCGCTTTTCGTTGCTACGATTGTTTTATTCCAACTTTGTTTGCAAGGCCGTCCCAGAAGCAGCGCATAAATTTTATCGAAAACTGACACGTTTGTTTAGTTTCTTTTCGTTTACTGCTAACGGTTTACTCTGTCATTTTCTTACTTCTATAACAGATAGAAAATTTGAATATTTTTTCCTCCTCCATAATTTTCTTTTCGACTTCTAAAGGGGAAGCAAAACTTGCAGTAAATTCCAAAATTGAATTCTGTATTTCTGCTTTTTATGCACTTCGTTTCGGTAATTGGCACGTTACTTAGGACGAAAGGGGATTCTTTGTTTGAAGATAGGGAAAGAATGTTCGTGCAATTATTTTAATTAATTTGTCATAGAAATGAAACTGAAACGAAACGATTTATCACAGATATATTTCCGATGTACAATTATTTTCTGTTATGCGTATCGTGTCCATGTAGCTACTTAGAAATCTGTGAAGAATTTTGTAACGCGCAACATCCAGGAAAATTTATAGTTTGGATGTGTAGTGGAAAATATGTTTAGAAAATATATAATTTCGGAATAAGTGGAAAATATTTCAAAAAGATGTTAAACTAAATGATCTTTGAAACCACCTGCTGTTCCTTTTGAATATTAAATCAAATATTTAACCTCATGGTAGTTGTCTTGACGAGGTATCTCGTCATAAGCGAAATTGAAGAGATGTTGTTGGACGAGATATCTCGTTATTAAAATAGAACATTATCATGATCATTAGGAAAAAGCTGCCCAGATCTTGATCTCGTAATCATTAAAAAAATCGGCTGTATCTTGATGACGAGACATTTCGTCCTTAGCAAAATTGGTCAGATCTTGATGGACGACAAATCTCGTTGAAAACATTTGAAGGGTTAAAAATAAGCAAATTAAATGAAGCAGAGTTAATTATTGTGATTAATTCATTTTAAATTTTTTTGAGTGGTTTCTGATAAGCATTTTATTTTTGCTCCTATGTTTAGAAATTTAACCCTCCAAGTAGTTTTGACGACATATCTCATCCATCAGATCTGACCAATTTTGATAATGATAAGATATTTCGTTATCAAGATACTGCCGATTTTTTTATGATGACGAGATCTAATGACGAGATACCTCGTTGAGCCAACCACCAGGAGGGTAAAGTAATGGACATACACCCACATGGACAGTTTTACGGACACAGAAGATAAATATATGTAGGTAGTTAGTTAAGTTCAGGTCTCACTGGAGGAACACAATGGGCTTTGAGAATTCCGGGATAATGGAATAGAATATGACACGAATTTGAGTTGCAGGTCCAACGACTCGCAGCGTGGTAACACAATGGGCAATATTTTTTAAACCTGCATAATTATTTATCGATGCCTGCTATATTTTGTAATGATTTCAGTACAATAATCAATATTCTTCGATGAAATATTTGTTTAATCTATTTGCTAATTGGATTTCTGTGCTATTTTTGTTGCACCTTGTGGATCATATATTTTTGTTCTCTGAGTTTGGATACTTTTCTGTATAGAAACAACAATGATATGAATTAATAAATAACCACTAGGGTGAATCACCATATCTTCTGATTCTATTTTGAATGTTAATTAAGTCAAGTGGTGGGGTCGAAAGCAAAATAAAAGCCTTTGTGTGTTGAGAGGATGACTTTTTGCATATAATGTAAAAATGACATCTGTCAATAAAGGCCTTTTTTTTAAGAACATAGTTCTAAAGCCTGTTAATTTTACAACAAACCAGTATGTCTGTTGAGAAAGACGTACTGATTAAAAAATATTTTTGACTCAAAAAATAACAATTTGTCTAAAAATAAATGAAATCAAAATTTAAAGTACCTTGAAATAATATTTTGCTTTATTGACTGATAAGATTTACTGTTCGCTAGTTGATTTCAACAAGTAGTTTTAACAGTAAAAATTGATACTTATTTACTTGAAAGATTGTTTCTTGATTTATAAATATTTCTTAATCATTGAAGTAGCTATGCAAGAAAGTTTTTATAAATTGCGAAAAATATTAATTGGTATACACAACCCACGTTATATTATTACGAAAATGTATTTAACTCTTCCTGTGATCTGTAATGTGTTAGAGAACTGGCTGAATACTTAAGATCTTTCTGAGTGAAATTCGTTTAAAATTCTTTTTTCTTTAAAAGTTTCTTGCTGCACAAGAGCTCGTACCACGAGTTATCTATTCAAAAGGTGAAATTATGATGGAGCTAATGGATATTTAATATTCATGTACTAATGTGCGATAAAAGTTATGACAGCGTCAGTGGATAAGGAATCTCTCTTACAAAGCACAAAAACTGAACTAATAATTAATTTTAGCAGTTTTGTATACCTAAACATTTTAAAATTTTAAGGACAGTTGATAATTGGAAGGGATGAGTCTAGAATATGATTTGTGGCTGAAGCTTTGTCAACGATGGATTAAAAATTATTTTGAGAATACTATTTTCACTACACAAAATGTCATCTAAATATTTTACTATTTCGGTTATGAAATAGTAAAGTATTATGCTACTACTTAAGTTACTTAAAACACGAAACATGGCACAAGAAAATTATATATATATATATATATATATAACTCAAGGATTCATAATTTCCATAGAAACCATAAAATGAAAACAATGTTAAAAAGAAAAATCTAAATACCATCAAATATTGAAATTGAAATAAACTTCAGAGGCCAAATGCATTTTCGATTGGTTTGTCGTATTAGAAGTATTTTCGGTGTAAACAAATAAATAAACCAGTTAGCATGCGAAGATTTTACTTCTGTTGTCTGATTGTTCTCACATGATACACTTCGAGGTTACCTTACAATTTAGTTTATCGCCATGTTGGGAAGTTTTAAAGTTTAATCCAATTGGATTCAGAATTTATACTTTGCAATTTTGCAGCAATATGCTGAAATCGTATTAAAAAACACGCCAACTGATGTCCCGTTCAGATGATGTACCGGAAACACTACAACCACCTACATTTAGTTTGACAGAAAATTGTAATCATGCGTTTTTTTTACCACTATAGGGTTACTTAAATACAGTATATATAGGGTTACTTGTACAAGGTTTACATGTTGGTGCTACTAATATGGTATCTTTTATTTGCGCAACGTAACCTTAATACCCGTTTACATTATTGGAAGTTGATCCGTTTTTGACTCAGTTAATTTATATTTCTCAGCGTTCAAAGTTTTCAGTTAATTTTTTTCCTAATTAAGTTTATAGGTGGTTTAGGTTTGTTTATCGCTCTGCTTTCAAAACATCATAAAAATGTATCATCGAAGAAAGGACGTTACCATAAAGCTTATTTGGGTGAAAATAATGAACAGTGAATTTGTATTTAAACTTAAAATCATACTACAGAATCTGACATTTATTAATCATCGTGAAAATATATTCTCTGCTGCGTGCTCCCGTTTTCAGTACCCACTGAAACACATTGCCCCAGGGGGTCACAGGATTCATTACAACACAGAAGGACTTGTCACTGTGTCTATAATAAATTGACAAGGGTCAAACAACCACAATAGTTGACAATGAGATGAACAGACTTGCCAACAATGGTCAGAGCTTTGATTGTGAAGTTGGGTTTTATTGGGATTAAATTTCCAGGGGGAACGAGGACACATCTTCCTGATGACATGAGCGCATAATCCATAACGTTCTCATCGAAGAAACAAAAGCAGCTGCTCTTACCGAGATCCGCAGCATTGTCACTGATCTACTTCAGCCGGAATCAACGATACCCCACTGTTGAAGTGCCAACCTTTAAAAATTACACACCTAGTCACTCATCCACATCATCTATCCATTATCACCCATCACAACATATTAGACAGATATTGACCCCATTACAACATATATCCACACTTCCAATGTGGAATTAATGATGTGTTATATGGAGTGTTGTTGGACTGAACGATCACTGCTCTTACAGTTCTATTGAACATAAATTATTACATGTCCAAGAGCCACTCTTCCAAGAATTCGTCATATATTCACCTTTGACCCATCACAACATATATCCACCGTGTCACATTGATACTGTGGAATTAATGATATGTAATAGGAATTATTGTACTGAATGCTTGAATGATCACTGCTCATAGAGTTCTATTGAACAAAAATTGCTACACGTCCAAGTTCCACTCCCCTAATTATTGGATATCTATTCACCTTTAACCCATCAAAACATATATCCACTGTGTCACACTGCTTGATTAAATGATCACTGTCCTTAGCATTATTGAACATAAATTATTACACACAAAATATTTCTTAATGTTATTGCGAATTATAGTATTGCGTATATAGTTTGGAAATGAGTAAATAAAATTTAAACTCTTCACGACTCCTGTACGCCTTTACGAAACTCATTTTCGGGATATGTGATACGTGATTTTATTTGTTTGCTTTGACGCTTCATGGCGAAAAGGCTATATTTGGCAAAGAGACCCCAAGCACAAGACAACGTCAAGTAAAAGGCGTCGTGAAAGGGGGAAAAAGGGATTTGGGGAACAGAGATGGGGGTGAAATCAGATATAGATCACTTGGGTATCCCGCGGACGCGATACAAGTATTTACTAAAGGCAGTAAACCCCAACTGAATAGAGAAGATCACTAGTACTTCGGGGTCCATGAAGACATTACACTGTTAAAGATGTGAGGGCTTACGATTTTGTATGGTTTAAATATAAAATAAACTTCTTTTCTTATAATGCGCACAAATTTACTCTATTTGTAAATAAGCTTTTAGCTCACAAAACGCGAAAAAAATAATTAATTTTTACTAAGTTATCAAAATCTACAACGTGTACGTTTTCAGTGCATATGGCCAGAAAATAATATTTAATAATAAACAAAACGGCCTTTCATGAAACGCGTTAATTAACATAAGTTTGGTATGTCCTTTAACTGCCATTTTTCACTACACAAGGACCAGTTAAAACAGAAATGAAAATAAGAGCCTATCCAATACTTCACACATTATCAACAAAATAAAAGAACTCAAGTAAATATATCGCATGGAAAAGAAGTCTCGCTTGCAGCATCGCCATTAGTAGATTCTTTCTTTCAGGCATTCGATAGTATTATTGCTGATGTCAACACTGTGCTCACTGCTTCTTCTAAGCACCAATGATCTGAAAAGGCTTCAGTGTGAAGTCCTAGAACCTTCTTTCTTGAAACACTAATCAATTTAATGTTGATACAATTGCTTTATAATACCTAGATGAAAGATTTTCAGCCACAAAGCACACGAATTACTAAAATTCTAAGACACACCAACAAATGTGTTACATTTTTTTCCAGTCCGACAATTAAATAGGTAGTTGAATTAAAGTCGCATTGGAGCAACACAATGAACAATTAGCAACGAACCGGGGTTAATTTCAAGGAATGGCAAGTATTTAAATTAACATCGCACTGGAGCAACACACCTGGATATTGACGACGGCCCTGGATCAATCTCCTAGGAGAATATCCGAGGAAAACGCGTAATTTGATCCTCAGCCAGATGACGAGGTGACACCTGAGCTAAATATATCGAAGGGAACATACCACACCATGTGTGAACATTGAGGCCACAACAGATTTAACGTGGACCAGTCCCTCGAACACGAGGGACTTTGGCTGGATCTAGTTTTGAACTCGCAACTCTCAGGTTACTAATCCGCTCTTCTTCCAACTAAATAGGCATAATTTTGGTTTAGTTTGAAAAATTTATCTAACTCTTTTGCTTGGATTAGGCTTTTCAAGCAAAATTTAAAACTTTTACTATACTGTGTCTTAAAACTAATATTCAAAATTATTTATGCTGTTATTACTTGAAATTATTTATAAGCATACTTATGAAAAGTTTAAAAAAAAAAAAAAAAAAATTAATCTCTTAAAACAAACAAATCTAACAGAATCAATTTACATCGCTTCACCATCGGTAAAGCACAACAGTAACATTCTTGTGGCAAACCAGTTGAAATCCCTGCATTAAATAGTAATACAATGTATATACACTTGTATAGTACAGGTTAGCCTTAAAATAACTTTTACTCTGGAGCCATTTGTAGGTCAATCAAATGAACGAAATGGAATCAGATTTGGTATTGATACTTTTAAAGACATGGTGAGATGTATTCCGTGAAAAAAAATAGTTCCAAAATCTCCGATAGAGGAAAAATTGGCTCTGTTGGAGTCGAAACAGTAGAACATTCGCATTAAACGCAAATAAACTGGATTATACAGTATCTACTGCGTAAGTTACAACCACTTCATTAATTCCAAATGCCAGGCATTTTAGAAATTGCATGGTTACACAAGCTGTAAGACTAGGTTGCTGTATCTTGGTAAATATTTACGTGGTGTTGTCACCGATCATTCCCTTTTGGGGATCTATATACACTCTATAACAAAACAATCGACGCACCAAGAAGGAGCTGTCGGAAGGAGACAAAAATTGGTGGGTAGGAAAATTATGTACAGAATAGAAAATGATTAAAATTTCAGAACAATTGAAAGATTTATTTCAGAGTTAGAGTAGCGAGCTCAATAAGGTGTTGACCGCCTCTAGCCTGGATGCAAGCTGCCACACGGCGTGGCATAGATCGATAAAGCTCCCGGATGGTCTCCTGCGGTATTTCTTGCCACATTTGCTCCAATTGTCGGACTACGTCATCAACATTCCCTACCAGATGCAGTCGCCTTCCCATCATATCCGAGATATGCTCGATGCGAGAGAGATCTGGTGATCTGGTTGGCCAAGGAAGTGTTTGACAAGCTTGAAAACAGTTCATAGCAACACGTGCCGTATGTGGTCTGGCATTGTTTTGCTGAAAAATAAGCCCAGGGTACTGCAAAAGGAACGGTAGCAAAACAGGTCTCAGAATGTCGTCAACGTAGAACGCTGTGCAGTAAGTGTACCTCTAATGACGACCAAAGGGGTCCGGCTATCAAGTGAAATGGCACCCCAGACCATAACTCCTTGTTGAGGGCCCGTGTGGCATGCAATAGTGAAAGCAGGATCGGCACGCTGCCCTGGGCGTCTCCAGACTCGTCTTCGATGATCGTCAGGACACAGTTGGAAGCGGGATTCGTCGCTAAAAACTATACGTCTCCAGTCAGCATCATTCCAGCCTGATCGAGCCAAGCACCACTGTAATCTGGCTCGACAGTGTGCAAGCGTGAGTGGCAGGTGGCGTAACGGTCGGTACGAGCGCAGATTTCGCTCTCTCAGCCGTCTGTGAATGGTCATGGAGGACACTCGTGTGTGGGTCGCACGACTGATGGTTGATAGCTATGAATAAGGCGCTGTGACAGCTGATCTGACAATCACTCTGTCCTCGCGATCTGTTGTGGACCGCTATCGTCGACCGCTACCATCATGACGCTGAAATCTGCCATTGTCCACCCACTCTTGCCAGCATCTTCTAATCGCCGCATCGCTTCGACTCACGTGACGAGCGTTTCTCCGATTTGCCCAACCTGCCTCTTTCAATCTAATGATACGACCTCTTTCAAACTCTGAAAGTTGCTCGTAATGAGCTCGAATCCTGCGGCGAGGCATTTTTTCAGTCGTTGAAAGGTATCCTAAATCGCAATGCAGCAGAATTTTTTAACAACAGTTCAAGAACAACTCCTCATATACATCTGCTGGATGCGCAGTTCCGATGCGCTGGAGATCGCACTATTCATTCATTGGATACCAAATATTAATCATTTCCATGCTTGGTCAAAACATTTTTGCATACGAAATTCCAAAGCAATCGGATGATTCCTTCTTGGTGCGACTTTTTTGTTATATATATATATATATATATATATATATATATATATATATATATATATATATATATATATATATATATATATATATATATATATATATATATATATATATATATATGTATATATATATATACGAGACGCGGTTTCAAAATTAAAGGGCTATATATATATATATAGCCCTTTAATTTTGAAACCGCGTCTCGTAGAGTCAAGGTTGTAACGTGTACCTACAGTAAAGTGAACTAAAGAAGATTGGCCAAAAAGTTCAATTAGAAAAATGCACACAATACAATAATAAAGACACAGAAAAAAATTTTCATGGAGTTATCTGTAAAACTGGTGGAGATATTCACAATTGAAATTTGAACTTTTCCATGCTTTGAAAAAGGGGCCGTCCTGAAATTGAAAAACGTGTTCTCCGGTGTTATCATTCAGTTTTTCTGAGTTGAACAACTACAAATTTAAATTCAAACAACAAAGAAAATGAAAAAAAAAAAAAAAAAAAAAAAGATAAATGAAAAAAAAAAAAAACGTACTTCGGAAAATAAAAAAAACCTGACGATCCGAAAACACAATTTTATAGCAACAACTAAAATGCACGATTAAAAACCTCTCTGCTATGCAACCACGCACGAAGATTTACTATTTAATCATTTTATCCCTATAAACTTTGAGTCAGACGCGAATATGTCAGAAACAAATGCGCGTTATTCAATGTGGCACATTGGAAAAGTAAAAGATACAGATGAGCAACAGCAAGAAATTTATTGCTAAACAAAACCATGGCGAGTGTGTTCAAAAATGTCACCATCGATTACAATACACATTTGTATTCGATCAAGCATGCCGGCATGCACATTCCGTATCATCAGTGGTGTGATAGCAGCTCAGCGTTCGATGATACGCTGCCGCAGATCCAGCAAACTTGTCAACGGAGTTTCATGCACCCGATTGTTGATGTAACCCCAGAGAAAGAAATCGAGTGGGTTGTAAGATCTGGTGATCGCGGAGACCATTCAACACAGCCATCGTAGCCGATTGCCTGGTGGCCAAATCTGTTCTTAAGAAACTGTCGCACTGCGTGGGGATGGTGGGGTTTGTTCGGCGGGGCGCCATCATGTTAGAACCACGGTCAGGTGGCACAGTAACGCCTGAGATGGCACCCAATCTCCGCAAGTCTACATAACACCAACGCGAGGACTTAAGAGGCCACGACGGATTTTGTGTGCACCAAGCCCTTTTTTTACCCGTCGGTATTTGGATGGCACAGAGAGGATCGAACTCACAACCCTCTGGTTGGCAGTCCGTCACTTTACCAATCGGGCAACCACGGCCCCCCAAATTTATCAGCATAAAATTATTAAATAGTAAATCTTCGTTCTGGCTGCATGGTCCAGAGGTTTTCATGAGTGTATTTTAGTTGTTGCACGAAAATTGTGATTTCGGATCGTCCGTTTTTTTTATTTTCCGGAGTACGTTTTTCAGATGTTTTTTTTATTTACCTTTTTTTTTTACTTTCTTTGTTTGAATTTAATTAATTGCTTAACTCAGAAAAAGTGAATAATGACACTGGAAAACACGTTTTTCAATTTCAGGACGGCCCATTTTTCAAGGCATGGAAAAGTTCAAATTTCAATTGCGAATATATCCACCAGTTTTACGGATAACTCCATGAAATGTTTTTTCTGTGTCTTTGCTATTGTGTTGCGTACGTTTTTCTAATTGAACTTTTTGGCCAATCTCCTTTAGTTTTCCAGTTATGTTTTTAATTTCCTTATTTCACCGCTAGGGGCGCAGTAAGCTGTCTCAATAAATTCAGCATGGTCACTTTACTGTAGGTACACATTACTACTTGACTATACGAGACGCAGTTTTAAAATTAAAGGACTTAAAAGGACTTTACAGGTCACCCTGTATATATAGGAGCTCCAGGTAATAAGAGGAACTCTGTAATAACGTGCAGTATTGTTCGCATTTGGCAGTAACATTGTTATCTGTAGAACACTCAAGCAAAATGGTCAAGTAATGCATCCACGACAAACTGTAATTAACTGCGTAAACAAAATGCAAAATAAATTACAAATGTCTTATTTAAAAGTTAATCCAAAACAAAATGGTGCTATGACATAAAACATTTCCGGTTTTTAAACACTCTATGGGACCACGTTGTTAGAGTCGAGAATTTGCAACCGGAAAGTAGCGGGTTAGGACATAGATCCAATCAAAGATTGTCGTGTACGTGGAAGCTGGTGCACGTCATATATGTCGTAGCTCCAACTCACGTTGTCATGGTGTGGAAGTTTGGAGAGTGGAGTGCCATCTCATGTGTTGACTTCGTCATCTGACCATGGTTCAAAACTACGAGGCGTTGCCCTTCGATCTTTCTCTTTGGAATCGATCCTGGACCATCACCACTAGCCCGTTGTGCTGCTTTAATTTGACGTAAATTCAACAACCTACCTTAAATCACAGTATGCAGAGCTCGTGCTATCGCCATTGCTAGTCGTCAAGCTGAACACTGCACTAGAGACTGGCTTACTGGTTGGAAAGTCACACATGGAACTAAATCCCAGTTGTTTGAGAAAGGAAAGGAAACACACGTGTTTGGGAAAAGCTCACGATGTACTGCTGTAGAAAACTCACTCTAAAACTGTCACGAAATAGAGAAAATATGTTTGTTATGCTTGAAAAAATCCTTTTCCTTCTGAAAAGCGTACCTTTGAAATACAGAGAAAAGACCCGTGATAGAAAACTTAAAGCTGAATTTAAAAATTCCCGAAATACGGTAGAGAATAATTTTTATTCGTTCCCTTCCCCCCACACCAGACTTCATCCTTAAGTCTCTGTCTGACAACCCAATGTAGCCTAGAAACAGAAATAAAATGTGTGACCATCAGCAGTATTATACTCAGTGTGCTATACACTGGCCGTCTCATATGGAGGAGGGTCCTCTGTAGTTCGGTTGAAAGAGTATCTGTTTAGCAACCGGAGGGGGTAGGTGAGAGATTTAAACTCGATCCAAACAAAGACCATCGTGTACGGGAGGACTTCTGCACGTTAAATATTTCAAGGAGTTAAATGTTCTCACATTGGCTTGGTGTGGAAGTTTGGAGAGTGGAGTACCAACTCAGGTTTGCATTCGTCAGCTGACCGCGGTTCAAAATTAAGAGGTATTGTCCTAGGATTATTCCATTCGGGACAGATCCCGGACCGGTACCAATAGCCCGTTATGTTGTTAAAGTGCGACGTTGATTCAACTGCCTAACTACCTCATTGGAAGGAATATCAAACCCAGTCGATAGTTCACCGATTACTTCCCAGAAGGTCTTTTGTGTTTTACACGCAAGTGAAGCCTGGTCTATAAGATAACCAAAAATCACCTAGTCTCAGGAGTTTTTTGACTGTATTTAAAATGCTCGCTATCTTTCATCACTCACTGACACCAAAGAAAACTGAAATTGCTTGAACGGTTAGTTTAATGCACATGCAATAATTCTATAGGTGTTTTTCTAATTTTGTTAGACAATTATAAATGTTGTAAAAAATAACTTTTTTTCCCACATTCGATTGCAGGTTTAAGGTAATTTATTGGTGGTACAAAGTAAATCCTTCGATGTATACCACTGTTAGTACCTTTAAGTCCTTTTTATGACTTGTATCTATCCAGTTTCACCTGCAGCGGAAAATGTTTAAAAAAATTGGATTTTTATTATTTCCGGGGGGTGGGGACGATGCTCATCCGACATATCCCTTAGAACGCTTCAGATTTTCTCCATAGTATTCTCCCTTTTACGGATAGTGACCATATCCTTTTCTTTTAGGAGTGGAACCAGTGTTGCATATGCTGAAGTCAGCTCTACTCAGAACATATCAGATCTCTTAGATAGCTTACTGGACGGATACGATTATCATCTGAGGCCTGAAGTTGGAGGTATGTATGCTTTTGAACATTTGCATAAAAGCATTTGAATTTTAAAGTTCCACCAAACAAAGTGTTATCACAATCAAACAGTTTCATCGACCTTCTGATGAGGTAGACTGAGCATGTGCACTAGAGTGAAAAACTCTCCAGTATTTCCCAGGAATTTCCGTATTAACTCTAAATGTGTGTGTGTGTGTGTGTGTGTGTGTGAGTCGATAGACATTATACCAGGTCATTCAAACATGATATATTTTAAGGTTGGGTGGTTTAGGTTGTATTTATGTTGAGTGATAAGTTTCAAAGAAAATGCATTAAAAAAATATACATATATTATTGGCTGGTAGTTGAATTAACGTCACACTGGAGCAACACAGCGGGTTATTGGTTCGAGATTACTACCAAAAGAAAAGATTCGAGGACAATGTCTCGAAACTTTGAACCACGGTCACATAACAAGGTCAACACTTGAGCTGGCACCTCTCTCCAAACGTCCACACCACGTCAACGTGAGACCACCTAAAGCAACGACATATTTAACGTACACCAGCTTATCTGTACACGACTTTCTTTGGTTGGAAGAGTTTCAAATTCGCAACCCTCCGTCTGATAATCCGCTAATTCTCAAACCGGATAGCCACGGTCCCATTAAAAATGTATGAAATTAGATATTTGAGTGACTTGCTGATTGGTCTAAGCTTTGAGTATTTGGAGCAGAATAATTGCTAATCTATTTTAACTGCAAAAAGAAGAGAGTAAGTGCTCATCAGAAAATTCTAGTATATAGAAATGTTGAATAAAAAGTTATTTTGTCACCTTTGAACTAAAAACTGAAAGTATGTTTATGAATATATTTAATTGAGATAAATAACTTCGAGAGTCGGTGAAATAAAAGTGTAATTAACAGGGAACGAGAGATAGAGACAGAGGAACAAAAACAAAATAAATTATAGTGGTCTGGATTTTTACACAAATATGATGACTCATGTGAAGCTTATATTTATTATTTATGTTTTGATGACATTTCCTTAAACCTCAAACGTAAAAGAAACTATTGAAATGAGCTGTCATTTTTCTTATGAAATATTTTTCGGTAATTAATGTTTTAGAAATTGTTTCAGGTTTTACGAGTTCTTAGCGCAAAGAAAAGCTATTAATATATTTGGGATTGTTTCTTAATATTAAAAATCCCCTATATAATTTATCGTTTCCTAATCTTTCTAATTTTTATTTAATGATTAATTATATGAATTCTATTTTTTAAGTAATTAGTTAAATAAATAATTAATTTAGTAATTAATGTAAAGCAAATAGTTCCCTCAGTTTCTTAAGGGGAATTATTTGCAATACCTTGTGTTCTGAAATTTCTTCGAAGTGTATTTACTTAACTGCATTTCAATGTCACTGATATAGTTATATGAATTTTTATACATTATGATATAGAAAGCATGTTTCCAAATTCAATTTTTGGGGAAAAATAGTATATTTATTACATTTTCATATTAACTATATGCATAAGACTTTGAAAATAACATTTATTATATACTCTGCTGGCAATTGAAAATGCAACACCCCGACGGAAACATCAAATAACCTTGAAATTTTCACGATGGAAGAATATGCAAATTATTAGTCATTCAACACATAGACACATAATGTGCTCCAATAATGCTTCCTATAAGCAGTACAAAATGGAAGAACAGAGATCAGGTTTTAAGTATTGGAATTGTGTTTTTTTGCTGTTCCTGTGTATTGGAATCTTTATTATGCCTCATCGAAAAATACATCAGTCATATGCAATCTCAGACAAATCTCATTTCAGTGTATATTGCCACGATGTTCTTAAAATCCGTGTCCTAGTCTCGAGGCACCGTGGTGACAGACTGTATGATCCTTGCATCATGTGTCGCCATATCGGTTCATCATATGGGGCGCCATTGGATTCTACTCCCGCTCCAGCCGAGTAAGCATTGCTTTTACACTCAACCGCCATCGCTACATCTATGAAATTTTGAATCCTGCTGTCCTCTTCCGTATCTTAAGGGCTTGCCTACGGCCAGTTTTCAACAGGACAATGAGCTACCGCATTTGGCATGCAAATCACAATTCCTCCACATTCAGCTGTCCTTCTATGGTTCAGCCGTTCACCAGATCTGTCGCCCATTGAATTCATCTGGTGGACCAACGACAGGCACATAACGGACCACCTGCGGCTACGCCAGATGAATTTTTGTCTAAGTATAGGAGCAGGAAGGACTGATCCTCAAACACATTCAAAGTCTCTTTTTTTCAATGTCGAGAGGTGTAGCAACAATTATTGAAGTCCATGGTGGCTACACAAAATGCTGATTTCTTTTCGCTCTGCTAGTCGAACGTAATAAATGTGTCTTTGTTATTTATTGTCCGTGGTATTGCATTTTTGATGGCCAACAACGTAGTTTGCGGCTTTTTAAAATATGTTGATTTAAACTACTGAATGACACACTTTTGTTTATTGAATTGCTTAATTCTATCCACATGATCACCATCTCAATTGTGAACCGATTTGAATGTATTCTGAGTCGTTGATAATGCGCAAAACAGAAGTATATGTAACGTAACTTTTATTTAGTTTAAATTTGATTGCTTTAGGTAAAAAGAAGAAATCCGTTCTTAAAGAGGTTGTGAAGGTGTTTCCGAACTCGTATGTAATCAGGGGGTTAAAAATTCCAAAAAAGATAATTATATGCTATATTTAATTATATACTATAAAAAAAAGACATTTTATCTTTCAAGGAAACGGTTTAATTTCATAATCCAAGCATTTTAATTTAGAATCTGCTGATTACAAAATTCTAAAAATTTAATCTTGGTTTATTTTGCATATTTCTTAAGGTAAGAAAACGTAGCGTAATTTTAATTGAATCATGAAATATTAAAACAAAAATATATCTAGAACATAACACACCTGTAAGAACATAGATAAAGTAAGAGATAGTTTAACATTGATACGGGAACTCTCTCTTTAAGTTCACATTTAAAAGTTGAAATAATACTTCTCAATACAAAGATACAATAACAAAATACAATGCAAACACTTAATTTTGTTTTACAAGAAAAGAAAAATAATATCATTGATTTGTCGCAAAATGTATTCAAATTTTAAGCTAAACTTTGGATTTTTGTGTATGTTCTTGAGAACAAAATATTTAATCATTTTTCACGAGTAAAAGATAATTAATATCAAAGAAGAAAAGTTAAACGAATTAAAAGAAAATGTGGAAGAATTGCAATCACATATTTCAAACATAGGTTTAAGGAATTGAAAAGTTTGAAATCTACATTTGCATATTTTGTGAACCCATTTATTTGTGATATTATTGAAGATGGATTTCCAATTTTTTAAATAATACTTGTTGAAAAAGCGGCTGGGGAATCGGAATTATTAGAGATGAAAGAGGGTATCAGGCATTGCAAATGCAGCACAAAACTACTTCTATGATTGAATTTCGGAAACTCGTGCCAGAATGAAAATATCCACTCTTGAAGAATGCTGCTTCGAAATGTAGTTTACAGTTGACTAATCATCTCACAGAATTGCTTTGAACGGCTTTAACAAATTTCAAAAATTTTCAAAAATTTACACCAAATTTCAAAAATTTGACCAAAAGTTTTCGTTAAATGTTATACTTTTTATCAATACATTTTTATTACATTTTATTTTATTATTCAAATTTTGAAATAATTATTTGTATTTTCTTTTTTTAACTAAATTTTATTATATGTGTACTTTACATATCACTTAAGACTCGCGTAGAATATGTAACCATGTGAATTAAATTAAAGTTTGTGTGTTCAATGCTAAGTAACTATGATGTGGCTCTTTATAATATATGAAAAACCGGAATGTGGTTCTCATTAACATGGGTGCCCACCTCTGGTATCAATCATCAATCTAGCTTTCATACTGAAATATCAAATCCAATTGTAGAGAATTTGATCCTGTTTTATTACTTTTAAAAACTGAAACAATTGCTAACAATATAAAATCGAAACATTTTCATCTAATTTTAGGTAATTAGTAAGAATTGAATTTTTTTACCTGTTCTGTTTAACTATTGTCATTACTATTTTCATAAAAAGTTGTTACAATTTAGATTGATGTTTTTTTATTCACACATCTGCTTTCTTTGATCATAAACATTCAAAAAGTATTTTTCATTTTATGTATACATTTTTTTGGAGGATGTTGAGGATTTCAATTTTTATTTAAACTCAAATATTAATTTGTAACGTCCCTAAATGTTAGTAGATGAAGAAATTTCCTTAAGCAATGCTTTTATTAACTTTTATCTTAATTTTTTGTTAAGTTAAATCATACATTGTAGATGTAGCTCAAGCATTTTAATTATTTTTACCAAGTTTATTCAAGTTTTAATCTCGGAGAAAAAGTCTCTTAAAAACAAGCATCACAGATGAAATACATTTCAAAACTTCTAATTTTTGTAGTTTTTTAAAAATCACATAAAAAATACAAAAATTCGGATTCTTTATATAAAATTAAAAATTTACATAAAATTTTATTGAATCAGATTTGCACGTAGTGTCTTAGAATTTTGTGATAGAATTCAATAAAAAAAATTGAAAATCCACGAGTCTATGTTTGTGTACAGGCCTTACCAAAGCTTCCTCAATATGATTCCCCCTTCATATATGGTTCAAATGTGAATCCCATTCCCCACATTCTTCGGTC
Source organism: Metellina segmentata (assembly GCA_947359465.1). Classification (NCBI taxonomy): domain Eukaryota; kingdom Metazoa; phylum Arthropoda; class Arachnida; order Araneae; family Tetragnathidae; genus Metellina; species Metellina segmentata. Next base: position 70,458,871 of record OX375872.1, on the reverse strand, counting down.
ATAGAATGGATGCTTACAATGATTTAGAATCCACTTTTAACCATAGGTCCTGGCCAAATAAGTCATAGTGTAACAAAATATGACTGCAGACCAACAAACCTAAACACATCCTCTACACTTGCCCCAGAAATGTCTGGTATATCTGGCAGCTATGAAGACACTTTGTTAAATAACATTATATCTTAGGCAAGGGCAACACACATTGAGCAGAGTTTGTGAAATAATCATATTGAGTTCAATCCAGTGATCGAGGATACCAGGCAAGAAGTGATCAGTAGTCGGCAATTTCATGACCAATCCACCAATTCGATATGTTTTAATTGGAATAAGTGCTAGTGCTTTCTTTCGAATATGGGTAGTTTCTCGAGTAGTTAGAAAAAGTGTAAAGACTTTTAGAAAAATCATATCATTTCGATTGTATAGCTCACCCAAATTCCACAGACCACCATGACAGACAATGTACAAGTGGATAGTTAATTTTATTAAACGTTTCTTCCAGATTTTACATATACTGCAAAATATATTGATGCCATGTCTTGCTTAAAAGGCAAAAAAAAAAATATTGCTTTACCTGGAAATTTTTATTTTTTAATATTCACGCTACTTAATTAGCGAAAGTCTTATGAATAAAATTTTGTTACCGGTTTATTGTGCACAACTAAGATCTGTGTGTGTGTGTACAACTTTACTCTTTTCTTAAAAATACATTTTTTGACATTAGAGGACTGATAAATTAAAGAAAATTTGCAATCAAGTTTCTTAACTTTTAAGTTAATTTAAGTACACTGAGCCTGTAAAATTGGAAATAACTTACATAAAACTTATGTCAATAGTGTAATGTTACAGTCTGCTTGGTTACGTAGAACGTGAACTGCAAAATATCTTTGAAACCATGACTTATTAAAGGTAAGTAACAAGTGTTCTTCTCGGAAAAATTTATGTTTTGATACTCAAGGTTCCATTAGAGTGCAAATTAGCGTAACTTTTTGAATAAAAAAAAGTTGACAGCTTATTATACATAACTAAGATGCGTATTCAATTTTCCTTTGTTCTTAAATATACTTTTTTTTTTTACATTAGAGGACTGATAAATAAGGGATAGTTTGCAAAACAAGTTTCGTAATGAATACTTTTAATGTTGATATAGATAACAAGTCGTGTAAAATTGGAAAATTTTACATAAGACTTTTGAGACAATTGATAGGGTGCTTTTTATAATTTGAATCGTAACACAAATATCTCTGGTTAGTGCTACATTTGATACATTTTTATGCTTTTTCTTCTATAATCCAGCTACTCCAAACTTATTTACGAGCACTATACACTTAAAGAACATTTTAAATAAAGTAAAAAGGAAAATGAACTGGAGTGATCAACTGGTATTTATTATTATTTATGCATTTCAACAAAAATATAAATTCGATGGATTTTTATGCGTTGTGTAAATAACGAATCGCATGAAATTGATAGTATTAAAGTAATCCGGTAATGTAATATCTCTCCTCTTGCTCTTATAGATATAATACAACTTTTAAATACTTTTAAAATTGTCCAAATACGTCCAAAATGATCTCATTACCTACTTATAAGAGGAGTGGAAAAGGACGTTTATAAAAACCAATTAACTTTTAATGAAAGGGCAATCATATTTGATTCTATAGGAACATATTTCATGCTATCGAGAAAGTTTTTTGAACAATTTGCATGTAATGGATGTTTGTATAACATTGTTTATATATATATAATAAACAATTTACTACTTAACTTGCTAAAACCTAGTGGTATTCATACTATTTCTAAAAATACAGGATTAGTACTATAACTCTAAAACATTAAATTTGAGGTGAACAGTGTTATTCTTTCTGATAGACTTTGAAATGTATAGTCCGCTTTAAGAAGGAATTATACGGATTAGGGAAGGCCGAAGTAAAGAATTTACAAATAAAACCATTTAACAACAAAAAACTATTACATAAAGAATTAAAGTGGAGTGGTGAGCAAAACATCTGATAGGCTTTTAGCTGTATATTTTGCCTTGAGGAGGAACTACAGCGATTAGGGAGGGCCGAAGCAATTCACTATGCATATAAAACATTTCACAACGCTAAACATAATATAAAGAGCAAAATACAAGTGATGGCTAAGATATACATAATGACGTTAGAAAATTATTACAAAATGTGTACAGTTCATAGAATGGAATAAATAAGATCAAATGCAAACTATATACAGTATAAGGGAAAAAATACTCCACAAATAAGTATACACATTCAATAAATGCACATAAAAAGGATCAAAACCAAATCGTCTTTAAATACTCGTATTTTTGTAAAGAATGGATAGATATTGCTAAGAAAAACATGTATTTTTGAAGACTTTCTATTCCTGATCTGCCATATAGTCAATGTTGGAGCTGAGGAATTCCTTTTGGTGACCATGAACACACTTTTAGAATTTTATGGTAACAATGTTTGTTCTTGGTAGTATGTCGGTATCGCCTTCACCACCAGCTTTGAGTTTGGCTTTGTACCAGCTTTGAGTTTGGTAGATAAGGTTGGTGGAAACCTTCAGAAAGTTGTGGTAAGTGTAGAACGGATGTTTAGAATGGAATTTGGTAGAAACATCCCACTGCCTGCTACTGATCCAAGATCAACGTATTAATCAACCGTATTTAGTTTACTTCTTGGCCATTGTAGATTGGTTACTTGTTGGAATATTCTATTTGCAGCAGACTTTGCAAGTAAGTGGACTTAAATTCATAGAATATTATGTGACTAAACATTAAATTCATAATGAAACATTTTAGGTAAGGTATACTAGTCTTTGCAGTAAAGTTAAAGCCTTTCAAATGAAGGTGTTAATCTTCAGGTTTGACCATATCCACTTCGGTGAATAGTTATGAAAAGTAAGGTATTTGATTTTGAGGTTTCTCCCTCGGAAAATTAGTATATTTATTCACATATATAATATGATTATTAGTTTAATCAAGTAAATACACTCATTCTCTCTCTTTCTCGTCTTCAAAAATAATTCAAATTCTACTACTGATTCGGATGGGCCATCACATCTTTTATTTGTAAACAGGTTCGTGTGGAAATTTTGCTTACATTACATTACCTTACATTACATAGCAATTTAAATTGTGTAATAAATTAACGATGAGCTTTTTATGATTTTTTATGTTTATACATTCATCTTTGTTGTGCATTGCGGAAGAATCGCAAAATTTTGTACATCGATACGAAGACGAATGGTTTAATTTTGAAAGTAATATTGGTATACTTGAAAGCCCACTACCAAATTGTTTTCGAAAATATGAAATCACCATGATCGAAAAAATATAATGAAATATTCTGGATAGGCATTAAATAATAATTTAGTTTCCAGACAAGTATTAAAATACCTTTTAAGACATATATATCATAGATATTAGTTGAAATCGAGTATTTTATACATATGTGTTACTAAATGAATTTCATAACTCTTTTATTATAAACTACTAAATTAATTATTCAAACTAATTATTTTTATTTAAATATTGCTGACTTGGTTGATAGTTGAATATACTTTGCACTAGAATAATACAGGGGGATATTGCCGACGGTACATGTCCGAGGACAACACCAAGTAATTTTAAACCATGGTCAGATGACGAGGTAACATCTGAGATGGCATCCCATTCTCCAAACTTCCACACTACCCAAACGTGAGGAGATTAGAGGTCCCGAAAAAATCTTACCCGCACACGCCCCCACTAACACGACGGCCTTTGGTTGGATCGATTTACTAATCGAACCGACAGTTTACTAATCCGTGACACGACTAACTGTGTTACCACGGTCCTAAGAATATATCGACAAAAAGTTTGTAAGAATAAACTATTAACGCTCCTGGTTTTTTACTCGACCAGGTATCTTGTCATTAACAATAACTGATTGGATCTAGACGGAAGCAATATTTCGTCATCAAATGAAAACTGACCAGATCTTGATCTCGTCGTAATAAAATGAATCGGAAATATCTTGATGAAGAGATATATTGTCAAGTATCAGCAAAAGTGGTCAAATCTGAATGGACGAGATATCTCGTCGAAGCCACTTGGAAGGTTGAGCCACGTTAACACAACCTAGAAAAGATTTGCCGGTGATTTTACATATATAAAGAGAGATATCTGCATACTATATAATACTGATACATAAATAGATACCATTAATAGTATATATGGACCACTACAAGTATGGATAAAACTATATGGAAAATTTGCTATATACATTGGTTTATGATGTGCTTTTGCAAAGTTTCTCCTGTTGATAGATTTAGATCAGCAAGGAACTAAGCGTAGTAATTGGATGCGTTCCAGTTCTTATAAGAAAAATTTCCAATTGTCGTCTGGAAAGAAAAGTAGAAACCTGAGTCTAAATGAGCTCTCCACAAGGTTCGATTTCGATCGAAGTATCCAATAGGACAGAGAAAGAATTGTCGACTAAGAAAATCGTTAATATATTGCTAACTATTATCGTTCACTGCGCCTGGCGCATTATAGCATTTCCCCCGAACAAGTGGATGCACTGCTTCTTCCCACTCTTCAATTCCTTGAAATACGCATTCAATTCTCATGTAAGTCTTCAAGATTTCTTTCGTAGTCATAATCAGGCTCGGACTTGTTCAATGAAGATGTATAAAATAGTCTATAAAATGCGTGAAAATATAACGAATAATTTAATTTTTGAAATGTATGCATTGATATTTTATTACTTTTTAAGCGAACTCTTCTGAACCAACTGAACCATAACTGAGACGCGAAGCAGGAACATCAGCGTATAAGTTGTAATGCTTCAGTATGCCCCGCTTACTTCGATATAATTCTTCGTGTAAAAATAATTTTTTTAACGAATTGCGTCTTCTGAACCAACCGAACCATAACTATGAGATGCGGACACATTTACGCAGAAGTAATACCTCTGCATGTGCCTTGTATGCAATACTTCTTGTAATATATCTCCTAACAAAAATAATCTAGAAATGAAACGCGATCTTTCATTTTGTTTGGAAACGAACTCGTCTGAGCCAAGCGAACCGTAACTCTGAGACGCGATGCATAAACATCAACCATAAAAGCGTAATGCCTCAGCATGTGCCTTGTACGTAATATACCTTGTTATTGCACCTCCTTAAAAAAATAATTTTAAAATGAGACGCGATCTTTCAATTTTACTCTGAACCGAACTCTTCTGAAGTGCCTCAACATGGTCCTTGCATACAATTAGAAAAGGAATTTCTCATATCACAGTTTTAATTTGAATTATAAAGCTATAAACGAGTCCCAAAAGGTATGGATGAAAGAATTCCATAGTTCATTTGCATTTGGAAATAGGGAAAAGCAAGTCTTTTCTTGTTAACGTTAAGGAATTACTACAAATTAATGCTCGATATAAAAAAAGCACAACAGATTTTTCCCCCTTATATATTTTCTCTTGCACTTTTCGATTTAATCAGCCCTTTTTCTAACCCAGTTCAATGGTATTCAGAGTTAATTGGAACACTGCAACTAACCCAATTAAAGACGAAAAAAATACAGACGCGTCTCCCAAAGACGAAAAGTACACAGAGATCTGAATAGAGAGAATTTTTTTTCATAATTTCGTTCTTTTGTATTACAATGTTACGAACAGCTTTGTGAGGGACGCACTTAAATCTGTATCAATATATATAGATTGTCCAATCCTTTAGCATTTGTCGTTTGTACAGCACATTAACAGAAATCTTACTGAAAGCATTTGTTTTTTAAACATTGTTGAAAGGAAAATACAGGCAAAGGGTAACCTGTATAAAGGAACTTCTACTAAATTATTATTGACCTAAATGCGCAGTATAAAGCAAGGATATATAAAACTGTGCTCGTTCAAATTTAAACGAGCTATTTACGAAATTAGGTTAAGCCTTTTCCTCTCTAATTCTCTTTGCTACTTAAAAATATTTATTACTTTTTATGAATATAAGTATCCTCTAGGAGCATAAATGGAATTTCCGAAGGACTGTATCCGATCTGATGGTCGGTTAAATCTGCTAGGATAGCTGTATTAGGTTTACGACTGAGTGAAACATTTCAAAAGGACTTCATCTGGTTTGCTCATAGGTTAAACCTGTTAAGAGGTCTGTACCTCGTGTGCGGTTACGTTAAACAGTTCTGGAAGGCTGCGTCTGGTTTGCAGGTTAGTTAATTCTGTTAGAAAGGTCATATCGGATCTACTGGTCAGTTAAGCATTTTTAGAGGGCTGTATCTGCTCTACGGGTCAGTTAAGCATTTTTAGAGAGCTGTATCTGCTCTACGGTCATGTTAAATATTATCCGAGGGCTGTATCTGATTTGCAGGCCTGGTTGGACACATTCGTAAAACTCATTTATTTTTGAGTACGATTTTTTAGGGTCGTCACCTGACCCCAACCTGAACAGCAGCTATTTCTCAGATAGCCTATAACAGGGGTTCCCAACCTTTAAGAAACTGCGTACCACTTTAAATTTTTAGAAATTTTTGCCGTACCACCAGTACTATATTTTTTTAGAAACATATATCTAATGTCAGAAAAGTGCTAATGGCTTGTTTCATTTTAATTAAAATACTAAGAAAGCTTCCTATTTTATGATTAATGCACTCGTATTTCGTATTAATGATGTTTTAATAAAGGAAAAAATAAAACGATTATTGAAAATTACAGTTTTATTTTTACTCATATGTCTAAAAAAAAATAATTTCAAACAATTAGTACAAACTAAGCAAACAAAGATTAATATAATCAAATATCAATTTTTAGTGCGAAACTTTTTGTTTTTTGTATTTTAAAATATCAATATCAAAAGGCAATGGAGCTTAACTTTATTCTTAAGTCCTCTTCAACACCTACTCTGTTTCTATATTTATATATTTTTTAGATACAAAAGTTCAGAAAAACCACTCTTACACAAGTAACTAGTAACAAATGGCATCAGAAATAGCATAACGTGGTTGTACATACTAAAAAATCGAACAAACTTCGTAGAATATTTGGGTCGCTCGTATCATCCTTGCGTACCACCTGAAACATTGCCGCGTACCACCAGTGGTACGCGTACCACAGGTTGGGAATCCCTGGCCTATTACATTGCATATTAAGAAAACTACATGCATTTAACGTGTACTCTAGATATAATTGCGTACAAGTAAACTAAGCTTTAAAATTAAAATTCTTGAAATAACGTAAAATCCTATTCAGCTGTAGTTGTCGCATTAAATGAGACTTAGCTTCAAAGTTGAGATCTCCTTAATTAAAAATGACTAAAATCCCTATCGATAAGTTATCCGCATGTAATCGTTGGATTAAGATACAGCAGATATTTATCTAAGCTTACTTTATGTCTGCTTAGATGTCACCAATTATCTCAGAATTTTATATAAACTTGTAAAACGTTTCAGGTGTTAAACAATTTTACTCCGTTCATTAACTGTCCGCATGGGATCAGGGAGCAACTACAAATTTCACGGAACCTATTATCACTAAAAGTATTGAATTGAAGAAATTTGTCGAAGCACTCAATCTCAATAACATATGCATTGAAAGTACACATTCTTGTACTATATAATGCTTGTAAATAAAAATCACTGGTATGTGTACTCTGATAAAACAACAAGAAAGTTACGTCAAACTGTATTTGGTATAGTGGTTTTTGATTAAGAATTGGAACTTTCATGAATATTGAGTTCGAGATTTTGTATCGTCATCTTTATACTCTCTAAGCTCTCTGAGAGGTTCACATGCATAAATACACATTTTGTCTTGTAACCTGCAGTCTTCTCTGCTTGACTTAATATAATATTTCTTAATGATTCTATTCTAAGGAAAGGACCAATATAATCTTTTCCAAAGAATTTAATCTAAGGAATGGACTAAAATAATCTTCCCAATGGATCTATTTCAAGGAAAAAACCAATATAATCTTTACAAAGGGATCTCTTCTAAGGAAAGGAGTAATATAATCTTTCCAAAGGATTTATTCTAAGGAGTGGACCAATATAATATTTCTAACTGGAAAGGATATCTCTCTCTCCCTGGATTTCTTCAACTAGTAAATGCAGTTATTTAGTTTTGTGTATTTGGAAAAAGCTGTACTACCAGATGTTTAGTGACGTTTAGAGGGTTAAAATGGTACTTGATTTTTGTTTCAACTCCTGCTATTAGTATTGCAAATGTGGATAAAAATAATGATAAACTTAATTATATAAATAAACTTAAATTTCGAATAGAGATTAAGATAATCTACTTTGGATATATTGGACCTCTCAACAACCCTCTATAAGTATACTTGTCTTAGCTATTGAAAAGTAAATGAACAACTGAGTTGTTTTATTTCTCATCGCTTTTGTGGGATATATATTTAATGCAAGTTACAAATTAAATCTCTGTACTATTATAAAAGGAAGTGTTGTGTAAGCAGTATCCTGGCGAATCTATGAGACTTACAATAATGAAATTTGGAACACAGGTAGTCGATTTTTGTGTTGTGCGGTAATTTTAAAATTTATTCTAGAACATTCAAAAATTAATTTATTAGTTTTTTTCACCTTTCGTTCTTCTCTTCTTTCCGGAATGTAACGTCACCACTACCTCGAAAGAAGAAGGAACGGATTTTACGATTTTCGACAGCTGACGTCACAAGCGTTTTTCGGACTAATTCCTTTGGAACAATGCCAATTTTTTTAGCGTGTTTTGATTTACGTTGTTGATAATAGGCACTTCGAGGCCATCACGGCTTTGCCTGCGGAGTTTGTTTGCGAAGCAAACCAAATGGCAATACTTAGCAATCACCGGCGGTTGGCGAGCGTTAGCGAGCAGTGGTCACACCTGACACCACGAAAATAACTGTCACGGGCAACGCCGTGCTGGCCACGCAGTGGCTAGTTATTTATATACATAAGGTTTATATGTGGAATCTATTTTCTGAAGTAAATTAAAGCAAGAGTTATTTTATTCTTTGTCCCTCATGAGGAATATTTGTATGCAAGAATTACAGAATAAAATTATCTATATACATAAACTTTATATATTGTATTTGTTTTCTCAGGTTTACTAACACAAGAGTTATTTTATTCTTCATCGCTCATAACGGATATATTTATGTAAGTTTCATAATAAAAGTTAATTATATATAGTTTAAAATAAAAAAAGTACTTTGTGCTGCGCCTAGTGTCAGAGTTGCTTACTTAGCCCCTTCCTGGTAAGTTCACTATCTCTAATATGAATTTCTGATTCAATGACTATCGAGTCAGACTTCTTGAGACCCGCACAGGAAAGAGCCTGAAACCAGTGCTATAGTCCCCTCATTCCAATCAGCTCCTAACCGCAATCAATTGTCATCGCATTGTGGTGAACAAAACGCGGTACTCTGCATTGTTCGCTTCTATCTCTTTCTCTTCTTGTGCCTCTACCCTAGGTTCTTTTACTCTATCTGCCCCCTTCTAACCCCGCCCCACCCAGACCAGCTCTGTCAGGGGCAGAAGCCAAACAGCCCTGTTGCGGCGAAACGTGCTCCTCGCGACACTCTGAATGCTGAGGACAGCATCTTCCTTTGGTATCACTTGCTCTTCCTTTTCAGCTCAGACAGCTTTATAAGCTGTAGGGCTGACAGATTTTGATAGAATACTCATTGGATTGGAGTGAGTTCTTTCAGAAAGTCTGAGGTTTCGTGTCGCTTGGATAGATTTGTAAATTAAAGGAACAAACTACTCCCTTTAATTTGGGATAATATTAATTTAATAATGGTTATATATATATATATATATATATATATATATATATATATATATATATATATATATATATATATATATATATATATATATATATATATACCGGCAATAAACACTTTAAGAGAAAATTTCAACATTAGAGTGAACCACATCAATAATTCTGATAGGGGATGCTTGCAAATTGATTCAGTTGTCTAAAGATTTTTTTAAAAATCTTATTCTGTTTCTAGAGATAGTTAATTAGTTGTATTTTTTATAAGGAAATTTAAAAATTCTGATAGTTGATATTGCGTTATTAATAGAGACTTGGTATTTTCAAAAATCCAGTATTAGATCTTATTTTGTACCAGTAATAGACAATGTCTATTTTACTGGAAAAACTACACCAAAAACAATACAAAAATATAACATATATTTTTATAGAAGGCTAATACATAAATAAAATATTAATAAATCATAGGTACACTTTTCTATTCTTTACAAAATTATAAGGTATTCTTAGCAATTTTTACTTGAACAGCAGGCATCAACATTAAACAAACGTTAATCTTTATGTAGTATCATTATTTGAAAACCTCAATATAAACAGAATCTTCACCATCACTCAGTGTTAAAGACGGCCCTTTTCTTGGTTTATTGACCATTTCCCCTTAATTTTATACATAAAGGTTATTCGTGGCACACCGTGTTTTTAGCAGCAGTCGCAATTAGAACACCATGATTGATACTAATAGCACCTCTAATAGCATTCAACATATTTTCTTCATGTTATATCTTCAGATTTTTAATTTCTCAGGAACCATGGTGCTAATCTAACAGCAAACAAATAAATAAATAGTTATAATAATACCTTTAATGATCTGCAAGAAACACATTAAATGAATTATATAAACAGAACAGTAAAAAGAGAAACAACAAAGAAAAAAATTCATAAATTTATCCATGAACTAGTATCAGACAGGCTGATGCATCAGAAATAGACGCGCTTGTCTATTACTAGTTCCTTTGATAAGAATTAAATAAAACTTCCACAGAGAGATATATTATTCTTGATAAATCAATAAAAAATAACGAAATAATTCAATACTAGACATGGGTGTTTATTACTAATTTTATAGTTAAAATGTGGTTCCAGTAAAAAACACCCATATTTCGGGAACAACAGGTTGTTTGATGCTTAATTAAGCACAAGAAACAAATTCTACATTGTTTTTATCTCTAAGAAATGAAAAAGTGCTTTATATGAATTGCAAATTTTCCAAATTATAAATAAAATCTCGAATTTATACCTCCTAAAGTAAAGTGATTAGGAAGACTCACTTCGACATATACCATGCCTAACCCCATTAGGAAATCACCTCAGTTCATCAAATAGTTCAAACATCACCATCCATAGTATGCTAGTTGGAAACGTACTTGCACTTTCACTCTCTCGGAAGCGTATAAAGCTTATTTTTTTGTATATGAATTGAAAAGTGTCTATGACTAGTACAGTGTCTATTACTGGTACACTTTACCTTATATGGGGATTCTAATTCCCCCTTTAATTTGGTTAATATTAATTTAATAATGCTGATTTATGTACTATCGAAGTAACTGAATTTTATCTGTTCTTACGTATAACCTTTGTTGTTAACGGAATATTAGATTGCCTTGTAAAGTTGGGAGGATTTTTGTAGAAACTTCATTAGATTAGGATGGGTACTAATAATTTAATTCACCCTGCCTTATCAACGAAATACCAGACAGATTTTGATAGAATACTCATAAGATTGAGGTGAGTTCTTTCGGGAAATCTCAGGTTTCGTCGCTTGGAGGGAAGGATTTTTAAATTTAAAAAATGAATTCCCCTTTTAGTGGTGATATACTAATTTCCTTTTAATTTGGGATAGTTTTAATAATGGTTGTTTTGTGCTGCTGAAATAACCTAATATTATTCAATGGTCTTATGAATAATTTTTGATATCAACGATATATCAGATAGACTTGAAAAGTTGAGATTGACAGATTTCGATTCAATCCTCATTAGACTCGGGTGGCTTATTGGTCTTGTTAATTACATCTTTCACTCTTTCTCTTCAACAAAATCCCAGACATTTTTATAAGCTGTAAGGCAATAAAATTTGAGTAGAATACTTATCAGATTAGGTAAGTTTCTTTTTTGGAAAGACTTGGGTTCAGTCTCATTTCGTTGGTGTGATTTGTAAATTACAAAAACAAATTCCCGGTTATGTGTGAATAGTACTAATTTTTTATATGTTATTCTATGCGATTTATTACATATCTATTATTACTACCAATTTACCCCTTTAAGTGGGGATACTATTAATTTAATATCGGTTATTTATGTACTATTTAACAGATTGTATTTTATACTATGGTCTTGATAACTATCTTCTTAGCTAACAATGGAATCTCCAACAGCTTTATCAGTTAGGCTGACAAATTTAGGTAGAACACTCATTAGATCGAAGTAACTTCTTTCGGAAAGATACGTTCCATCTGGAGTCGCTGGATTAATTTTTAAGATAAAAAACAAATTCACTTTTTTAGTTGGGATAACATTTATTTAGTAATGATTATTTTTACGGTATTGATATGAAAGAATATTTTTAAGAAAAGAAGAATGAGAAAGAGAGAAAAAACAATTATAAATGGGTTACGAATTATTTCTTGACAGTATCTTTCCAAAGGAATCTCCTTATAAAGAAGTACAATGAAACTTCGATTGACCGTCAGGGTCGGGACTGGGACGGTTAATAGAATAGACGAATAACAGAAAGTCTTTAAGGGGATTCAGTACTCTGTATACACGCAATGTTAAATTGCTCAATTTCGATGTACCTTTTTTGAAAAACTACTGTTCGTATCAACTTGAATTTTTTTTTGTGCATTACATAAGTCTTGTATATTACTTTAAGGTTATGGTTTTTTAAAACAATTGTTAGATTTTAAAAAAAAAAATTATACGTAAACAACCAAAAAAATGTGTAAATTTTCAAAGTTTATAAATTAAAAAAAATAATTACCCAAATAATTTATGAAAATTTAACTTCAGATTAAACTATGTTATACAGTGCATAACTGGAAAAAAGAATTACACATAAATATGCAGTAGTTTGGCAGAAAAGGTACATCGAAGTTTGAAATTTCATGTTTTGAGAAAAAAAAGCGCATATAAAGATTAAAGTCTTACTTTATCAAAACATGCCAGCACCATACACATTGTTTTGTGGTTTATCTAGGAGCTTATCCTCTTCCCTCTTCCTTTTAAGCCTTTTTTCTCTCCTTTTGTTTTTTGTGTTCTGGGTGTGGGCATATCTTGCTCGCAAAAGACGTTCCTGGTCGAGACGTTTCATTGAGTTTATCATGAACTCTCCTGTCACAATCGACAATTTGGAGAGCACTTTGACTTTTGTCACATTTCCTACATTGAAGCAGGCAACAGCATCGTATACTCCAAAGGACAGAGTGTCTATGTGAACAAAAGTCGATTTAGGAACTCTCGACCAGATAACATTGTTCAGGCTTTCATTTGGATTCTGGGTGTTACCGTGCAAACACTTTTTAAGAAGTTCAGGGTGGGCCAAATCTCTGAAAATGGGACGCAACGTTTCCATTACAGCAACAGGCAGGCTATTCTTGTGGCAATACGTTTCATTCTTGGCAACGGCTTTGTTGTATCTGCACCAAGAATCCTCGCCTTTGGGGCAGAAACCATGCTGTGGATTGGCATCGGTCGACACTTTATGCAAGAATATTGCCCACACTGCCTGCTTCATGTCGTGTACACTCTGGAGGTTTCTACGGATTGCCAGTCCATAGTAGCTTTGAATAAGCTCTATTTGGGTGTCGGTCAATCTATTTTTTCCAGCGAGACGTTTCCCATCTGAAAGATTTTGCCCCTTCATGCTTGATTTTAGCTTGCGTAGCCTTGTGCCCATTCGTTTCTGTACATGGCCTATGCACTCCAATTTTTCAATTGGGTACTCGTTGCCATATACAGACTTTTGGCTGACAGTATTGTATGCTTTTGAGTCCCCGTCACCCAAGTATTTTGTGTATCGCACATCATATTTTTCAGAGGATCGTTCAAACATTGAAAGAGCGCCACGCACTTCCATCATTCCGCTGACGCCATTGAAGTTTTTCTTACAGTTTGCAGAATGCACTCGTTTGTCCTTACACATACAATGCTTGGACAGCACTTCAACATCTAACACTTTGCCAGTATCTACACTTGTGATACTGACAATACCATTCAGAGACGTGTAGCCTCGTTTGTGCCACGATCCATCAACTGCCACAGCTAGATTTGGGGAATTGTTTTCGGCAACAGCTTCTGCAGCCGCTTCCACCATGGTTTCTTCGCACACTTCTTTCATAACCGTTAGAAGTTGAGTCGTGTGTCGGGCAAACCTTGACGGAGGATTTGGCAAATTCATAATGCCGCAAAACATTCTTCCTGCCTCAGCACCTTTCCCGATGGATCGAAGCGCATACACAAATCGAGTGTTTACAACGTGCGTCTTTGAATTATCTGCCTGCCTCTCAGACGTGTCGAAATCCAGGGTAAAATTACACTCACTGCATTTCAAGTGCAACTCTACAGACAAGCCTGAATTTTTGCCAAGAGTCAGATCAAGTCCATTTTCGCACACTTTGCATCTCACGTGCTGCTTAAAAACTCCAGCTAGAATACCAGCATCTATGATGATATTTGCCTCATAGTATGAAGAGTTTGAATAACTCTCATTTAAATCAGGAATTTTTTTCTCGCTGGTAGATGTCTTGGTCTGTGATGAACAAGTTTCTGTTTCAGTAACTTGTTTCTTTCCATAGAAATTACCCTTCCTCTTTCTGAACACTTTGGTGGTTGATCGAGGCATTTTAAACGCTATTATATCAAACTAAATATTTCTATTTCAACAATGAAATCAGTGAAATAGTAGCAAATAAAGTTCGAAACAAACTTGACAAGCGAAATATAAGAAAAGAATCAGTAAAAGCAAATTACGAATCTTGAAAAAGACAGCGCGTTTGAATTTAAACTGAATGTAAATAAACAGGAAGAATCATACAGTCAAAGTCGCAGTGAATGCATATCCCACCAACATAAACTCAAAATTAAATATTAGACTAATTAAATTTAAAATAAAACAAAGTTAAGGATTAAAACATGTGGGTTTGTTTACGTTTTGCCTATCAAAAGAGGGCGTTTCCCTCAGCGAAATTATTTGTTTACTTTTTGAAAACGAAATTTAACTTACTTCCAGACCGCGTAGAAACAAAAGCAATATACCAATAGAAAGGTAAGAATTCAGAGAATAATATGCACTATAAATCTTAAATACGATTTTTTTTTCGATTTTTGGGTACTGAAGCCCCTTAAACAACCCACCCCCATCCTTTGCATATAAACGAATGATAAAAATGCACGCTTACAAACTGGAAATACACTGTACATACATCTGTTTTATTTCACAGAAAGACATAATGTACAATTTACATTCCCCCCGCCCAGCAGTAAAGCGAGGACGATTGTTCGCGGCAAAGTGGTACTGTACATAGAGTACAGAATATATGTATGAGTGCACGTACTACTAACTTTTAATATTTAATAAATTAATTTTTAATAATGGACTGACAGCTAACAGAAACCGACAGTTAATCTGTTAGTTTCAGGCATTACAGTTTCACTGTAATGCCTGAAATTATTTATTGCATAATCATTTTATTGGGTTGAATCCCTTGAGAAAGTGCGTATTTACTTTTGTGGTTCTTAGTGAATGAATTTGTAAATTATAAAAAACAGGTTAATTCTTTACGTTGAGAAAATCTTTTTCTTTTAGGGGTCCTTTATATTCTACAAATTAACTTTATAAATAGTTAAAACTGATGATTCTTATTCTTTAGTGTCTACAACGTAATGTGCAAGTCAGTACAGTCTGACACAAACAGTTGTTTTACTAAAACAGTTTATTTGGTGTACATTGTGTATTTCAATTAAGAGTTATAAAAACGAATAAGTTTAAGATAAAATAAGATAATTTGCTTAAATTATGTAAAACATTCTTCTGTTATGAGTAAGAGCGAATGTAATGTAAAATTAAGACTCCAGCAGTGTAATTTATTATTTTAAAATTAAGATAAACTATTCGAATCGAGAGATTTGAAGTGTTGAAAAAGTTTAAAACTGAGTTATGAACCCTGTTTTTAATATTGCTCAAACTAGAATTTTTATATGTATTCATAGTGTTCACTTTTAACCTGTCATCATTATAGAATTGTGTTTAGTTAGCTAAAACTAATTAATTTCGAAATTGAGCTATTCAAGTTTAATTGATTCGATGAGTAACCGAGGCTATTTGTAAGAGTTCTGTGTGTGTGTGAGTATCATAACAACTTGTCTATTTAAAACCTAAAAGGAGCAAATATATGCAGGGATAATTACTTATTTTCTAAGTGTGTTTAGGCCTTATATCTACTGTTTTATACAGATGGTGCTGTCTAGGTCAGTGCCTGTATCACGAAGGGATCGTTTCCCCTGTTTGTATTACTACTTTCGTCTATTCATTGGAATTGATTTTGGATCGTATGAGCTCCTCTTTATCTTTGATAGATTTTTACCTTCTTTCCTTGACCCTTTAGTTTCCTTTGATGAGTTTTAATTTTCGTGTAATTTAATTGTGAATAAGTTAGTTTGTGCTAATTGAGGTAAAGTAATAATGAAGTTGTTTAAAGAAATGTTACATTAAAAGTTATGAACAGGATTCGGTTTTTTAAGCTTTAAGAAATTATCTTAGTATCTACAACCGTGAATCCCAAAATTGGTGGTACCCGAAGGGATATCTTAAAAAAAAACCAAACCCCATGATAAATCATAATATACAATTAATTTTTATAGGAATGGCTTACATATTTAAAAACATATTAGGCTAGAAAATATTTTCATATTTGCTATAGTATTTATACGAAATGGCTTTAAGGGTCAAATTTACAATATCCCAGGCCACAAAATTGAGTATATACTCAACCAATTGTATCTAGAAACATAGTGTTAAAACGTAAATACGTTTTTATTACTTATAACATGTAGAGCCTATTATGAGCCAAAGAATTAACAAGAATTTGTGTTGTTCTTCTGGATTGGATTGGATATGATTTTGTGGCATTGAGAGAGAGAGTCCTCTTGGGACATATTATATGCCAAACTCAAGATAAAAAAGTCTAGTATATATAGTCTAATAATAAAATGAAATGAGTGATGTCATAATAAAATGAATACTATATAAAATTATATATGATAGATGAACCCAATGTCATGTAAAAAGCTAAAAATATTTGGATGAGGATTCTCTCCAACCATGTCTTCTAAAACCAAGGTATATGAATTAAAATGTTTAAGTCGTTGCCTATTAAAATGAGAACATTCTATTAAAAAGTGTTTTACGGTTAGTGGACAAATGCAGTAATTGCAAATGGGTTGTTCTGAATATTTTCGCCCATTTATCTCAGAATAGTTTTACATTATGTGCTCAAAATATCATGACCTCAACCGCTTTTTACAACCAAGATCGCAATGTTTCTAGCCCATTTAGATCATGAGGCTTGGGTGAAGTGTATAATTGCTGTTTAAGGTGGTAAAGGAAATTTAACTTAAGTTTATATATATTTTTCCCTCTGTACCTTTTCTCTCTCTTGTGGAGACGTTATCCAACGACACACAATTTTAACTCGAAATGCACTTTGAGGACTTTTTAGAACAATAGTCTTCAATAGAGTTAAATATTTTACTTTTCCATGATTTCATTTATGAAAACTAAATTTTTAATATATCCAGCGAACAATCAACCCCATATGTGTACTTAAATATTTCCATGTGAAATAGAGGATATAATGTGCCCTGTGGAAGCGGTTCACTTTTAAGGTTCTGATTAACATATCATCGGCCATCACCTTGATGAACATTGCATTTGCTCACTTGATGATTTTTTTTTGTGGTATTGACCGATGATATGTTTATCAGAACCCAAAAGTGGATAGCTTCCTGGAAAGAGGGATTGAAACAATCGTAGAATTAAAAATGTGAGCAGACATGATGGGAAAGTAGGATTATGTGTTGGCAATTACATATAAAAAGCAAATGGGATGCAATTGTGGACGTTCAGAAGCAATATAACAGAAGTACTTTGCACTTTATTGTAAATAAGAATTAACGATAGTGGGAATAACAATTAATTGCGTTCCCATACCAAATCAATACCTCTGGGGGTACCTGATCAGGGGGTTATCGGCCTCTGATTGGGATCTAAATTACGATATGTGTGAGTGAATGGATGTATGAAAGGGACCTTCCTGTGAAACGGATGTGTCATGTATGTCGAGCAAAAGTCGGACTTCCTCCCAATGGGGCTCAATAACATGGAAGGCGCACCCCCCTAGCCTGTTGCCGTCTTCGACGGGCCTGGCACTCCTCTGGTCTGCCAGTGTAGGCATAAGAAACAACAACAACAACAATAAATTGCAATCTACGTTTACAGTTAATTCTGTGTTACTTTGAGGAATAAAATGTATATATAGATATATTTGTATTTATTACGAATGGATTTTTAAGTAAGGTATCAAATTTGAGTAACAACACTGCATATTGTATTTATTACAAATGGATTTAAATAAGGAAATAAGAAATTGAGCAGAAAATAAGCAACTGAGAAACTTTAGAGCAGACGCTATATAACACTCCTAATTATGATTTATATGCTTGTATTTATTACGAATGGATTTAAATAAGGTATCAAATGTCAATAACAACACAGCAAATAAGCAATTGAGAAACTTTAGAGTTGACGCTATGCAACACTTCTAGTAGATAGAGTTATGCAATTTGTAGTACTTAAAGTTATATTTTTTAGTTAATATACACTTCACATGCTATTTTAATCAAGTGTATATTAATCAACACAAATATACAAAATAATAGGTTTGTTTAAAAACAATTTATCATATCAATATCTTAAGATAATATAAGCGCATTAGAATAACCGTATTGCATAATCTAAAACTGTAAACAGATATTTAAACATTTATTTATTTATTCAAAAATATCTTGCCTCATTTCTAATATAGGAAGGCTTAATAATAATGCTATCATTTATGCAGTAATTCAAATGCGAAATAAGCACAAAAAGAGGAAGTTGATATTTTATGTCAACATTGATTTACAGCATGTTTATTCACTACTTAAGTTTTCAGAAATCATAAAGGAGATAGTATATCGCTTTTAATCTACCCTATCATGATGCTGATAACCAATGGTATAAAATACTTCAAATTTATTGTTTGCGGATAGAACAGTTTTGGAAAAAGAACAAATGAAAAGAGAAGATAATGATGTAATTAAACGATTTCCAAGTTGAAAATGAGTGTCAGGTCATTTACATTTTAATATTCAATTCATAATAATTTGTTTGTGGATGGAAGATTTAAGGATCTTGGATTTTTTATAGTTAAGTACTATGGATAATTAACTGCAGTAATATATATGTTAATATCTTGTAAGGATAATAAATGATTAATGCAAAACGAAATATTAACTTTCATAAGTTTAACTTTTATCAGGACCTAATGCTTAATTTCTGCTGTTTATACTGAATATAGCTCCTTAGGGCTGATCAGTCGGTCTAGTGGTCAGGTAAGTAAGTATTTAATTAACGTTGCATTAGAGCAACAAAACGGGTTATTGGCGAAGGTCCGAGATCAAACCCTAAGGGAAAAATTGAGGACAACACCAGATTTAAAGCCCTGACAGATTTAACGTGGGCCAGCACTCTTTCTACACGACGGTATTTGGTTGGATTCTAACTCGTAACACTTCAGTTGCTAATCCGTTATTCTTTTAACCGGACTACCGTGTCAAGTCTAGCGGTCAGGATCGTGGCTTCTAAATCGAAAGTTACTGATTTGAATCTGGGGTAAGACATGGAAGTTTATCTGTCCTGAATGAATGTGAGGCCTCTCTATAAACGGGTTGTGTTTGTAGTGTATTGTAAGAATGTGAGGTGTATCGTGAAACCACCCCCTTGTTGCATCAGTGTAATGCAAAGTGATTCTCAAACCCGTCCTTTGTTCTAGCACGGGATGGAGATGTTCATAATTGGTCATGCGTTCAAAAAAGTAGTTATTCGGAAGGGCATGATAGGATGATTTTTAACGTTAAAGTGATAAAATGAAATTTTAAAAAGGATGCTATGATGTATCAAATCAGGGAAACATCAGCTTTACTATGCACCAATTGTCTTTTTACACTAATATTCATCAATTAAAGATAATACCACCTCCGGCAAATAAAGGTTCAGAAACAAAACAAACGTGACTTATTCATAAAGCACATTTATTAAACCAAAGATAAAGAACAAAAAAGTATGGTGTATGTATGATGCCATTTGCTCACTGGAGCAGTTACGACTTTACAAAAACTTAACATGACATGGTTCGTATGATGGTTAATACATTGTATGTCTCACAGACGATGCAATACAGTACAAAAACGCCTAGGCATGCTGAGGATCAAATTATCGAGCTGTTCTTGGGGAAGATCCCTTCACTCAGCAAGCAATGCTCTCCGAAGTTCCGGTACACATGTAGGAGGTGGTTGACGGGCTACAACTCGTCGGCCAAGCATGTACCGCACTTGTTGTATCGGATTCAAGTCAGGTGAGAATGTTGGCCAATCCATACGGGTGATATTTTCACTTTCAAGGCATTCGTTTGCAATGTTTGCACGGTGAGGACGGGCGTTGTCATCCATAAACATAAATAATGGTCCCATGGCAGCCCTAAACATACGTACATGTATTTCCAGAAGGATGTCCCTATAAATTTGGCTTCTCATGGTTCCGATTTTAACATGTAGATCTGTTCTGGAGCCCAGTATAATTATGCTCCAAACGAGCAAACCTGCACCACCGTAACGGCGTAGTTCAATGATGTTGTCTTGGTGTTAGCGGGTACCTGGCGTTCTCCATATGAAAGCCCGCAGTGAATCAGACTGCAAGCTAAACCGGGACTCGTCGGAAAACATCACACAAGCCCACTGCGACGGTGTCCACATAACATGTTCTCTTCTATAGGCTAACAGCTGGCGACAGTGCATTGCCGTGAGCAGAACACATCTGACAGGCCTGCGAACATATAGACCAACGTGTCACAAACGTCTGTAAACGGTTTGCCTTGAAACTGTCGTACCCGTGGCTGAAGATAGCTGACGAGAAAGGTAGGATGCTGTGCTCCGTCTGCTTCTTTTTGCAGTTACTGCCAAATACCGGTCATCATTCGGCGTTATTACTCGGGGAAACCTGTACTGTAACGTCTACTGACATTTCCATCATTTTGGAATCGTTGCCAAAGCTTAGAGATGACACTTTGGGCGATTCCAAGTTCCACTGAAACTTCCGTCTGAGTACGCCCACATTCCAGGCGGCCGATAATTCTACCACGTAAAAAATCATCGACATGCGTCCTCTGTGCCATAACTATTCGGTTGTGGCACTGAGTGGTTTACAGAACGCTTGTGAACAATTTTACTTCTTTGTTACCATTCCTTATATACACCTCTCTTACACTCTCGTCATTGTGACGTACTATAGGCGTCATCTGATGGCTTCCTGTAATTTGGATATTATTTTTGAAGATAAGTGCGATAATTCTACAGGTGAAATTTTTACTTTATAGTTCGATTTCCGTGTGATTCTGAATTATCCTTAATTTATGGACATGAGTGTAATTAAATAATTCGTAATTTTACAAAGTACCACACAAAACATACTATACGTATTGCTTAATGTACAGGGTAGTTGTTAAAAAAATCACAGAACATCCATGTTGCGCCAAAATTGGCACATATCGCTCGAAGTGGCTATAAAATATTAACTTTTTCTTGGAGGCTAAATCGAATCTAAATCAAATAATAGGAATATACCCAAATTTAGTTTAGAGGCTTTTCAAGACACGAGGAGATTTTTTCGTCTAAAACAATTTCAGTACCAAAAGTTGACTATAGGGGGAAATTTGGCTCTGTCAGAGTCGAATACAGGCGAACATTTGAATTAAAAGCAGACAAAACGGACTATGGAAAGTTTCGTAACAACAACCAAGTCACTAATTCCAGGTTGCAATAAAAATCAACTGAAAATAGACACACTCCTAAATATAGATTCAATTCACAGAAAACAATATTTTAATTACCAGAATCAGGTTTCCCTTGACTACGTAGACCAATTTCAATCTGCTGACCTTTCTTTACTGTAACTTTCTGCAGAAAACTGACTCAAGACATCCAATAGAGCATGCCGTACAACGAATGCACCAAAATCAGATTAGGTAAGCACATTGGAATCAGTATATGTTGTTAAGAGGAACCTGATTCTGATTACTGAAAGATTGTTTCCTGGGGGTTTAATCTCTGTACTAATTTTTGTATCTATTGCCGATTTTTTATTGCAATGCTTCACATTAATACGGCGCCATATTCTGGTGTATATCCAGTTCGAATTTGCGGTTGTTGTTTATACACTCGAAACTTTTCATAATCCATTTTATCTACGTTTAATGCAAATATTCGATTGTTTTCGACTACGACAACGCCACATTTTGTTTTGAATTGAGGTTGTATGTCTCATCCTCCTGAATCAATTCCTATTAGTCAACGTCAGTTAGACATGACCCAAACTAATATTATCTGATAACAGTGAGCCCGTTGTGTTGCTCTAGTAAGACGTTAACTAAAATTTCTATTACCATTACCTGATAACAGTGTTAAATATTATTGTTGATTTAGGATAACCGAAAAAATTAACAACTATTATTGACAGTATTATTATTATCTAGCTGATCATTCTAGCATTTAGCACCTAAATTTAATGACTGTTAATAACTCTTGAAAATCAACTTTATAAGTTTTGCTTTTAAAAGATAATACCTGTGTAAATAGACCAGTATATAACAAATAGAAAATATTTATTTGCAATTTTTTATTTTTTATCAGCCTTTGTTTAGAAATGTATAATTTTTAATTCAAATTTAATTCGATTTAAATTGCTTCATAAGATTATCTCATTTGCAAGTAAGTGTTAATATTTCCGATAGCCGTTAACTGTTTACAGTAACATGTTATTTAAACTGATATAAAACACAGCTATCTAAATAATTATCTAAAGCACAAAACATCGCTATCAGTAATTGAATAGGACGCATGCCTTTTCTTTCCATGTCTTCATCAATCATAATTGGAGAGAAACATCCTAGTTTTCTAAGCCCATTCGAAATATCTCGAGATCAAGAGAATCTCTATGAAGATTCGAGTTATCTGGAAAACAGAACTGTCTGTTGCCTCATTTATGATTGATTGGGATTTCTTGGATGTAAGAGCTAAGGCACCTTGTATCCATATTTATCTTTCATTTCTCCCTCGTTTATTACTATCAAACTTCTGCTGAACACTCAATGCTCCAATGTACGCACAGTAAAGATTTTTTTCGTTAGAGGTGAATTTATATAGAAAAATATTTTATTGATACAGTTAATTAGATTTATTTGTTTTAGCAACCCCACATATATTTCACACATGATGTCATACCTTTCAATTATTCCTAATAATTATGATTGGATATAAATATATTTAACATTTATTCCCGTTTAACGCTCTGAAAATTACGAGATTTCCGTGAAATGCAACATTTATTTGTCCCACAACACACTGAACGACTAAATAACAACATGTATATCCATTCGTTGGAAGTTATCAACCAACGAAAGTTTGGGCATTGTACCTTTTTTTAGAATAGAATACTTTGGAGATTCTATTTTGCTTTCCTTAAAATATAATCTTCCGAATATATATGTATTCAATTTTTCCTTTCCTTTAAAACGAATCCTTTGGGAAAAGATTACGTTTTTCCTTCCTTTAGAATAGAATCTTTTGGAAAGATTCTATTGTCATTTCCTTCCAGTTTCTAATCCATGGCGGCCCAAATTGGACAGGCCTAAAGTGTTTGAAGGAAACTACTTCATGTAAAAATAATAAAATAGTGTTAATGAAGGGCGTTTTCTATTGAACTAAAGTTAACTCCTAGTGCACCACAGAAGTACAATACGGGGCTTACAGAAGTAAGTTGATTAAACAAAGAAACAATGTCAAAATCTTTAAACTGACATTACAAGATTTGATGAATTTAGCAAATTAGTTGAAAAGTTTCACTGGCTATGTTTTATCTAATCTTGGAGAGGGCAGGATGGGTTTTATGTTATAAGGGTCATATTTTGTAATATTGGTAATGAATCGTACACACACTAAGAACGCTTTACTGACACAGAGAAATACACTCATAGAGGAAATTGAACTTGACAGGGATCGAACCTGCTCTGCCTACAACTTGCAGGTTACTTGCTTTGTGGGAAAATCCATTGAGCATGTTGATAAAGAAATATTAAGCAAGGCATCTCACTCTAAACTTTTTAGTTTGTATATCGCGTCATTTGAATAAGTTTTGCGATATTTTCTATAACTGTTGACTGCAATGAACAATCAAGTTTATATGCAAAATGTTTCCAAATTGTAAAAAGTTACTTATAGTAAAAGTTATGGTATTGTTTGAAGGAAACCACTTTAGGTAAAAATTAGAAAACTAGAATTATAATTTTTAAATAAGAGAAAACATAAAAATGTAATTTTCTTAAAATAATTGACATTAAGTTACAACAATTATAAGACTACCACTCGATACACAAACAGCATTCGAATTTATTTAATAAAGTTAGGAGAAATTGTGCTTAGTTAATAAATGAAATCATAATCTCGTATAAATTTACTTACGCTCATGTAGTATATAGATTGGAACTGTGGTTCACGTAGACGAGAAAAACTATGGAAACTGAAAAAAAATTACTAATATCCCTCCATATATCATGTCTCAAAAATATTCTGGATTTATTTCGATTTCGAATAGAAATAAAAAATAAGTTCAAATAACTATTAGAACTTAAACTTTTAAAATACTTTCCAGAGATACTGGAAAAACAATCTGAGTTTGCAAACGCTACGATAACAATTCTTAGTGTGACTGTTAATTGCAGTTTGTACTAATTTTACCCCTCTGTGCACCCAGGACAAGTAGTTTTAAAATGTTTGATCACATTCGAAATTTGTCGTTTAAACAGTTTGATTGAAAAAGAGACATAATTTGACTACACATTATATATGCATAACAATATACTATGGGAACGAGCCCCAGGAATTGACATTCGTCTTCAATACATTTATAATGATATCATTACATACATATAGAATTATATCTATGTAATAATAATGTGTAGTGGAACCGTTTCCTCAATTTACTGATTGACGCTCACTGATGTAATTACTTGTTAAAGTAATGGGATGGGAGTTTCCAATTTAGCTTTAAGTAAAGATAACAGATTTTCCTCTGCTGCATTACTTCTCTATTTTACGACATTCATTTGTCTTACATTATTATTGCCTTCTTGCAAGACACGGTTTGAAAGTTGCTAGAAAATCTCAAACATATCAATAAGTTCGTGTCCATCGTGCAACATGAATTCTCTATGCAATTCAGGAGTATAAATTATGTTCAATAGCAACTACAAGTATCTTGTCATTTGCTCATGAGAACTTATCATGTGTATATTGTTTAACCTTCGAGGGGGTTCACACGTATAATTCAACCTGCAGTTTTCTCTGTATGACTTCTAACCAATTTGGACTGTTTTCATTTATTGATTCTATTCAAAGGATTCTATTTTTCAAGTACGCTCTTCAACTATTTTATTCCCTTTTTGTTCAGCTTAAGCCCTTTGACATTATCTATTTTTAGCCTTTTGTATAATCTTTCTCATATCCCATTTCAACCCTCTCACTTGAATATTACTGTCTCAGCTATAATTGTCACTACTCCATTGCTATGTAAGTTTCAATCACAATATTAAACTCATACAATAAAGGATTTTCCAGGGTCTCGTCGATAACATTTTCAGCCCCATAGACAACTTGTAAAAATATGTTTATTTAGCCTCTCAGGGCTTCAGTAGAGCTGCTTGTTTCAACATAGTTGGCTCACTATTGTAATTGTCAACCAGGCGGCTGCAAAACTAATTTCTTACATAAAAAAAGACAAACAAAACTTATTCAATTATATTATGAATCAGAGATATTATACTTTCAGAATAACTTTAATATAAAATATGGCTTAGTGGTAATTCTGTGTTAGTAAACCTTTAGTTGCGTCTTGCGTGTGTCCATTACTTGACGTTGTCTGTCTAGTGTTTGGCACTGCTTAGCCAAATATCACTTTTGTGTCATAAAACTCAACCAACCAACTTATCAAATATAATGTGACTTAACCTTTTCACTGCGGCTAAAGACATAACAGGCGCTATTCTTTCTTGGGACGATTCTTATAACTTTCAAGGTACAACTGCTGCTCCGGCCGTAGTCTAAAGGTTAAACACTTAAAAAACATGTCCCAATAAAGTTATTTTTACTCTAATTTATTTATTAAATATTCATTATTTACACAAAATTATTCTGAAAGGTTATCTTCTCCATTTCCCAATTATATTTATGAACTTGAGTATGCCTTTTAACAGAGTTCCAAATTACTTCTTTAATAGTTCGTGTGGACATATACGCCTAGAGTGTTAATTCAAATCTCATTATTTCGAATCCTCCCTTTCAAGAAAAAGTTGTCGAAATAGCAGAAATGATTCATTGTCATTCGGTGTCATGAAAAAAATCCTCTGCAGGAAACGATGTATTATTCAGCATGAAAACCGGGTCTCAACAAGGTTTTTTTTCCTTTTTAATATCCTTTTAAATATTCATAACTGAAAACAAGTGTTCAGATTGTAAGAATGTTAACTTGTTCAGTTTCTAATGATAGTCATGAGCTCGAGTATGCATTTTTTTACAGTGTGTAGTCAATTCAAATCGCATTACTTCGAAGCAACCCTTTCCCAGAAAATTTGTCGAAATAGCAGGAATGTTTCATTGTAATTCAATGTCATAAAAAAATCCGTTGTGATCCAGGAAACGATGTATTATTCAACATCAAATTAGTTAGCATTCCATCCCTTTGATTGAAACCTTTTGGTAAGGAATTCGAAAGACTCACTTCAGCTGAAAGAGAGTGAAAGTGCTGCTCGTGATATAAATCCTCCTCCCCTTTCAGGCGGCCTCGTCTCAAACATTTACCGCCAACAATCCTATTTATTAAGCTTTTATATTTACAGTTGGAGAGTGCGATTCTAATCTTCGAGTTTACTCATCCGTTAATGGAAATCAACCCCAAAGCCGAAGAGAACTAATTATAGGAATTCACCGTTTCTTGTCCAAAATAAGACTCAATCAACAAAACAGCCCCTGAAACACAAAGGGAATTAGTGAGGACAAGTTGGATTACAGAAAGGGAGTACCTCTTGAGTAGCCATACGCTAATGACTAAATTCCATTGGCTGTGATATGCATAGACGAACTTGGATTACAACGCATGTCTGAGAGGTCTGTGAAATTTAAACGGAAATAGCGTGCAATATAGGGACATAATACATCAAATCAAAAATATTTGTAAATTAAATATAGTGCTTTTACATTGAATACTTTTGTCAAATTTCAAATTATTTATCAGTTTTATTTCATTTTAAAACAAAATCGAAGGATTCCCTATTTTAGGCCTCCATTACCACCCATTTCTCTGTCTGTCTATATCCGTAGTCCAGACACATGGATATAGTACCATACGACAGGTACTAAAATATCTTTAGAAAATGTTTTGACGTAGAACTAAGTCTTTCTTCTATGTATGGGGAGTAATTGAAAAACTGACTATTACGAAACAAAATTACGAGTGAATAATTATAAAATTGCATCCAATAATGACATTGAATAATTGCATGAATAAAATACATACAATATACCCTGTACATAAATTAACTTTCACGCTTTGGAAGCACCTGTAGCTAAATCAAATAAATGGAATGGAATCAAATTTGGTATTGTGATTTTTGAAGACATAGGGATATATATATCCAGAACAAAAATAGTACCAAGAATCACTGATATGGAAATTCGGTGCTATTGGAGTCGAAAACAGTCGAACATTTGCATTAAAATTCAGATAAAATGGATTATGAAAAGTTTAAAGGCAACAACCACGCCACTAATTCAAGCTGTATATGTGGCGCATTACAATTAAAAAAAAACATGGCAATAAACACACAGATTAATATACAGATTCAACTAGGGGAAACAATCTTTTATTCACCAAAAACAAGTTTCCCTTGACCACATAGACCTATTTCAATATATGAAACAAAAAATCACCTATGGCTACGTACATGATTTGTATATAGCAACTCTTTCCTACTCTTAAGAATAGACTCCTCTATGGTAATCTATATTCACACCAGAACCCTTTTATGGCTCATGAGGCTTATGTCGTAGGTGAAAATCCACACGTGGGCATTCATTTGGATAAACCACTCTAGGATACTAGTCGGATATGTCTGGGCTTGCTTCCTAAGTGTAAGTTGTCTTTCGCAATAGTACCTTTCCTCTTGTTTCTTAGATCACTGAAATTTTTAAGTCGATGGTCAGTCTTCGGGCCCCTGCCTTGATCCTACCTTAGGTTTTCTGGTCGTCGCAGTACTCGTCCGATAGCGACACTCTCTAACTACTAACTGAAGTACTTACGTCAATACTATGGCGTGTGGTTAAAACACAAGGACATCTATACGGTAAATCCCACATTGATCCAACATAAGTCCTGCGACATTAAATCGGCTGAAATACGCATGTGTACCGACATGTTTTCGGGCACGAAAACGGATTTCGCAAGCACATGTCTTATGCCGTTCCATTATGTGATCGAGCTGATGATAACTAGCTTGTAGAAAGCTGTAAAGTGAAAATCGCCTCGACATCATATCGACTGAGGATTTAGTTACCTGAGCAATGATTTCTCGCCAACAGCTAATTTGCCAACATTGAAAAACCAAAGGATAGAAGTATTAAAAAATTAATTTGTCATTCGTATTATTCCGTATACATCACTCCATTCATGCTCTGATTATGACCGCTAAATTGCCAACTTGGAACAGTCAAAGGATAGAAATATAAAAAAATAATAGACCATTCGTATTCTTCTGTGTGTTTCGCTCCATTCATGTTCTGAGGATGGTCCTAACTTACCAATATTGAATCGCCAAAGAATAGAAGCATTAACAAATACTTTGTCATTCGTATTCTTTTCATATACTTCACCCCATTCATGCCCTAAGGATGACAAATGAAGTGAAAAATTGCTTGATACTTTTGCGATTTGAGGTTGGCAAGTTAGTGGTAGGCGAGAAATCATTGCTCAAGAAAATCCTCATTCGATACATTAGGAAACTTCTCAAATACGAAGTCAGGTGATTTTCACCTTGGTGCGTTCTACGAGCTAAAGAGATGCGCTGCAACTCGATAACAAGCCAAATGTGGGACATTTTCGCATTTCCACTGAGTTTCCAAGTTTGTTGAAACTCAGTAGCCACTCGTATTTTGTTTGATTTATTGTTTCTTCAACTGCAAGAAGAGGTTACACTTTTTCTAGACGCTCAATTCTCGAGTTACTACCCTGTCATTAGGCTGGTTGTATTCAGATTTTTAATGGCCCAAAGCCATATTTGGACATACTGCGAGAAATATATCAATTAATCAGACTATATCAATTAATGGACAAAAACAATAACGGTTTTACTCACACAGAAGAGAAGAATATATCCAAGGAGGAATCAAGCCTGAAAGGAATCGAATCTGCTCCGCCAGGTTGCTAGCAAAGTGGACAAACTCATAAGCCAGGAGCAATATATGAGAAGAAAGACGCAATTCTACGTCAAAAGCAACAATTCCTTCATAGTCATTTGAACATTTTAAAACAACACTTCACATTCTTATGCATATATAACCTTTTGTACCATTAAAATTGCTCTAAGCATTTTCATTTGCATATAGCTATTTATTTAGAAGACTGCTCCACCTACCTATTTGAGTTTCATATCAGCATTCCAAATACACCCATCGTGATTACTTATTGGTGGAGGCGATTATTCTCTCATTTTCCCTGCCCATTCATGTGATAAGAGCAGTGCCTTAAATAGTCAACATTGAACTCGAATCATTGGCTAAGTTTGAGTTGGTTTAATTAATCCGTATTGGCGAAGCCGGAATTCGCGCTCAACTGACTCCAAATAAATGCTGAGCTTTGGACAATATCGTCAAGTTTCATCAGTTTATCTGCAGCAGAATGGCTGCCATCTAATCGCCCTTTCTACTTCAGTCTGATGAAACTGCAGCGGGTCCTTTCTTTGCTTAATTAAGTAGGTTTTGAGTATGTGAAACAATGGACTTGACAAAGCGCTCGAAATAAAAGTCTTGGAAACGAAGACAGAAATCCAGGAATTTAATTTATTGTGTGTGTGAAAGTAACAACGCTTCTATTAAAAATAAGTTACATTTTAGCATTTCTATTAGATGCTGAAAAAAATTGGAAGTAAATTTTTTTTTTGGCTCTGGTTTTTTTTTTTTTTATACAAAATAAATTCGTGTTTGAAAAATTAAACGAATTAGGCGCACACATTGATTTGAGTACTAACATAATTGTTTTATCATCTCTCGTTTTAGTTTGTATCCTGTGTAATTTGAACTGTAGTTGTGAATTTTGAAACTTCTTGTTGGACTATCATTTCGTATTGGTTAAGATGTAATTCGCATTTAATTGACGAAAAATAAATCCCGATCTTTGGACAAAATCGTCAAATTTCATAAGTTTATCTGCATCAGAATTATTTATACTTCATAATGGCTCTTTCTACTTCAGTCTGAAGAAATTGTAGTGGTAATCTTTTCTTTGGTTAATTAAATACATCTAGAGTATATAAAACAAAGAATTCTGACTATGTACTTGATATAAGAGCATTGAAAACGAATGTCTGAAATCCAGTTGGTGGGGTTTTATGGCTCAAGGGTTATATTTGGCCAAGCTAAGCCAAACAACGTTAAGTAAATAGACGTTCATACAACTACCTAGAGCTCGCAGGTGTCAGAAATCAATTTATTGTGTGTGTGTGTGAAAATGATAGTAATCTAAAAAAATGAGGTATGTTTTAGCATTACTAGCGCAAGTTAAAGAAAATTGGAAGCAAATTTTTATGGCAGGCTTTGTACAAAATAAAACGAATAACACTGATTTCATTACTAACAGAATTATTTTTTATCACTCGATTTAGTTTGTATACCGTATGATTTGAACTGCAGTTCGAAAACTATTCATGTCAGATTATTATTCCGTATTGGTTAAGCTGGAATTCGCCCTTAACTAAAGCAAAATAAAAGCTGAGGTTTGGTCAATATCATCAAGTTTCATCAATTTATCTTCAGCAGAATTCCTGTTATCTAATCGCATCGCTTTTTCTACTTTACCCTGATGAAACTGCATTGGATCCTTTCTTTGGTTAATTGAGTAGCTTTAGAGTATGTGAAACAGGACGTGACACAGAGCTTAAAATAAAAGAATTGGAAGCGGTGACAGAAATCCAGGAAGTTAATTTATTTTTAGTGAAAGTAACAGCGTTCTTTAAAAAAAAGGCTAAATTTTAGCATTTCCTTTAAAAGTCACAGAAAACTGAAAGGAACAATTTTTTTTCAAGTTTTCTACACAATAAATTTTTGTTTGAAAATGAAACGAATGACATTGATTTCATTGCTAACATAAATTTTTTTTTTTTATCATCACTCATTTTAGTTTGTATTCCGTATAGTCTGAACTGTAGTAGTGAATTCGGAAACTATATCGATGTATTATTATCGTATCGCTTAGGCTGGAATTCGAGCTTAAATGACGAAAAATAAATACTGAGCTTTGTACAATATCGTTATGTTTCATTAATCGATCTAATTCCTGCTATACAAATTGGGTTTTGTAAATGGAAATGTACCTTCAAAATTTATTGATAAATAGTGTGTTGTCAATGGAAATTTAACGTCAAAATTGCAAAATTGGGTGCTGTCATTATAAATTATTAATTACATTTAAATATGGTCCCCCTTATACAAATTTTACTGAAGTCGCATTCTCCTCTTTGTTTAGCTCTTTTATAAAAAATGCACAAAAAAAGGGAGAGTTCAATTTTTCCCCACAGCTGTGCCATAAACGTAGGAGCATCATATACAAAAAGATTAAGTCTTCCTCTGAAACAATTTTTTTTTCTAAATTAATTAGACATATATTTAAAGAAATTCATGTATTTTTCACGTGAGAGATATTGGTAGAAATAAATATTCAAATGTTTTAAACTGTATGTCTAATGGCATTATTTCAATGTGTATGAGCCAACGCATTCAATACTTCGGGAAGCATAAAGGCGTTAAAAATGCTGGAGAAGTCTGAGAAGTCGAAGGGAAAAGTTTGTTCAAACATTTTACGTTTACAGCGGAATTGTATTTTCACTTGAAAAATTCAGGACTAAATCAAATATTTTCCTAAAAATCAAATTCTTTTCGAGGCTTTCATTCATACATTTTGGAACATTTGTTTCTTAACAAAAGAATACATTTTCAAAGAAACGAAATATTTTTGAACATCACTTTTGTTGCTATTTTCTACGGCAAACAGTCAATCCAGTTCACTCTGAAGTTTCGTTCCTTTGGAAATAAACAGTAGGTAGGTACTTGGATTAACTTAGCACTGGAGCGACATAACGGGCTATTAAGAAATTAAACTAATTATTAAAATGCAAGATTGTTGTCCGCGCATTACAAGAAATATTGCTTGTGTGCGATCTTGATTACTATGTATTTGTAAGTCGTAAAGTTTGTTAATGATATTGTGAAACACGTAAGAGTAAGCAAGATGCCATTACACTTAACGGAAACAATCACCAACATCTATGTGCCTACATGAGCCTGTATGCCTACATCTATGTGCTAACAACCCAAAATTTGAACCCGAACCAACTGAATGGTATACTGCCATTAGCAAAACTGGCCAGATCATGATGGACAAGATATTTCGTCATCAGAAAAAAAAAAACACTAACCATATATTGATGGACCATTACATCTCCCCATTAGATAGAAAAGTGACCAGATCTAGATGGACAAGATATCTCCTCATAAAAAAATTGGCTAAATCTTGATGTAAGAGATATCTCGTTCTAACACTTGGAAGGTTAAGGGGACAATTGATTGACTGTAGCATATGCATAATAAAACCCAAAATTTATTTTAAGTGATGATCTTTACAAACAATAAATGTTTTGTGTATTGCAAATAGCTCTCATACTTTGCCTAAGCGACGATGTCTTCTTTTTTATATTAATTGGTGACATTTAAACGGTTGAAACCTGAAATCACTTAAGAGACTATAGACTTTTAGAATCACCAAATTAAACTTTTCAATTTTAGCGATAAAATTCTGTGGACAGCAAAAACAATTTCTTTATTTTACGATTATTTTTAATGGATATATATATACACAGTCCAGTCACATTAATGTGACCTCCACCTACTTTCGACGTCAACGTGAAATCACCAATCACAAAAGGCAGGCGGCAGCACATTGCAGTGGAGTGTATATAAAGGATGTCCTATGGCATCGGAAAGCATTTCAATCGTTGGCATAATGCAGAAACGTAGGGATTTATTCGACGTCCATAAGGGCATGATTATTGGCTTTCGGGCCAAGGGTGGAAGCATTTCGGAAACGGCTAATTTTGTGAACTGTTCGCGTGCCGCCGTGGTAAAAGTATACCGTGCATGGCAAAATGGCACTATCCAAAATCAGCGGCGTGGCACATGTGGTGCACCACGGGCTACAGATGACAGAGGCTAACGAAGGCTACGGAGATGCGTTCGGGCGAATAGACGTGCAACTGTTGAGCAACTGATCGCCCATATGAACCAAGGATCTACCAAGAGTGTATCCTCAACAACGGTTCAGCGAACGTTGCTGCGCATGAGCCTCCGCAGCAGACGTCTGGTTAATGCACCTATTATGACTGCTGTTCATCGGCGACGAAGGCTGGAATTTGCAAGCCAGTACAGAAAATTGACGTCCACAGAGTGGCGACAGGTGGCTTTTTCCGATGAATCACGTTTTATGCTCCATCGGATAAATGGACGTTGGCGTATACGGCGTATTTTGTTTTACAATTGAGGGCCATATACGAGGGTCGTACGGAAATTAATACCCGTTTGAACATGCGCACCACTGTGACGGTGGCAGGTGCACGGATCAAGGTCAACCAGTTTTAGGGACTGGTCTGCCAGGTGTTTAATGAATTAAACACCTGGCAGACCAGTCCCTAAAACTGGTTGACCTTGTTAAGCTTGCCGGCTATACGGCTTGTAGCTGGCGTCTTGTAAGAGTTCACGATATTTCTAATCGCTTCTTCTGAAAGTTTAAGGGTTTCATTAGAACGTCTCGCTCTCTTTTTCGAGCATTTATAATAACACTCTGTAGCTCTATATTTAATATCAAAATATGCTCACAATTTTCAAAAAACACTCGAGCGTGTATTCAAAATCGTTGATTATTTTCGTTACTTTCGTTGTCATTCGGTGATTGACAAATAACCGCGATTTCTGTGCCATGTGCGTAAGTGAAAAAAAAAATATATACTAGCCACTCCATGACTAGCACAGCGTTGCCCGTGGAAGTTCTTTTCATGGGGTCAGGTGTGACCACTTCTTGCTAATCCCCGGTGATTGCTACGAATTCCTGTGATGTCGTAATCTCTTGCGAAAATATAAATACTTAATTGAAAAATAATAATGTGTGAGATCTAAAATGTAAAAGGATCTATCACTATCTGGTATAAAATTTTAAGCAATTTTCGAACAGTTGAAATTTTCAACCTATATTTAACGATCTCGATTTTACAAAAAAAAAAAAAGAACTAAACAATGCCAGTCAAATTTTTTTTATTATTTGTTTTGCTTTCCTTCGCTGTAATTGTATGAGCACAGGAAATGGAATCAGTTGATTTCTCAAACGCCGCGTGATGTCACAATTTTGTGCGAAAATATAAAATATATTCAATTTAAAAATTATTTATTTATAGAAAATCATATTTTTAATAATCGATCTAATGTGAAATTTTCAACAGATTTCAAATCCATTGAAATTTTTACTCTATCTTTACGATCTAGGGGGATAGAGAAAAAAAACTACATAATTCCAGTTAAAAATTTGTTTGTTTTTTTAGTCTGCTGACAAATTGTTCCTTCGCAAAAAATGAAACGGAGGCGGAAAAAATAAATTTTAAATTTGCCATCTTTTTATGACGTTGCCATTCTAAAGAAAACATTAATAATTAAATTCCATTAAATTCATTTTAAAATGTTCTAGATTGAATTTTAAAATTCGGGCGCAGTAGAAAAATCGCAAAAAATTCGCACTACCTGTGTGAAAAATCTCTTTAATGTAAGTGCCATAGATTCATCAGGACAGTCCACATACATACACACATAAACACATCCTTTAAAATAGTAATAACGGTTATTGTTGTATTGGTAAGCAAACAAAATGTCCAAGAAAATCGATCTTGCCGCCAAACGTGATGGGAGATCTGTGATCCGATTTCTAAACTAACAAACACCAACACACACTCCCGTGCATAGTGTCGTGAGACACTGTACCAGTTTTAATAAGTGTGGTTGGATGAGTAGAGCATGCCACCAAGGTGACATGTCTACCCAGAATTTTAGAGCATATTACATATATACATCCTTACATCTATATAGTATTTACATTAAATCATTATACTAGGTTAAATTGTAAATATATATACATCATGCAAGGTGAGAAAAAAAAAGTTCCTTTTTTTTCTTAGTCTCTTAGAATAATCAAGTCCTGACGATTTTCAATGAATCTCACCATGTTTATAATTTTAACCCTCGAGCCCTTGTTACATGCAATGTTCCTTAGCCATGCAATTTAAAGTGGTCGGTTGGTGTTCTCATATGCCATGAGACTGTAAGGAGGCAAACTGTGATGTAATGTTGAGGTGTGCTACTTTCACCACAGGAGCAGTTTTCGGACTTGATTTTCTTAAACCTCGTTAGGTAGGATGGAAATGGGTCGTGCCCTGTGAAGAAGAGTGTCTCTTCCCTGGTCCAACTTGCAGATTTTAGTGACACTTTTGGTAACACATCATGCACCGTACTGCCTGATTCCCCTTCGTTCCATTCATTCTGCCGCGTATCGAGTAGTCAGCTAGTGGTTTCCTTACTGAACTGGCTCTTGGGCCATTTCATCCCTTCATCTATGCATTCCATTGTTGTTGCCTCTTTTCCTAATCTATCTGCTTCTTTGTTTCCGTCGTGAACCGCATGGACTTTAATCCATCCTAAGAAAATTTCCTTGTTGTTGTACAATAAGAGTAGTATTTCTCGTACCAGTAGACTAGGCGTCTTAAGGTTTTTAAGTGACAGGAGACCAGCTCGACTGTCTGACCAGATCTTGACATTTTTGTCCGCTCTTGCTTCTGCTGCTTTTATGGCTTAAATAATTGCATAAAGCTCCGCCTGGAAAACGGAATTATTGTCCCGCATTCTTGTGCACCATTGTTGAGTCATGCGCCCTTCTCGAATAGAGCAGAATGCACTTCCCACTCTTTTCTCCATTTTGGAGCCATCGGTGAAGTAGCTTATGCCGGAATGAAGAACTCCCACTGCTGGATTTATTCTGTCATTCGAAATGGTTTTAGCTGGATGTATAGATCAGTCTATCGCTCATTCCTCGTAGTCATCTTTGTTATAATTTGCATCTCCAAGCTTTGTACTTATTCTCGTTCTGATTTTAACGCACACTCTTGTTTTTGAAGTGAAAGATGTAGTGGTGCAATTCCAGCAATTGTTTGAATGGCTATAGTCATAGTGAGTGGGGAGGTCAGGAAAACCCTAGGTGCTGATTCCACTAGGGAATATTGTACCAAACCCCATTGTTTTTCGACACTCCTGTCAAAGAAAGCCAGATTCCTTAAGAAAGGCCAAAATAATTTTGACAAGTTCTTCCTGAATTGTATCAAGTTCTGTTCCAAGACCTAGACTTGAGTGCCTTATGTGAAGCAGAAGTTCGCATTCAAAAAGTATATGGTGGGCTGTTTCCTCCACCGTATTGCATTTCCTGCATAGAGGTTCTTATTTAAAGATTCCCATCCTATGAAGGTGTTTTCTTAGATGATAGTGGCCTGTGAGAAATCCAACTATCACTCTCATCTTATCCCTGCTAAGACGAAGGATCTGAGATGATATTTTCATGGAAGGTTCTTGAATCATAAGCCTCGCATGATTTTGATCGGTGGTTTGCTTCCACTTTTTTGTAGTTTCTTTAAGCATTTTTTCTCCTATCACCTTTTTTGCGGTTGTCTTAGAGATCCCGCAAAAAGGTTCAGTGCTTAAAGATAGGTCTGCAGTCCCCAGTTTGGCTAGCTAATCTGCATTTTCGTTTCCTTCTATACCAGTATGCCCTGGCACCCAAGTAAGAAAGATCCTATTATGGGTCCCCAAGTCTTGTAGAAAGTTCCTACATTCCCAAATGAATGGTTATAGTGAGCGCTGTTCTGTAACTTCCTGTTATTGAAATTTTCTTTGTTTCCCATTTAACTTTCTTACAGTACGTTGAGTTGGGTTGCGACACCAGACCATTGCACCATGACTCAACATTCTTTCAGTCACTGTTTTGTACAGCAGCTTTCGAAATTTATGCCCTATTCCCCATTTCGTTTCAGTTATTCTTTGTAGCATTTGAAATTGGAACAAGGCTTTTTGTCCTATAGTTTGTACATGAGCCGCCCAATTTAACTTCTCGTCTAGTAAAAGTCCTAGGTATTTTAATTTCGGTTCGTTTTATTCTTCTTTTATTCCAGTAGATGGAAGGTCCTCTCGAGATATTACTAAGGAAGAGGTATTTAGGTCTTTATTCGGACACGTTCAGACCTTGCTGATTTGTCCAAGTTTTTAACAGATCTATTGTATTTGTGGCTAGCTCACTTAATCTGCGCTCTGATTTTGCCGCGATTACATAGGCAAAGTAGTCAGCAAATGCTTGCATGTGGACTCCTACAGGCCATGGTAGATCCAATGCTTCATCGGCCACGATATTCCACAGTACTGGTCCGCTGCACGATCCCTATGGGCAGCCTTTTCCTAGTTTCTTGATTGCCGGACCCTTGCTTGACATCAGTATGACTTTTCTATCTTCGAAGATTTTAGAAAAAGTATTTTTAATATTGGAAGGGCATTTAGATTTCACTAGTCTGATTTTGATGACATTGTAGTTAAAATTGTCGAATGCCCCCTCAATATGAACCGACACTACAGCACTGTGCAGTTTTTTCTTTTACTCTTCATTAATTTTGTTTAGCAAGGTTTCTAGAGCACTGTCAACAGATGAGCTCTCCTTGAAACCAAATTGGAGTGCACGCCTTTCTTCGTTTTCAACTTGATGATAAGTTAACCTTTACACAAGCAATCTCTCCAACGCTTTTCCAAGAGTTGGTAGAAGGGAAATTGGTCGATAGGATTTTATTTCATCGTCTTTTCTTTCTGCCTTGTGGAAAATAATAATAATTTCGATTTTTAGGGACTTAAAATATGTGCGACCAAGCGAAATTTATCGGGAAATCAAAAATAGTGTAAGTTGATGTGATGGATTAATCATGTTTGCGTCGTTGGTTCCTAAATTTTAATGATGGAAGAGAGAACGTCCATTATGAGGAGCGATGTGGCCGCCCAAGTGTCATTACGGATGAGCTTGTCAAGTCTGTCGACAAATTCATCAAACAAGATCGGCGTGTGACGTTGGATGAAATTCATGATATATTTTCGCATGTGTCTCGCACTATCATTTACAAAGTGGTAACAGATCACTTCAAATTCAGAAAAATCTGTGCAAGGTGGGTGCCACGCATGCTTAATGACGACTATAAAATCAAACAAATGGTTGCATGCGTTAAGCTTTTTTCGATTGCTACTCAAATGAAAGAGTTCAGTTTCTTTCTCATAATGTTACAGGAGATGAAACTTTGGTTTATAATGCTAAACCTGAAACCAAATATCAGTCTATGGAGTGGCATCATGCTCGTTCACCAACCATGCAAAAAAAGTTTATGCAAACAATCTCGACTCGCAAACTAATGACTACTGTTTAGTGGAACCGTCAAGGTTTATTGCTTAGTGAGTTTATGCCACAGGGAGCCTGAAAAAACGTCGATGCATACTGTGAGACATTAAAGAAACTACGGCGTGCGATTCAGAATCGAAGACGTGGCATATTGTCTAGCGGCGTGGTCCTCTTGCATGACAACGCACGGCCTCAGGCAGCTGCAAAAACGCGACAGTTGATCAACAAGTTTCATTGAGAAATTCTTGACCTCCCCTATAGCCCGGACTAACTCCCCCACAGAGACTTTCATTTGTCGGTTAAACTTCAAGATTTTCTCGATGGGAAACATTTTGCGAACGTTGAGGAGCTTAAAGACGTTGTTACTGCTTATCTCAATGGACTGAAGGCATAGGAGTATGACCCTGGTATTCAAAAGCTCGTTAAATGATACGACAAATGATTAAATTTGCAATGGTACTATGTAGAAAAGTAATATAAGGTATGAAAATGTCAAATAAAAAGTGTGGTTGAAACATTTTAGTTGGTCTGTATTTCATTTAAAAACGGGTATTATTTTCCAAATGACCCTCGTACTTAACAAATGAAGTTAATTAGATTTATATAGATACAAAATATTAAGCGAATTAAAACTTTGATGACATAGGAAAAATTAATGTGCATGGGATCTATCAAATATTTGTCAATTTAATAACCACATTTTATACAATAACTTCCGGATAGCTTAATATTTGTGGCTCACAGTTTATACGTATATAGGTGTTTCAGTATGAAATAAATAGTTTGTGCAAGTTGCATATAAATCGGATAATAACTGCAAAAGTTTGTTTTGAAAGCTCGATGTTCCTTACTCGTAATGGAAATCTCAAGTTAAAATAAATCAATAGTTTTCTCTAGACTGTTTTATCACGACATGAGATGGTAAATCGATATTAATTAAGGTTGCTTTTTTGACAATCGGCAAAAACTAAAATAAGTTAATCGCTTTGGAATAAATATAAGATTAAATTTAAACTACTGAATTGTTTGTTTAGGAGACAAGGTGTGAAGTGTTAATAAAATCACATTTACAAGCTAATATTTCCTAGCTGATGTTAATCTTGTTTAATAATTAATTCTTGCGTATTTGTTATCAAGATATAGTTAATACATATAAACGTTGAACTAAAAAACATAAAATTGTATTCATTAGATTTTATGGAAATATTTCCTGTTCTATTAAATATACTCTGTAACAAAAAAGAAATCGACGTACCAAGGAGGAATTGTCCGATTACGATACAAATTGGTGGATCTGAAGAAACATACATACAGAAAAACAAAGGATTAAAATTTCAGAACAATTGAATGATTTATTTCAGAGTTTGATCGTTTCAAATGGAGGAAGTCCATAATGCGTTGGTCCACTTCTGGCCTGGATGGAAGCTGTCACGCGGCGTGGCATAGACTGAAAAAGTTCACGAATGGTGTCCTGTGGAATTTCTTGCCAAATTGTCTCCAACTGTCGGGCTAAATTTTCAACATTCCGGGATGGTCGCAATCGCCTTCCTATAACGTCCCAAATTTGCTCTATTGGAGAAAGATCAGGATACCTAGCTGGTCAAGGAAGTATTGGGAAAGCTTGAAGACAATTCATAGCAACACGTGCCGTGTGTAGCCATGCATTATCTTGTTGAAAAGCTAGTCCGGTGTGTCGCAAAATGAACGGTAATACAACCGGTAGTAGAGTGTCTGTCATCTACGTACCGCTGTGTTGTAAGTGTGCCAGAAATGACTACCAAAGGGGTCCGGCTATCAAAGGAGATGGCACCCCAGACTATAACGCCCTGTTGTGTGCGTGTGTGGCGTGCGATAGTAAGGGTAGGATCTCCATTGTGCAGCCACGTCTGCGGTTGTCATCAGGACACAGTTGGAAAAGGGACTCGGCATTAAAGACTACAAGTCCCTAGTCAGCGCCGTTCTAAGAAGATCGAGTCCGGTGCCAATGTAATTCAGCACCTTCTTGGCGCGTCGATTTTTTTTGTTAAAGAGTGTATATAAAATTACTCTGCAAACTGTATAATACGTCTACGCGCACACATACACAAACTTTTCAAACATGCACTTTTACTTGAAAATAAACATAACGTATTTTTGTCTTGCAGCGTTTTTGCTGTTGGTCATACAATTTATTACCTTTGGCATTACGCAAATTTCCAACATTTTCAAGGTAGAAAATCTATTAAAGTTTTCCTTTCCATCTAAGTGGTTAAAAATGTTTTAAAGTTCTTATAGGTGTTTCAAAATAACCTATACGAACTTTCAAATGTGGTTTGGACCATAAAATTATTAATTTCTCGCATGGGTAGATATGCATATCTGTCGTATTTCTCCAGTGTGACGTTAAGTAACTATTTAGCCTAAGAGCCAACCAGATGAAAAAACCTTTAACATCCAAGCATAAGTGCAACTTAAAATTAATCAAATTGGCACCTATTTTAACCTTTTCATTTGGTTAGTGTTGCATTTAGTTTTAGTGTGATTAAGGCTGTTAATTTGAAATCTATAATAGTCCCTTTCGTTGATCCAGTGTGACTTACCTTATTTAAAATATACATAAAGTATTCTAGCCCCACTTATTTACTTGAGTATCTTTTAAAACTTAATGTCCATTGACTTCTTACACTTAAATTCTTCTTTCTCACTACCAATTTTTTGAAAAAGATATGGAGAGTATAAATTACCATATATACTACATTTTCTAATAATGTTCTGACAAAGCTGGAGTAGCTCATGCGGATTTGAAGTAGGTAAATTGTTTTCCTACATTATGAAAGTTTTATATTGAATGTCTAAAGTCTAGTGACTTCTTACAATTTTGCGTCATCAATTTCTATAAAGGTATGAACAAATTAAAATACTATATTCTACATTTTCTAAGAATGTTCTGAGAAAGCTGGAGTAATTCAGGCGGATTTGAAAGTATGTAAATTGTTTTTCTTCGTTTTGAAAATTTGATAAGTAAATATCTAGTGTCTGTTTTGGGGTTTTATTGCACAAAAGACATCTTTTTGGCCAAGCTGCGCCAAACACTAGACAATGTCAAGAATGTTTAGTGACGTCTTGCCCTTAGATTCTTCTTTCAAGCCATCAATTTCTATGAAGATAAGATTAAAATACAATATACTACATTTTCTAAGAAAGTTTCTGAGAAAGCTGGAGTAATTCATGAGGATTTGAAAGTATATTATTTATTTTTATTATGAAAATTTGAAAATTGAATGTCTAGTGGTTGCTTTTGGGTTTTATTGCGCAAGGACCATATTTTTGACCAAGCTGCGTCAAATACTCTACAACGTCAAGAATGTCTAGTCACTCCTTCTTTCACGCCATTAATTTCCATGAAGATTATGGAGAATCTAAAATACCATATACTGCATTTTCTAAGAATGTCTTGAGAATGCTGGAGTAATTCATGTGGATTTGAAGTTCGTAAATTGTTTTCCTATCTTAATAAAATTCTTCATTTGGACGAATGATGCCATCAGATTAGAGGAAGTACCTCGTAAGCGCCAATTTCTCGAATGCGCCGATTCACCTATTTTTTGCGAACCATGAGTTTCGCAAAAAATAAGTGCGTATGTGAAGTGAGACTTCGTATTCGTCAAGATGGAAAAAAGTACATTAGTGATACCTGGTATTCGATTTGATGTATAGTATTTTGTTCTTCCTGTAAAATTGGTATTTTGCACTTACGAGGTATCACATTAGCCGACGATATATTATCTTATGAAAATGAAATGAGGACACCGAATCAAAGAAATGCATTGCATAGAAGCACTAAGTGTTAGGAATGAGGCTAATAACTAAATTAAAACTAATAGTAGGTACTGAAAGAGTAGAATTGAAGGATTCCATTACCTTAAAGAAGGTTTTTAATACTATGTTCAGTGTAATCAAGCAAATTTTTCTAGAAGTTTCCATTTTATATAACTACACTGTCGAACATTTTTACAAATCCTAAATCAGATTCCCATTTGGTAAAAATTCTTATTGTGTCTAATTACTATTAAAATGAAGAATACATTGGCTTGGAAACACGTTAGATTCGTTTAATTCCAAAAGTTGACAACAAAGGCTTTAGTTTCGGCTTTGTTGGTAGCTTTAGATTAAGTAATACAAATAGAATAAAAATGAATGGTACTAGTTTATTTAAAGCATAAGCGATATTTTAATGCGTTTAGGTAGTGTACAGATTCGATTGAATAGATTCAAGCCAACTCTATTTTTTTCTGCAATTCTTAAATTTTACTTTTCGTTATGCATTAAGAGATTGCTTCGTCGTTAGCAAATCT
The DNA here is from genome assembly GCA_947359465.1 of Metellina segmentata. Classification (NCBI taxonomy): domain Eukaryota; kingdom Metazoa; phylum Arthropoda; class Arachnida; order Araneae; family Tetragnathidae; genus Metellina; species Metellina segmentata. The sequence continues at coordinate 70,415,519 of OX375872.1, read as the reverse complement.
ATGATTTATGTCAAGTTTCATTTTTCCATTTAATAACATGTAAGGACAAACTTAATAACTCTTGGTATCTCTAGCTCTTTTATAATCCTAGTTGTTAGCTCCTTATCATTTGGTGGGATCTCTATGGCTAAATGGGTATGCCCACAGCACTGCACTAGCAACCTCCAAGTGCAATAAAACCTTACCAACCTCATCGTCGGATACAAATCATGCACTTCCTACATGAACGATATGATTTTTGTTATAAGGAATAAAGTTAAATTTTTTCTAGATACTCTCAATTAAGCTGTTGACTGAATACCAATTTACAGAGGTACTTGTGATGCTCATGAGCAGTTTAACTCACTGAATTTAACCCTCCAAGTGGTTTCGACAAGATTACTCACCCATCAAGATCTGAACAAGTTTTGTAATGACGATATATCTTGTCATCAAGAAGTTGACGATTCTTTGGTGATGACGAAATCAAGGTCTGGCCAGTTTTCTTCCAATGACGTGATATCTCGCATAACCAAGTTATGATCACTTTTATCAATTATGAGATACCTAGTCGCGACAACCACCAAGAGGGTTAATTCCGAAATACATGTCGGAAAATCCTTGAATCCTTCATACATTTAATAACTTATTCGACATTGAGGCTCTTTTCAAAAATGAATTCTGAGTCTTAACAGAATTTCTGCATTCGAGTTTCGAGTTCTGTTTCGCCTTAATTAGAATTTAATGCCCATCAAATCAGTAAAATTAAAAATAATCACCAGATAGAGGAGGTAGGTAGTTAATTAATGTCGCATTGGAGCAACAACGGGCTTGGCAGCGGTTCCGTAACAATCAGGAAGAGTAAGATCCAAGGACAATGCTTCGTAATTATGAACTAAGGTCAAATGACAAGAACAACACCTGAGCTGGCACCCCACTCTCCAAACTTCCACACCATGGTAACTTGAGGACATTTGAGGCCACGACTGATTTAACATTCCCAGCCACCATGTACACGAAGATTTTATGGCTGGACCGAGTTTAGAACACGCAACCCTTCGGAAGCTAAGCCGTTGCTATTTAAACTGGACTACCGTTGCCACACCAGATAGAAATGAAAACTATAGTGTTTCTAATTTAAGGGGGTCCGAGACACAAAAATCGTCAAATTTTCAAATTTTTTATTATTATTTAAAAAAATTATCTGTGTTTTCTGCTTGAAATGACGTCTAAATCATGTTTCTATCTAAATTAGAACTAGAGATATAATAATTTTTGTGGTGCGTTGTTTTGAAAATCTAACACTCTTGACAGTTGTTGTCATGGCAACAACATCTGTCTTTAAAACTTTAAATGCATTTTTTTCCATGATACATTTTTTCAAGATTTCCTGTATTCAAATTGCTATAAGTCAAAAACCAATAAAGTTTAAGGGTTGAAATTTGGAATTTATCTTTTTCAAACATTATACTTTAATTATGATTCAGCAAATTCAAAACAAATATTTACTTTTAAAAATATGACTTTTTTATAAAAAAAGTACCTTTAAAATTTTCAAAAATTTTCATTCAAATATTTTTTATTTTTTATTAAACTAATATTTTTTAAATTGCTGAATCATAATTAAAGTTTATAAATTTGTGAATAATTTACTGCAAAAATTTAGAAAATTGATCAAGAATATTTTGAGTTTTAGCAATTTAAAATGAACCCTCTTTTTTTCAAAAAAGTTTAATTTAAAAGTTTTAAAAAAACTTTTGGAAAATTTTTGTGTTGCGATTTTGCTTATTAGTTAAATGAGTAATCAGTAAAAAAATTCAAAATTAATTAATAAAATTTTTTTTTCAATGTGTCCCGGACCCCCTTAAAGTATTACTCAGTAAACTTGACATAACATGTATATTTCGACCACTGCACTCATCGACCTTTTAATGAAATAGACAGAGCATGTAGGCAGAGTCGTTGTCGTAAGGTGTAAGAAGGTTAAGTTACGTGGGATTGCGAATCGACTTGGGTCGAAGGGCTGTTAAAGCGCAGACTAGTGTTTTTAATTAGACTGGTAGGTAAGTATGTAGGTAATTAACTTCGCACTGGAGCAACACAAAGGGCTATTGACGACGGTCTGGGATCAATACCACAAGGGAAAGATCCGATTTAATCAGACAACCAATAATAATCACATCAACCAATTAATAATTTTTTCCATATTAGATACCATGCATTTTTTCACAACCTACGTGACAGATCTTCAAACCGAACGATCGGTTGAAACAACCTGAAACTGAGTGCACATGTTCCGTTTATTTTATTAGAAGTTCGATGGTTGCACACTTGACTTTTAAGAACCTTTGTTAGTCAAAAGTGCGAGCAAATACTTGCTAATACTCTTTTATTGAGACATGTAGTCTTCGTTATAGACCGATCAATTGTATCTTGCACCTTAAAAAGTATAATTCTTGCAAGTATATATCACTGTAGTAAGTGTTTCTATACAATCAAGTGGATAAGTGTTTGATTAAAAAAATTTTACTAGCACATTTTTTAACAACTCACTGTCTAATTTTCCTCCTCAATGCCTCCTATTTCCCCTGGGGCTAGCATTATCCCAAGATTCCTTCAGTGCCCACTTTGGTAATTATGTTTCAGAAAGACTATAATTACTTTAAAACCTTAAATTTTCATAAAAAGAATTTTTAATGAAAACAATTGAAGTACTCTTTGTGAAAATATTTTAACAAAAGGGGTACTTGATAACCCTCCACTGAAACAACTTAAATAGAGATTTGAGGATTGTTTTCCTCAAATCACAGTGGACGTGCAAAGTTGAATAAAATCTTAACAATACTTGCACGTGTTTGTCCAACACCAAATGAGATAAGTATCTTTATGACTAAATCTTGAGACAGTTTCGGAATTTTCAGTTTCAGATAGAAAAATGCATGCTCTGGCATGTTTTAAACATTCATAGCACTTCGAATTGATTTGGTTGTGTCACTTTTAAATCAAATTCAACAAAGGACAAAGTATTTTTTTCTGGATACTCTACACTGCAAGCATTTCACACTCGTAGCCCACAACGAATAACTTTATGGCCCAGTTAACATATCAGAATTTAACAAATATTTTACTAAAATTTCGTTGGCTTAATTTTTTAAATTTCGAATTATTAATAACGAGCCACGACATTCGCCAATGACCGATTACTAGTCGTGTTGCATCGATGCACCGTTTCCCCGCCAATAGCAACCGATGATAAAATAATACCACCGCACTATTAGTCTTCCACTACCTTGCTTGGTGTGCCTAACAGTAAATATTTCGTTTTCAGAGAACAAGAACAATTCAGTAAAGTTGGAGTGCCTGAAGTTTACAAATATTTGCCAGCCAGATTTGAAAACACTCGAAACTTCGCTGATGAGATTACTTCCATGTTTGGAAGTAGGTATCGGTACGAGAAATTACTTTCACTTATTAAAGGAAATAAGTCCCCTGTCAGATCCAGAATTACTAACATTCACCTTGGGTCAGTTTTGAAAGTTATCACTGCGAACATGATATCCCTCGAAGTTGGAAAGATAGCAGGAGAGATGTCAAGTGTCTGGAAGAAAACATTCATTTTACCGTAGTCCTTGTTATTTGTATACTGTGTCATTGAAATAACTTTACGTTTCGATTAAATTGAAGTTTTTGTTTTTGTGCGGCCCGCATAAACAAAGATCTTGTTTATTTGGCCCGCGTAAGCATTTGAGTTTGACATGCTGGCTCTACAGCTACTTTAAACTAGGGTTGAACACTCCTGGTGGGTAGTCTTGACGAGATATCTCGTTATTAACAAAACTGACGAGACCTTGTAGAACGAAGTATCCTATCTTTAGCAAATCTGACGAGATTTTGTTGAACTTGGTATCTTGTTATTAGAAAAAGGGACCAGATCCTGTTGAAAGAGGTATCCCGTCATAAGCTAAGCTGATACCTTGTTGAACGAGGTATCTCATGATTAGCAAAACTGATCAAATCTTGCTGAACGAGGTAATTAGAGAAAACTGATAAGATAGTGATCTCATCATCATAAAAAAATATATGGTGACGAGATATCTCGTCACTTGCACAATTGGTCGAATCTTGATGTACGAGATATCTCGTTGAAAGCTCTTGTAGGGCCATGTACTGGTATTGGAATATTAGTTACTAATTTTACAGTTTAGTGCGGTTGGTTGTTTCTGGGTTTTATGGTGCAAGAGCAATATTTGGTCAAGCTGCGCCAAACACAAGACAGACAATCCAATGAGGAAGGAAGAAAACGCATAAAGCAGAAGAGTAGACGATGGGAAAAATGAAAGGGTAGGGAAGTTCGGGGTTGTGATGCCCGAATACACCTAAGATGTGCTTCTGAGGGGTAGATTAGTGCGAATAACCGTTTACCAGTTTTCTTAGAAAATAGAATTTAGTATCGGATAATCAAGAAAGTATGTGCCGTTTAAGCAATAGAGATAAGAATTACAAACAGTGGATCAAACATTACTTTATTCAGAAAAACAGTCACCTTGTCTTCAATTGCCCTTTTCCAACGTTCTAACAACGTTCTTATTCCTTTTCTTATTAAAAGTTTCCTCCTTGGTATGAAAAAAGAACTTTAGCTCTCTTCCGACATCTTGTCAATTTTCGAATCACTGATTTCGTAAATGTTTGCCTATTGCCAAGAAAAGACAGTAGTCCGAAGGCGAGATGTCTGAGGAATATGGGGGATGGGGTAGAAGTTCACAGTCGTTTTCGGTAATCATTTCCTTGGTCGCACTTGTGTGTGATCTGGCATTTTCTCGTGGACGAAAACTCCTCCTCTGTTAACCAATGCAGGCTGATTCTGGGACAATGCAACTAAAACCTGTTAAAACTGAGCTGAATAGACTTCATATGCAATGGCAGATCACTGAGCAGAAGCTAAATGTGAGCAATCCTGGCGGTGGTCCACTAAAAACAAAGTGGAACCTATTGTTGATGAATACTGGATTTTGCCACAAATGGCTTTGAATCTTTTGACGACCACCATAAGAGAAAACACTGCATGTTGTATTGTACCTACTTTTCATCTCATGTCAATATGTGGTCCCTAAATGGTTCGGTTGTGTGGCATGGCAACAAATGGTTAGCCACCCTAACTTGTTGTTTGCGCTCCATTCGTGAGGAACTCTTTTGCTTAGATACCATAGTTTACATGCCCATGTGAATGGGGAAGTTCTTGAGAAGTTGGCCTGAAATTTGATTCGATAGGCTCCTTCAGTTAGATCTTATGGAGACTAGATGGTCTGCCGGAAGCTGCTTATGAGAGAATTAAAACCAACTACGCCGTTGCTACAATAGTCCGAAAGTCCTCAGCATATTAGAGTGAACGGTAAACTTTCAACAAGTCGTTAGCCTTAATGTGAAGTGCCAAGACGGCTTAAAAAAGAACCCAACTCAATTCACTCATGTGTCTCAAATATAATATTGGTAAAACCTCCAAGGAATTCATAACATCCGTTCTGCAACCTGAAGTCTTCCAATTAGTTTTGACCTTCTTGACAGATAGACTCATTTCTACATTTCTTCTAACCGATAGAAGTGAAAATTTATCCGTGGTGTGTGTTGTATTATGGCAGGCTACTCGGTAATCTCGTGAAGATGAGATGGTTAAGAACAACGACGTCGTTGCTGAATTAGTCCGAAAAGTAATCAGCATGTTAGAATGAATGGTAAACTTTCAACAAGTCGTTAGCTATAATGCGAAGTGCAAAGACGGCTTAAAAAAATAGTCCAACTAAGCTATGTCTCCAATATATGGTCCCCCGGAATTTTTTGAATTACTTTTTTTTTTCTCAAGCTCCATAGGAGATGGGAGGCAATGGATAAAATGTTTGAAAGAACTTCCAAGAGTGCGAATAAAAGACTACGGCCGTGTTTTTTGACGACCCACCCGGTCCCCTCCCACTCAACTCAAGGGCTTCGATCATCTTTGCGCTTGTTTTTTTCTTCCTTTGCTGCTTCTTCTTTATATTTTTTTACATTGCATAATCACTTAGTCTGAGTTCTTCATACTTTTTTGGCACCCCTGTTATTCCTTGATCAGATATTCCCCCGCTTTCGCTAACAAAAGAAAAGTTTTATTGTTATTTAAACAGAGCACCATCTGATTAAAAAACCCTATTTACTTAGAGTAATGTTTTTATTTTCGTTACATTTTCCTCTCAGAAGGACCGACACAAAGTTTGTCCTTGCTGTTCCGCTGATTGCGGACACGCTTTTCGGAGTACTTTGATTTTCGTCTCGGTGCGGCCTCGCCTTGAGAACTCATTGAGCAGTCACTGGTCAAACATTTTCACGGATGAACTGGCACGCATTTGACTCTAAGTAACGGATCTTACTTTTTTGAGAAATTACACGGTGATCATTAGGGGAAAGTTTAAAAATTGTTGTTCCGTTTGAAACATTGGATTCAGTGTAAATTTTAAGGCAAGCATTTTTTATACAACTATTTTAAGATTTGGTATCACAAAAAGACTTGAAAATATCGGTGATAGATTAATATATCTGACTACGTTTGGAGCTCCTTGAAAATGTCGAAATTATGCTATTTTTTTAGGTAACACAAATTTTAAAACATAGTATAAAAAAAAAACTACAAAAATTATTAAAAATTTTAAGAAAATGGCCATAGTTGGAAAATTTATGTTGGTAGGTATGTATTTAACTAAACGTCACAGTGAAGCATTACAACGGGCATTCACGATGGTCCGAGATCAAACCCGAAGGGAAAAGATACAAGGACGACACGTAATTTTGAACGACTAAAAATTTAGCTAAAAAAATGATGTTTAAAAAAAACTTTTCAAACGAAAAACTAATCAGTACATTTGCTAAAAATTTGATTAAAGTCTCTCCTAACTATATAAGTTAGAATCTGACCTAAAATGTATGCAATAGTCCTTTTCACTTATGAAATATTGAAAATAAGGTTAAACTAATATTGAAATTTAGTAGTCAAATTTTCATTACGTCGCAACACTGAGATCTCCAAAAAGTATTATTTTCTAGGTAACTGATATTCTTGTTCAGGTCGTCCAAAACAAATCAAGTCACCAAATTTCATTAAAATTATAGTCAATTTCTAGTTATAATTTTGCAATATTTTGCTTAAAATCAAATCACAATCAGAGATGAAAATGCATTAAATATTTTAAAACAAATTTAAAAACATCTGTCAAGATCTATTCAAATTGCTATACCTTTGATTCTATTCTCAGTACAGACAAAATTAAAACAGTTTTGTAAAGTAAAACGTCTAAATATTAATAATATTTAATAAAACTAAATATGAAATTTTAGTAAAAAATTGATTTCTCAACTTAGTCAGATACCTGAAGTGAATGTTTTCTTTTCAATTGCATTGAGTAATTGAAATGAGAACATAAAAATGAGCATACTTAAAATGAGTATAAAGCACTTAACCCTTCAGAAAAAGGAACTTAATTTTTTCAGGGATTAATTAATGCTGTCAAACACGAGTATTCTCGTGGTTGGTAAGGTGCTAACCCTCAGAGGGGTTCAGACATATATATCCATTTAGCAACATGCAGTCTTCTCTGCTTGAGTTTTAAAAAATCTTGAGCTTCTTGACCGACGGAATTTATCCTAGGACTGTTTCAATCACTAGATATGGTTATTTAGTCCATAACCCTCCTCGTGTTTATCGTGACCAGGTATCTCGACAAGAGCAAAATTAATCAGATGTTGATGGACGAGATATTTCGTCAAAACCACATGGAGGGTTAATTACGTGTATCGTACTAGAATAGCAATACTACATTATCCATAAATATCGAGGCGTTCAGAGGGTTAAGGGTTACCAAGAGTATCATGGCATCGAGACTACTTATTTAACCCTGGACGAGTATACTCGTACTTCATGTGTAATGCGTTTGATATTTGAATTATGTCTCATCAACATACATGCATAAGGCAGAGTGGATAGTTCATGCAGTCTGAATCTTAGGAATCAATAACTTTTAACTTTTGATGTCTTTCTCGCAATAGGGAATTCATCGTTGTCTGATTCAGTTTCGTAATCACTTAATTCACAATGCGTTGAAGAGAATAGATGCTCTTAATACAAATTACTGTTCATTAGCTTGACCAAATATGGGTGTTGCTCTATGAAACCAATCCAACTAATCACCATCCATTGAAATATCGTCATTAATTATTTAAGCTAAATTATATTATAATGTGATCGCAGATAGTAAAAGTTTGATTATGACATTCATTTCTATTGCCAACCACTTGTATGTTCGTGATGGATCTCGTAGATTCAAGCAGTTATCTATGACAAAATATATATACTCACAAAAATAACTGCAGAGTTTGATACACAAAAACACTTAACCCTTCAGGAGGTTTTGACGAGATATTTCGTGTCCATCAAGATCAGTTCAGTTTTGCTAATGCCTAGATACGAGACTATCAGGAGTGTTAAATCACAAACGGCAATAGGGCCAAATCTGATCATTTGAGCTGGCAGCGAATGAGTTAAGAACTAACCCATTCGGCTGCTAGCTACCCAGAAAATAAATTGAGTTTTGAGGGGAGAACTTCCATTGACAAGTGAACAATCTCACCTGAATATTTTCTTTGAAATTCCAAGGAAATTTTATATCACACAAAGAAAATCATTACAAGGTAGAGAGAAAATATTTATTTCGAATCCATATAAAACAGGGCCATATACAATATTTTCGGCCGAAATTAAATCGGTTGGTAGAAACACGGTACATAGACCATCGTGTACGTTGGTATGGTGCACGTTAATTCTGTAGTGGCTTCAAACGTTCTCACTGTGGTGTAATGTGGAAGTTTAATAGAGTTGAGGTGCCAGCTCAGGTGTCCGCGTCATCAGACCGTGGTTCAAAATTACGTGGTGTTCTCATGTGACCTTTTCAAGATGATCTCGGGCCAAAAACCGGTAGCCCGTTGTGTTGCTTCAGTGTGACATTAATTCATTTGCCTACCACATAAAATTGACATTTGACAACATTATTACTCCTTAAAAATAAGATGATTTTGTCAATTTACTTCATATTGGCTTTGTAGACTTAAAATATGACTCGATCTCAAATGTTAAGTTATCTGTGTACTAAGCATTAGACATTTTGTGATTGAACTTGTATTGTCCGCATTCGTTATAGTTATTAATATTAAGAATTAGTATAAGTTATTAATATTTCTAAAAATTACTAAGAAAATGTAAGGAGACGTTCTATGCATTATACCTATAAAACTCAAGATAATTGTATTCTGATATTTTATCCCGTATTTTCTCGTGGTTGGAAAAAGGTAGAGCTTTTACATCACTACTAAGAAATAGTAATGGTTCAAATATATTTGGTTCAATTCATAGTTTTAAGGGCTTAGAACAAAATAAATACATCTTGAAAACCCGAAAATTCGTGTTTTATTTCAGTGTGCTATAGGGAATTTTATTTTAGCACCGATCAATTTTGTTATAGAAATTGTTTTGTGGTATGAAATTTTTACATAGTGCATTTATCAATTCTCTTTCATTGTATGTATACTTTTCAATGATACAATTAGTTAGCAAGACGTTTATAAAAGACCATGGAACACACAGACACACTGTCTACAAAAATGTACTCATTTTAAAGATAGGTTACACTGCTTTATATAATAGACTGTCGTATTGTATGTTAATTTTTGTAATGGTGTCTTAAGGGTTATCCTGATGATTTGCAAAAATAAGTTTAATTCGTGTTTTCTTTTTCCACACTTTTATACCTTACAGTTACTTTTCTATAAACAATAAATAAATTATTATTGCAAAATTCAAGCATATAAATTTGAAGTAATCACATACTTATAATCCGATTATTTAAATGTAAAGCTCGAGAGCAGATGCTGACGGAATTTTGCAACGAAGAACAAACACATCTATAATGAACTATTATTATTAAGAACTGACCATGAATCCAATTAATATATTTCATATAGAATTATATGGCATTTTATTGTATAGCATTTTAGGCATTTCTTTGTTTGGTATATTCAAGCACTGATTCTAAAAACATAATTTTTTTAGCATGCAGTTTGTTGAAATATTAAAATTATCAAACTCAAAGTCTAAAAATGTGATCATATAATAACAATGATATGGTCTCATTTTTAGTCAGCAAAAATATAATTGACAGAATCCTATTACAATCCTGAAACTACTCTTTCAAATTTTCCAAAATTCCAGTAAATAGGAGCGAGCGTATTTAAATCCGGATGAATTAAATTAATCGGGAGTATTCTTAAAATTAGTTACCATTAAGGTTACGCTTTTGATGACCTACAAATTTTTAGAAAAGGCCCTATAAAATTTCTTTACAAGCCCAAAAAAGTACAAAAATGTTCAAAAATCCAAGGGAAAGACACTTAAAACTACTTATAATATCTTCAATTGTTTTGCAGAATTTTTATAAAAATGGTGTTTGACCACGAAAAAAGAATATAAATATCCATATGACGAAAAGTATTAGTAAAAAGTCCAATACAACTTTTTGACGTTTCTAAGCCAAAACGAAATTCTTTATTATGTTACTTAAAATATGTGCTACGAAAATTACAAATACAACATAGATTTTCGGATACCTCATCAAATTAGCTTGAAATTTACAAAATAAAATATTTACTAAGTTATTACTATTAACATCTACAAAAATACTAAGAAAATATAAAGAGACGTTCTACCAAAAGCAAAATCAGATCAGTTTCTTATAAAGCACATTTCTATCGACATTATAAAACAGTTCTACTTGAATAATGTTCAACCCTTAGAGGGGTTCCACACAGAGTTCCACCTTGCTACCTACAATCTTCTCTACATGACTAATTTGGAAACTTCTTGACCAATACACTTTTTCCAAAACATTTTATTCTAAGGAAATGAGAAATAGTTTTTCCAAATTGTTCTATTCTAAGGAAACGAGTAATTCCAGAATTTATTCTAAGGAGATTGTCCAGTTGCTAAAGTCTCGAGTTGCAAATTCAAGAATTGATTCAATCAAAGACCGTGGTGTTTGTGGGGTCTGGCGCAAGTTAAATCCGTCGTGGTCTCAATCTCGTGTTGGCGTGATGTGTAAGCTTGGAGAGTAGAGTGCCAATTTAAATGTTGATTTCGTCCACACCTGACCGTGGTTCAAATAATGAAGTGTTGTCCTCGGAACATTTCTTTCAGGATTGATCTTTGACCGTTGCCACTAGCCCGTTCTATTGCTCCAGAGCAATGCAAATTTAACTACCTCATCTGTTCTAAGGAAAAGAGTAATTTTTCTATTCTTTCATTCTGTTATTTAGTCACTAAGTCTGCCGAGAGGTAAAAGCAATATTATACTACTTGGAAATCTCACGACCGTTCATAGTGTTAAATGTTACTAAAACGCTGCAAAATCATCCATATTATAGTCCTAGTTGCATTTATATATTTTAACAGTAACACAGCCGCTGTAGCTCAGTCAGTAGAGCGTCGGGCTCGCATAGGAAGGGTTGTGGGTTCTATCCTCGGCAGAGCCTGCAATTCTGATGGTTGCGAGATCGGCGCTTGGACCTGGCTAAAGACCGTCGTGTTCACTAATGGTGGCTGGGGCACGTTAAATAGGTCGTGGTCACGAAGTCCTCCATGTTCCCATACCAAATCAATACCTCTGGGGGTACCTGATCAGGGGGTTATCGGCCTCTCTGATTGGGATCTAAATTACGATATGTGTGAGTGAATGGATGTGTGAAAGGGACCTTCCTGTAAAACGGATGTGTCATGCATGAAGAAGTCCAACTCTCCGGGGCAATGGCACCGCCAATTGACCCATATATTGCCCGCACGACAACAACAACAACTGTAACACATTTGTTTGGACGTCTTAAAGTCTATAGTGTGTAGGAAATATTGTCACTCAGTATTCCAGAATCAACCAGCAAGTTACTTTCAAAATTCTCTCTTTTTGGGTTCCTATTAATTCATGGAGTAGGGAAATGTGGGGCACAGTATTACATGATTTTTATTTTCATCTGTGGCATCAAGATATGCATCTATATGAAGCAAACAATGCCCTTAAAATGATCTTTGATCTCTCTTACATACATCCTTCATATCATTAATACTGAAAAGAGTAAAATTTATTTCCAGTATTAAATTTTTATGGTAGTGATGTACATTGTAACACTGTGGGATACAGTGTTACGTTACAGTAGCAACAGTAAAAATATAAAGAATGGGTTTTTATTAAAATTAATTTTAATTGAAACATACAAATATCTAATGATTCCTTAAGCAGGCTTAAAATAAAACTTTTGACTAGTTTACGTATAATTAAACAGCTTTAAATGTGAGGAAAACAGTAGCTTACAGTTACAAAGTCGATGATAAAATAAGACTAAAGAATTTGTAAACTTATTTTAGATTTTGATAGGAAGTAAAATCCACATATGGAAAAATCAGCATTTGTGCGTATCTCATTGCCCCTTCTGATGGAATTGGGAGAGGAAGTTTGGCAATCATTTTCGATTTTTCAGATGAATAAATTTATAAGATGGAAAAATTATTTTGAAGTGCAACACTTCAAAATCAATATTGTTCTGATTCACAACTTCCCCAATAGAGTGAATTTTATGTTCTTTAAAGTGTACTTCTTCAACTATAACGTAATCACGATTGTTAATAAGACAGTATTGTCGTCTGATTGCAAATCTGAAAAAGAAATGTTATCACTATCAGCATAAGATGGTGAATCTTCATCTTCTGTTGATTATATCTCGGTAAGTTTATGCTTCAGGTTCACTTTGGCTCGCTTTTTGGGAATTTTGTTCTTATTAGGGATTAGTGTTTTTTCCCCTCTTCAATATACCTCTGTAATCATATTTTTAATTGCGTGTCAGTCAAGATCTAACATTTCCGCCGTTATCTCTTTTGTGCAGTTTTTCGGGGTGGGGCTTTAGAGAAAGACCTTACTTCTTAAGGAGACAGAATTTTGTTAGCTTGTGAATGTTTCGAATGAATTAACAAAAGAAAACTGCGAATCATGTAAAGAAAGGTTGTAAACATCACATAAAAAGATATGCAAACTTTTATGAAAAGCTTTAGGAAAAATTAACAAATTTGTTTATGTTCTCATTCATATTTATAATTAAAAGTTATAAAATGAAAAATACAGATATATAAGAGTAATAAAATTTACATTGTAAAACATATGCTTGTTTGTAATGTGTTAGTTGGACAAATTATGTATGAAGCAGTTTGCCCCATTTCATTCTGTAACACTGTAATTCATATGACATAGCTTGTAACAAACAATTTTTGAGACTACATAATGTGTATTTAAATCATCCATTTTAACTCAACCGAATCTAAACACAACTAGCTTTACTACTAAAATATTATTCATTATTAAATAAGCACCACTTATGAATAAAGATAATTTAATTACAAACACAAAATTTTACTTTTTCATGCAAAAATATATATTTGCTTATAGAAATGTAACTAATGATGCAAATTCTTCGAAAACACATGTACTTCTGGAAAAACGAGATGGCTAATAAGATTGTAAACAAATTGAATCTAATTTTGCTACCACTTTAAAATGAAATTCATTGTAACTCCGTACCCCATGTAACATTGTGACCCACCTTCCCCTATATGAGACCCCTGAAGCAATGTGATTTTTTTTTATTTTTCATTCGAAGTCGTAATTCTTATCCGTGTCTTATGTTTAATTTATTTCAATATTCACTTAAATATTAGATCGAAGCCACTTTTCGAAACTCTTATAGTTTCCTTTTTAGGACCAGCTACCCAAGTGCTTGTTGACATAGAAGTTCGCAGCATGGGCCCAGTTTCAGAAGTTGATATGGTATGTGTCACATATTTTACTATTTTATTTATCAAATGCAAGCGTTTGTATAATAGATGTGATTTTTATTATCCTATGTTGTTGGTTTGTGAAATTATATATTATTGCATACAAGAAATTATAAAAATCTGACTTATGTACTTCAAAACGATACATTTGTAGCTCGAAGGCTTGTACTGTTTCACGCATTTAATATTTTTAGTTTGTTTTGGTTCTTCAGTTCAGGGGCGCTAGAAAATAAGTCTCTTTAGAGCCATCTGTAGCTAAATAGAATAAACGAAATGGAACCAAATTTTGTATTGCGAAGACATGCAGAGACATGTATTCCAAGGAAAAAACATTTGTTCCCTAAATGTAGCTGATAGTTGGAATCGAAAAATATAGAACTTTTTATACTAAATGCTGTGAAATGGATCAATAAAAAAATGACTGCGCAAGCAACAACCACGCCACTAATTCTACCTGAAAAGTAAATGGACAGTTATTCAAATATCAGATGTTGCATTGAAAGCTATGATTAAGAAGTTTGAAGAAACATGATCCCTATCAGATTAGCTGGCAGAAGGCAGGAAGCAATGCAAGAAACAACAATAACAGAAGTTGTAATTGCGGTGTTTGATAACATAGGGCTAGTACTGGTCCAAACGCTCGTGGAATAACTCGTCAATTTGATAAAGCTTATGGCATGATATGGAAAACCTTACGGACAATACTTCACTTCTTTCGGTATATGATTAGTCCTGTGCAAGCACTAACCACACATTATGATACGCGCTTGATCTCCGCTCTTGTTGAATGTAAGTAGACAATGACTGGCCTTGGAGAATATTGTAGGGGGATGAACCTAATTTTTTTTCCGACTTCAATAGCGCAAAAGTTCCCTCTATCGACGACTTTCGATTGTAAAATGTTTCTTTTTTTGCGGAATACATCTTCCCGTGTCTTCAAAATTCTAAATACCTAATTTAGTCACATTTCGTCCATTCTATTTAGCTTACGTAGTGTTTACCTTCGGGTATGATCCCGGACTGTCTCCAATACCCCGTTCTATAGCTCCAGTGCGACGTTAATTAAAAAAAATACCAAATACCATTCTATTTAGCTACAAATGCCTCCAAAGAGAAAGTTGAAAGTTATTCATGTCCACTCTGTAGTTTATGAAAATGAATAAAATATACAAGGATTATCTTCTTCCATAGTTTTCATTCTTCAGGGGCACATCTCCTTTAGGTGTGTACGGCTTCACGAACCCCCAGTACCCTATTAATCTTTTGTTTTTCTTATGAGGTTTACTGTCTTTAGTCCAGGGCCACGCGACCCGGATACTCATGCAATATTTTTCTGCTTTGTTTGCACTACTCTAAGACAGCTACATCTCTCTACTCAATGCCTCAATACCTCTTTTTTCCTCAATTTTTTTACATGGCTTTTGACTTGCGTTAGGTTGCTTGACCAAATATAGTCATTGAGTCATAAAACCTAAAAGAAACCAATCAACCTTATAGAGTTTTTAATACTTAAAAACATGAACCTGTGCATGATTTGAAGTAATTTTCCCAAAAATTGCATTGTTTAAAGTACATAAATACTTGTATTATGAATTAATAATTTGTTTGTCAATTTTAGAGTATATTAATAAATTAAATAACTCTAAGAGTTGATAACATTTCATTTTTTTGTTCTTAAATTATTATTAACAACTGTAATCATATTTAATACTATTACCATCTTAAAGATCGAGGCACTATGTTCATATTCTAATATGTAGTCTTTGGTATGAAGGTACATAATGGTACCTACACACCATTATGTACATTATATTACATTAATATGCATTGCATATACTTGACATTAAAACATTGATAACATTACAAAACTACTTTATGACTTTGAAGATAAGCTAATACTATACTTTTATAGTATTGGCTTATCTTCAAAGTCATAAAGTAGTTTTGTAATGTTATCAATGTTCTCCCTATTTTAACCCCAAACCAAAATTAATCCGAGTTAGAAAGTATTAATTGAAGCAATTTAACTACTAAATTTAAGTCAAGCTAACTGATGCTTAGATTGAATACTAAAGCTTAGATTATGAACTCATAGTCGTTGCAAAAATAGACTTCATAGTGCCCTTTTTCAAAAGTTATATTAGTCCCATTTTGTTTCTGAGAACAGATGCAGTAGTTTGTGTTTTGGCGATCATTTACGGAACCAAGACAAATTTTAATGCAAACACTTTATTACTTTAAACTTAAAAAAAACAACTTGAACAAAGCATTCCTTTTTAAATGCTCTACAGCCAGATTATTTTTTCTTAATCAAGGAATTTGTCTTTGGTGGTTTTAAGTACCATTTTTAGAGTTACATCTCAATCTTCTAGGAATCCCGATAACATAAACCTTGTTAGCTTACATTTGACAGACTTATATATTCAGATTGAATCTAGATGTGTTTACAAAAAATTAAAAAGAAAGCGACATAACCTTTAATCCAGACTTCAATATAGTTCATAGATAGTGATCTTATGAATTTTCAAAGTAAAAAGAATATTTTTCATATTATTCTCTGTACACTATAAACTTCTTAAACGCTGACATTCCATCATTATAAGAAGATAATTGAAAAAGGTAAGGTTAGTAAATAAACTAATTTTTTTTTATTAATTTGAGTAAAAATTCGATTTTCTTCAACAACTTGAACCCGAAGGTCTCAAATAAGGCACGTATAGAACAGATATTGCTTCCATTTCGGGAAAAACTTGATAAAATCAGTAAGAGGTAAGTCTTCGATTTCTTACAGCTGTATGGGCTATGTTCAGAGAGTTTGGTATGTTACTCAAACACCTTTTTTATTGAGACTTAATATTTCTAAACGAGATTTTAAATATGTGGTATCTCAAAACTATTTTTTAATATTCATATAATTAGAAACTGAAATGTTCATATACTAGGCATATACGGAAAGTATTCAGATAAGTAATATGAAGCAAAATACATGGCACCTAGGACTTTAGGCACCAAGTCTCTTTCAAAGTAGGCAGCTTGCCACTCACGCACTTGTCCTAGTGTCTCTACCACTTTGCAAAACACTCTGAAAAGTCCATTGTTGGAAACGCCATCATCTGCCTCGTAGTATTGCTCTTAATCGCTAGCGACTTCTCTAAAATCCTTTCCCCGTCAGAGTTGATTTTAGCTATAGGAAGTCAAAATCCTGAGGGTGCTAAATCCGGACTGTAGGGACTGAGCTACTTGGGTTTATTTGATGTTTTACGAAATATCCTTGCGTGAGTCATGAGGAATAGGTACCACCATATCTTTCATACTAAGATCCTTTTCTAAAATCTCGAACAAATAAGACGTTTTTGGAATCCTCTGATAATTTTATTCTTCTTGCCTGTCAGTCGAAATATTTGTTGATATCCTCTCGTGTGTGCATATTCCATATCATCTGTTCTGGTTTAAGGCCATCCTAAACTTTGAAGTAGCTGTAATACATTTTTACTTTCGTTACGCTCATTGTATCATAAACGAAATATTCCTTAATCATCATGTTTCATTTCTGCATTGGTTCCTATTTCTTAGCGAGTTAAAACAGTTACTATTTTCCATTCATGGAATGAAATAAAAATACAAACAAAGAAAGTATTGTATTCACGATTCATTTCGAAGTAAGTAGATTGTCCGTACTTATTTTTAAGAGTATTTTTTATTGCATATTTTACCTGTAAATATTCGTTAATAAAATATGCAATAAATTCAAACACATTAATAAAATGTATTTTATGTGTAAATATATTTATTTTTATAAGCATTTAATTTTCGGTGAATATTAAAATTAAACATTTTTTTTAATAAATACTTTGTAAGCTTTCAAGCAGTTACAAATCGAATCACAGCATCGTAATTTGTATTAGAGAGTGAGAAGAATAAGATTAAACATTCACCAGTTTCATTAACGTTTATGCCTTTGAAATTGGATCTTAAATCTTTGAGGGGCTAACCAGTATAATTTCCCTCTGCAGTCTTCCCATCTGCCTGTAGTCTTCCCATCATGATTTCTAACCAAAGTTTATCTTTTTGACCAATAGAATCTTACCAAAGTATTCTTTACTAAGGATATGAGCAATAACATCTTCCTTAAGGATTCTATTCTAAAGATAGGAGCAATAGAATATTTCAAAAGCATTAATCTAAGAAAATAACCTATACAGAAAGAATATATTTCAAAAGGATTTATTATGCAAAACGGCTTATAGAATCGTTCTAGACTATTCCATTCTACAGAAGGGGCCTATAGAACCTCTCCAAAGGATTCCAGAAAGTTCCAACAGATCAAGTGACTTAATAAATGATAGCATTGCATTCCGATTTATAGGCGAGATTTTCTAGTGGAGATCAATGTAGATGGTGCTAGTGCTTTCGTGGTAGAACGTGTTTCCCAAACGTATTCTGGAATCGACTTCATTTGACTATGATTAAACCCTCCAAGTGGTTTCGACGAGATATCTTTGCCATTAACATATTAGTGCCTGGATTTTTTTATTCAATAATTTTTACTGTGGAAGTATATATATAGATGTGGTGTGAAATGAATAGAAAATTATAATAAAAATCTTAAGTAAAGAAAATTAAATTTATTTTTAAAAATTGAAACGTCCCATTTATGGGACGCTAGGAACGAAAGGGTGCATGTTTTTCCCAATACAACATAGATATGATTTCTTCCAGAAATCTATACTAGTGATCTTAGTATTTTTAAAACACAATTAGATTTATTTAATTCACTATATATTAAAAAATTGAATTTTTTTTTTTAAATTTTAAATGTCTAAGATTTTATTCCTCTGTGGAATTCTTTGAAACATTTTTCATGCAAATCAACTATACATTTGATGCATTTTCTTTTAACCTTATTTCCATAGTTTGCACACGTTACTTATGTTGGAATTGCAACAATATAATAGTGAAGGCCATCATATCTGATGGATTCTAATACTCTGCATTTTTTAGGTTTCCTACTATGTCTACCTGGTTCAGGTTGTTATGAGCGTAAATTGAAACATGTTAAGCATATTTATCGCCTGAAATTTAAAAAAAATATAATGGTTTTGAGTTCGAGGAAGGACATAAACGATATATTTGAAAAGCATTTTGAAGTGCAGTTTCCTAGCCGAATACAAATAAGGATCACAGCTACTTTTTAGAACGAATAGAACAACGGTAGCTGTTAAGATTTTGATCCATTTTGTCTGTACCTCCCATAAATTTATTGTACTGAGCAATTAGATTTGGTTGGTCTCTTCCACAGTTTTTTCTGATCTAATTCTTTTCTAATTGGTGAACTCAGTGCATATTTGAGCCAACTGTCACAACACTACTATCGTTCCACCTCACTAATATAAGATCGTTTTTCTTGTTAAACTGATAGTCAAAACTGCTCCTGTCTCTTTTTATGATTGGTTTTACTCCATCTAATGAACATATCTCTGTTCGGTTGGGACGTAGAGTTCCTGTTCCGCCAATATCTTTCTTCGACAAGTGATCAATAAACGCCGGTCTTGTGAAAAGATTGCCAAAATACAAGACATTAAGTAAGCTTGCTCTCCGATAATTCAGAAATTAAATACAAAACAACCGATCCCCCTTAACCAAACCATCTACATATTCAACTGTTCCTGCACCTTAGTACGTTTTGAATTGAACTAAGTATCCAAGCCTTGTATCTAGTCATCACACCTGTAACCAAATCTAATGGGTTTATCACGAAAAAAAACAACCATATGGTACTATAATTTCGTCTATTGCGTATTCCAAACAATTTTGGATAGTAAAATTAGAATTTTTCATTTAGCATTGTGAAATAAAGTACTGTTTGCTATTATCCGCAAAATCAGGTATTTTAAAATTTGCACAAAGCGGTGTCGACACATTGCAGAAGTGATCGCACCATTATTCACATCAACTGATAGATCCCAATACAATCGCATTCTTGGTAATTGAGCATAACCACTTTAGTTCACTAGCAATTATAGTACAAGTAATGATACAAATTGTAAAAAATCTATACATATGCTAGTACATGCTTATCAGTGGCGAAGCCAGGTGGTGGGATATCCGTATATATCCCCAAAATTCCTAAGTACCAGATATGCAGTATGCCAAAAAAAATTTTATGTCTGTGATCAAAGTCCTGACGAATCTACTGCACTTACAATGATGAAACTTTTAACATAGGTAGTCCAATTTTTTTTGTAATTTTTGGGTCGTGCCGAATTTTAAAATTCAATCCAGAACATTTTAAAATGAATTTAATGACATATTTAATTGTTATTGTTTTCCTTAGAATGGCAACACCGTAAAGAGATGATAGATTCTAAATTTATTTTTGCCGTGTTTCCGTGTGAACACTTGCAACCGAAGAACAAAACAAATAAAAAGTTTTAACTGGAGTTATGTAGTTCTTTTTGCTATCTCATAGATCGTTAAAGATAGAGAAAATTTTCAGCGGATTTGAAATCTGCGGAAAATTTCACATTAGATCAATACCTAAAAGTATGATTTTTATTAGGATAAGGCGGGGTAATTAACAACATCAATTGTAAACAGAACATCAATTCAACATCAATTGTAAACAGAATTTGTCTGTTCACTTTCAATCTCTAATTTCAAACTCTTGATAAAGTAATTAAACATTGTTCACCCTACTAAACTAACTAATCACTATTCTACTTTGATATTTAATTAGTAGGAAGACTCCAGAAAAGAAATTTAACACCGCACTCGGATGTTTACTATTACCACTGAAAGTTGGGGTAATTGTAAACAACAATTTTCGTCGTGATATTGAATAGTGAACAAGTGACAGCATGAGCAGTAGTCATGACAGTAAAAGGAACTCCAATGGTATTTTTACCCTTCTAATATCGTGCTTACAACAACCCCCGTTTTGATCTTTGCATTTAACAAATACTCCCACTTCTTACCCTAGCAAAATATAGTGACACTTGAAAGTTGCATTGATCATGAGGTGAACTTCCATGAATATCTAAGAATAAATAATTCAGATATTTACTGAACAAGGAATGTATTAGTGTAAAAAACAGAAAGTTTAAAACTAAAAATTGAAAAACACGAACTAAGTTACAAAAAACAAACATTACATTTCTTACACATTAACAGTGCCCTCAAATTGGAAAATTTCGTTGCGGCCTTCTATGCTATAGATCGGAGTAGGTAAAATTGCTTGACATGGTCTTTGATAACACAGAATTAGTCTTTTTCAACCACATCGAATTTAGTCGATGCATTTGAGTTCGGTGATCTCAAACTCCTCTTCTGAAACATCAACCCTTCATACATACGAAAAATGGGTTTACTTTCTCTTTCGCCCCTCAACACCTACAAGCAAAAACGTAGTCGTTTCAATGCCTTCCAAGAATGGCTCCAAAATATTTAACTTCACACACAAGCTAGTCTTCTATATTGTGCTTGAATGTTAGGACAACTTCAAACTCTTCGCCGTCAGTGTTAGTCAATTCTTTCAATAGTTCCTCATCCTCGCTGTCCTCGAGTTCTGCTTTCCTTTCCATTTGCTTCGTTCTTGGTTTATTGCTTTTTCCTGGCTCTTTCACTTTCTTCTCACTCGACTTCCTTTTGTTCTTTTTCTCTTCTGCCTCCTTCAAGCGTGACAGTACTTGGTCAGTTGTTAGAACTTCACCATATGTGTGACGTTTTAGTAAATCAGTCTTCCTGCTCCCCAAGAACACGAAAAATGCAACTAAACACAATTCAAACGTACTAAATCCGATTAAATACAAAATTACACGGAAAAAATAGATTAGTTTTACATCCAAATTGAACGAAACTACTGGCAAAGTACAATTACCCCGTCCCATGAAAAATATGGGGTAATTGTAAACATTTAGCTGTAAATGCATTCAAGTTCCCAGAAGGAAAAGTCAATGATTTTCTGTTTGATAGAAACATAACTGACCGTAGTAAAGAGTTGAAACAACATATTTTTCAATATATTATGGAGGGCAGCAGAAAATGCAACACAGAACAACTTTAAAACACAAACTTTTCAACCACAATTTTTTCAACTAAACAGATTGCTATCAGCTGAGGTTAAAAAAAAAAAAGGGATCCCCATATTACATCCCCAGGGTGGCCAGATTTCATGTTTCACAACTTTTTAGTAACTCTGAATTTCATGTGGGCGCTTGTATAGCTTGTTTACAATTACCGTGTTATCACAGAATCTATTTCCTGTGCTCAAACGTTTCCACAGCGAAGTAAAGCAGAACAAATAAAAACATTTTGACTGGCATTGTTCAGTTCTTTTTTTTGTTTGTAAAATCGGGCTCTTTAAAGATAGATTGAAAATTTCAACGTATTTGTAATCTGCGGAAAATTTTACACCAGATAGATATCTTATACATTTATATTTATATTATCGCTAGAGATTGTGATGTCACGCCGATTGGATGTCTTCGCAATTCGAATTTGGCCCCATATGACAACGCCGTGACGGCTCTTATCCAATAGGCTACGAATTCTCATTTGGTTTGCGAAGCAAATCAACACCACGGGCAACGCCGTTATGGCTGTTATCCAATAAGCTACGAATTCCTGTTTGGTTTGCGAAGCAAACCAAATGGGAATTCATAGCAATCACCGGAGCTTAGGGAGAAGTGGTCACACCTGACCCCAAGAAAAGAACTGTCACGGTCGACGCCGTGCTGGCCACACAGTGGCTAGTATGCAATAAAATATAGTTTATGATACAAAAATGTCGCAAATAACTTCGTAAAACAAATATTCAGCAACCTGTAGGCATGGGGGAATACATGCACTCGTTCGTGCCAAGCGTCCTTTATTCGCGACGCTAGGAAAACCCCCAAAATTAAACTTAAAAAAAAAAAAAACTTGTGAATTTGAAAAAATACGCTTTTTAAATTAATGTACTTCTTAACATATATATGAAGTACAGACAATTTGACTGATAAAGAAACAAAATGTTTTACCTTTTATGCTTCAACATTGTGATCCGCTCAAACAATGCTAAAACTGAATTTGAAAGATCATATGACTCACAATATATTGGATGTGTGCTGCCATCCACTGCTAATTGTGTGGGCTTTGTATAAACTTTTGGGATTGATTCAATATAACATAGTAATCAGTGAATCCTTTCTAATGAACAGAATATTTATTTTTCTGAACCGTCCCAATAATGGGACGTTAAGCACGAATGGATTAGATCCGATCAATTTTGCTAATGCCAGGATATCTTATCATCATGATATTGCCGTTCTTTTGATGATGACAAGATCAAGATGTAGTCAAATTGTTCTTCTAATGTCGAGGTCCCTCGTCCATCAAGATCTGGTCAGGTTCGTTAGTGAGGAGATTGCTCATCTAGACAACCACTAGGAAGATTAATGTAACTCCATTATGTACCGAGTGATAACAGTCTATAAGCGGGAGTAAAATTCCCGTGGTTTTTCTTATTTACACTGAAAAAGTACCCTTATATATACCTATAAAGTGTTATATTTCACTTATTGAGTATCTATTACGACGATGTTAAGGGGACAACAGAGTTTTAAACTCACCAAAACCTATCCTGAAATCAATTTTTTATAATTTGTTAAAAAAATACTCTATACCAAAGTCTATTGATTGATAGGCTGAAAAATAAGTTTTCACTTCCGATAGTTTTTGAAGGAGTTATATAGACATCAACATAAAAGTTTTGTTTGATAAGTATAGGGTATATACAAACGAGGTTCTGTTCAATTGACATTTTTTGATATTCTTCCGATGTCGATCTGGTCAGCGCGTATTACCCGATTTCTACGAAATGTTTTGGATCAATCCTTCGAATATGTTGTATATATCTAAGTTCAAATGATTAATTCACCGTGCTTCCTCATTTTGAAATTTTGGTTTAACAGTCCATTTGGTTTAGACGAGATATCTCGTTCAATTTCGGAAATAAGGTGTCTCGTCGAGACAAAGCTACCCTTATATAAAAGGGGCATGAAGATCCAAGTATACAAAACAAAATATTCCTTGCCTAGGATTTGAAACTGGTTTGCAAAACAGAGGTGGACCACTACTACCACTAGGGTATTTCTCGACACGAAGATAAAGCAAGAATAGAGTTTAAATGTTGCTTAGGCCTTTTCGTAATTTGTCTTCTCATCAAAAACTGCCTTGTAATGGACAACCTCTGATACAAAAACGTATTCCGACTTCAAAGGAAGGAACAATTTCTTATTTTACTTGCCTACTTTGTCTACTTGGATCTTCAATCTCCTTGGAGTAATAACCTTAACGAGGTATCTTGTCATTAGCAAACCTGACCAGATCTTGATGGACGATATATCTCGTCGAAACCATTTGGATGATTATTAACATAACAAATACACCTTAAAAATATGAATTGTTATATTGAAATCTATCTTATATTAAGATTTAGTTTTGTATAATAATTGATGTTTCTATTTGCAGTCATATTCAATGGACTGTTATTTTCGCCAAAGCTGGGTAGACAGAAGATTAGCATATACAAGCAAAATGCCGACTCTCGCACTCTCTATTTCAATGTTGGAAAGAATATGGAGACCAGACACTTATTTCTACAATGGAAAGAACTCTTACCTGCATACAATCACTACTCCCAACAAGTTTGTAAGGCTGTACAGAGATGGAAGAGTCCTATATTCTTCCAGGTATGTTCAAAATTTGAACATTTTTACTTAGGAGAAAAGTTAATTTAATTAGACAAAATCTTTGAACATTTATGGGAAGAATCCGTACCTTTAAGGGTATTTCTCCAAGCAAATTTGCAACGGTTGGATGGGGAAAACAAGTTTTTTGATAAATGGAAGCTTTAGGAAAGCTTCAACACGATTTAAAACTAGCCACAGAGTAACATCAAAACTGGAACGTATAGAACAAATTTGTAATATTTTGCAGAGATGGAAGAGTTCTAAAAAGCTTGATTTTGTACTCAGGACAAACTTCATGGGGTGTTAGAGCATGATAGAGCAATTATTTTGTGTATAGCGATATACGGGCGCAAGTGACGTGTAAACTAAAGAATTGCGCAGGATATGAAAAAAATGTTAATTTAAATCATTAATTTACAATAACGTATTTACTATAAAAACCCAAAGGTGCCACTAACTACATTAATGCAAGATTGGCAGCGTTGATGCTTGTATTGACGGAATTTTTCGACGCTAGAGTTCTCTGTTTGGACTGGAGCGCTTGAGCATTGTTTCTTTTCTGGAACTTGGCAGTTGAAATGGAGGGTTCCACAAGCTTGCCACACTGCCAAGCTTGCATTAATAAGGTGGCAGTTCTTTTAAACAGTAATTATAAAAAGTTATTGTAAAATAATGATGCAAGTAAACATTTTTCCTTTCCTGCGAAATTCTTGTGTTTGGCTTAAACGCGTCACTTGGAACCATACGTTGCTATTCAAAAAACGATTATTTTAGTGATTTTTGTAATACTCTTGGAAGTTTGTCCCATGCGTTCTGAATCCAAGCGTATATTATTACAGGTATGTTCAAATTTCGGAATACTTTTACGAAAGAGAACAGGTAATTTAATTAGAAAATTTTTTTGAATATTTTTTTATAAGTCTTACCTTTAAGAACACTTTAAGCAAATTTGTAACTAATGTACGAAGCAAAAGACATTTTATTAAAGGGAAGCTTTAGGACATGTTCAACATAGATGTGAACAAGACTCAAAACTAGCCACGCAGTATCATCAAAACTGGAACGTCTCGCACAAAACAAGAAAACATAATTTAAATTGTTTATTTTATCTCTTTCCAATGAGAAACTGTTGAACAATGCGGAATTTTAAATTAATTCAAAACACGTATCCCATACCCCCTTCACAATTTATCAATACATTTAAATTTTTATTGGGCACATCTTTATTCAGGGTAACGACGATTACGTTTCATCGAATTTCACTTTGGGCGAGGTAGATTTGCATAAATATGTTGAACTTGATATACTTACTATTCGTACATCGTTTCTTCTTCGATGGAAAATTTGACTAGTTTTTCGATAAACGAAAAAGTGCAATTTTTAATGCGTAGAACGAAATGCAAATATCCGTGAAGCACTTCGTAAAACATGTAAATATACTTAAATGTGAATGCTAGAATGCTTTTTGAGAGAAAATAACTTTGAATCGAAATGCGACATTCGGTTCTAAAACTTCTTAAAGCACTTAAAAAATTTAATGTATCACAATAATTTCAAAACTAAATGTTTTTGTTTGTAATCACATATAGAATTGAACTAGAAGCCTTAAGCTTCATTCCGAGAATCGAGAAATATGCAAACCGATATATTTTGTAGGAGATAAAAAATGAATTCGTTTTTTCATAGTAAATACTTTATCCTCTTAAGAATTAATTTACTTGAAATCTTTACATTTAATCCTAATCCTATAATACTCCATTTTAATTCTTCTGTTGATCTTCTGATCAAATCGGATATGGCATTATGAAATAGGAGATTAAGAGAGTTAAATTTAGTAAGTGTTCTACCAAATTCAGGGTATCGGAATGCTTTTTAAAGTAGGGATTTGGAGGAATGACATTTGACTTCATTAAAGGTCGTTAAGGAGTTATCTTTAGCGATAAAGAAATGGTACTCCGTGCGATCCACTTTTGACTTTCCCGATTAAGGATGAAATTGATTATTTGCCTAAAAGTATATTTTTATTCCTTTTAACTACCACAAATGATGAAGTTTTCGTTCAGAGATGGCTCCAGTTACAAAAATGAAAATAAAAAAGTACTAAGCGGTTTACAGGAGCTTATGGATGTCTCATTTCATATAGTTCAATTTGATCCAACATTCTGTATACAAACATTAAATACCGTCTATGCCTTTTCTTCGTCTTATGCTTATGGTTTTTAGGGATACGAATTGGATTAAATTTTATGATGGATTAGGGTATATACTGTGCATAAGTTGGTGGAGTTTTACTTAATGGATTGCTGGCTCTATCGATGTTACAGTTTAGATGCTTTGAAAGCAGTCGCTACTTTAAATTTAAGATCTACACGAAAATACGAGAGAGATGGAGTTTACATTTATTTCATTTCCTGAATTTACTTTGTTTATTTTTATAGATTATATTAAAGTTCTTTAATGTAATAAAGCATTTCTAAGCAGTGATTTAATGCCATCTTATTTGATATGTACAGCTTGTAACCTGATATCCAATTGGAAATTCATGATATTCTCTACTCTTTCATAAGTTAATGGTATTTTTAAAGTTATTTTCATATGAATTATTTATTGATTCTAACACGGTTGCTGCGAAATAACGAAAGCAATTTTTCTTTGAGAGTTAGAAGTGGTTATAAGTTTTATAAGTTGATGAACAAATTCACATAACAAAATTCTTTATTAGAAATTCTTTATTGTGAAACGCACAATTTAATCGAGCAATTTTATTTCGAAAGTTAGAAGTGGTTATAACTTTTGCAAGATGCAAAAATTTTGTTAAGAACTTTCCCTTTGATTAAAAGTTTTAGAAATACTTAACTGGTGCGATTATTGACAGCGCACGATTTATTTGATTTTACTTTTGTAAAATAATTAGATAAAAACGCTTCCTTTGATGAGATGTTTTAAAAGTTCTTCAATGTGCTCGATTTTGCTCAGAAGTTAATAAAATAAAATAAATTTACTGGTAAATTTATAAATAATTTAATTTCTTATAGAATAAACTTATCAAGATTCATTATTTAAATTCGCTTTTGTTATTATTCATTACTTTATGTAAATCCACGTTGTGACACATTGAAAGAAAAAAAACAAGGCTGACTATACATGATAATAGCTAGAATCTTGGAATCGTAACACAGACAAATATTTGTTCACTATCACTCTTAGTAGTTGTCTCATCGAGGTATCTCTAGTCATTAAAAAAATAGACAGAATCTTCATAACGAGATACCTCCCCATTAGCAAAATTGGTCACATCTTGATGTACGAGATATCTCCTCATCAGCGAAATTGGTCACAATCTTGATGTACGAGATATCTCCCCATTAGCAAAATTGGTCAGATCTTGATGTACGAGATATCTATCCATTAGCAAAATTGGTCACATCTTGATGGATGAGATATCTGGGCGAAACAACTCGGAGGGTTGAACATTTGTTAAAATAATTAAATTGGGTAAAATTTAGGAATATTTGTAGGGTTAAATCCGTACAAGGTAGCCTTTCACCATCGCGTTCATAAGAATTCTGTAGGGTGAGTTTTTTATGTCTTTGTTGTGGAGAATCAATAAAAAAATGTACTGGTTAGGAAAAAATTGAATTTCCCCTTTTGTTCCCCCATTGTTTGTAGTAGAGCAAATTTAAAGGCATCATTCAAAAAGTAAATGCGTTTTCTGTGACAAATATGTATAGTATTAAGGGGTCGTCATATTATCAAATTGCGAACTAACTTACATAATTTTATCGGACATAATTTCCAAAGACAATACCCAAATTTAACACCAACTTTCCAGTCTATAAACTTAGAAAATTCATAGATATAACGAAGTAGGTCCAAACCTTTCTGGTTTACGTATTTTAAGAGTTAGGAGTACGTAATGTTAAATTAGTTTAACATAAGTTTATTCATGTCTTCCAAAATAGTCATCCTGTCTTGTTACGCAATTATATTTAAAAAATCCAAACAATATCTGCATAATGTTTTTTTTTTAAATGAATTTTTGATATATAGTAACATGAAATTAATACTGAAAAATTAGGGATCTAAACCTTCGTGTATTTTGATGGTATTCGATTCGAAAGAACGCGTTTTATACAAATTTTAACAAAATTTTAGCTGTTTCCTCCTGATAGTTTATTCACTGTAAGATATTTAATATTCGCTATTTTAGGCCATGTTTTATAAAAAAAAGTAAAGATTAACTTTTGTTTGAATTTATAGAAGACACTATTAATTCTATTGACTAGTAAGTAGGTAGTTGAATTTACTTGGCAGTGGTTGTGTGACACAACGGGCAACACAACGTTAGGATCAATCTTGAAGGGAAAGATCTGAGGATACTCCGTAAGTTTGAACAACGGTCAGATGACTAGAAAACACCTGATCTGGCACCTAACTCTTCTAATTTCCCCATCAGGTTAACGTGAAGACATTTGAGAGCACTTCAGATTTAACGTGCACTAACCTTCACGTACAGACGACAGTCTTTGGTTGGATCAAGTTTTAAACTCACACACCTTACTTTGCTAATACCTGACAATACAAACTAGGCTTCCGAGGTCCCCTGTATTGAATGATGCGTCCAAATTTGCACTATTATGAGCAACGTAGGAATTAATGGAAGGTTCAATTTTCCCGCAGATCTGCATGAAATGTATGAGAAAATGACTGGTCTTAGGATAAACATTTTACGAAACAATATTTCATGAAAACTAGTTTTGTTTTTACTTTTTAATTATGTGTATAAAAATGTTTAAAACAACATTGTAAATATTCAGAAGTACAATATTTATGTAATCATACTATCAGACATATTACTCCGCTTATATGACAACGAAATAAGATCATAGGTACAAAACATGCCACAGATTAAAAAAAAAAAAAACTGAAGAAAAAAAACCCGGCGCAGTAAAGAACATAAATTACAACACATATAAACACAAAAACAATTAAATAGAACAAAAATAGAGGTATAAAAGAAAATGCATGATCGAACAAAACATCAGAAGTCTAGAAATCGGAAGCATTCAGGAAGGCTAAAAAAGGAATTGCACCAAAGTTATGAGATACAAGGTTTAAAAATTCAACGATAACATTTTTTTTAACTGGTGTAAAGTTAAAAGTTTTGGAAATAACTTTAGCACGTCCTAAAGTAAGTCACGTGGTTTTATAATAGTTTACAATTCCTTAAATTCTGTATATCCTATAAAATCTTTTAAATTATATGGAATTGCATTTTCTGATAATATTTTATAAAGCATAGCATTTCTGAGATTCCTTAATCTTCAAAATTATGTTTCAGACAGCACAACTTGATTACTTTTGAAGGGCGGGGCTTCTTAGTAATTCAATTCAATCTTCTAAATTTCATTCTTGATGGACAGTTTTATATTATACTGATGAGAGATGGTTGTTACATCATTGAGTAAAATGTAGTATTAAACTTTTTTGAGAGAACACGCAAGACTTCTATACTTATACTTCATTCACTTTTTCTTCAGAAATCTAGTAATATCACATGGCTAAAAGGGGAGCAATTCTACTGTAATCACTAAGCTTTCCCATTATTCAAAACAATCTGCAGATGATATAGCATGGTTTTGGTATAGTTAGGAGGGGCAGGAAAAAGGCTAAATATATTTTATGCCCATATGTTTCTTTTTAATTAAAAATTTAAAAATATTTTCAGTAAATTTACTGTGGATCACAGAAGTGTTCGTCCACTTTGCGTTTTTTATTGCTTTCATGAATTTTATAAGGCTATATTTAAAACTGGGATTTAAAATTTTATGGCATAAAAGTTATCTCTCAATATTTTAACCTCCCATCAAAATAATAAAATAATTATTGAAGTATTTGCTCGCTCATCAATATTTGACCAAATTCAACCGATATATTTGAAAT
Source organism: Metellina segmentata (assembly GCA_947359465.1). Classification (NCBI taxonomy): domain Eukaryota; kingdom Metazoa; phylum Arthropoda; class Arachnida; order Araneae; family Tetragnathidae; genus Metellina; species Metellina segmentata. Next base: position 70,384,928 of record OX375872.1, on the reverse strand, counting down.
AATCAACCAATATTTGAGCTTTGGAAACCAATTCTTTTGATCTTCTATATTAAATATAATGTTTTTCATATAAACGATTTTGACATTATATATTTTTTCAGTTTAACTCGGCAGTTTCTTTAGTTTGATACATTTTCTATTCGCACATGAATAAGTTGATTTTGTCATGTGATATGGGATTTGATATCTCTAAAAAACACATTTCTCAACATTTGACACTCTTAAAATCAGGTGTGCCATATTACGTGTCTTTGAAATTTTTTTCGGTATTGTGTTGCATTTACTATACGTTAAAAGAACAAATTCCTAAATTCCAATGAATTATCTTAAGAGTATTTTTTCTACAAGATATATTGATTTATTGTATTTATTCATTAATTTATGATTACCTAATAAAGTAAATACGAGTCAGTAATAACCCTTAAATGGTTTCGTAAGTTTAAAAATAAGATATTATATAGATAAAAAAGAAAAATAATTTTTTTTTTGTATGGGACGTAGTCAGAACTGGAAAGCTATCTTACAGTAGTAGTAAGATTGTAGTGGTAGCTTACTTTCAGTAGTTATAGTAATATACATATAAATGATTAAACGCGCGGTTCTCTACTATAAAATATTTTTGAACAGACTTAAGTCTTTCCCTATTACTCTACATTGGTGACCCGGACGTGACTAAGTTCTTCATAATTCTATGTATACAATAAAATGTTATTGCTTTCATATGCCTTTGTTTTGTGTCATTTTTATTATAGACTTACCATTCGGGCTAGTTGTCCTATGAAGTTAGAGAATTTTCCAATGGATGTACAAAGGTGTCCTTTGCAGATTGGTAGCTGTAAGTATATTATTTGAATGCTATAGCCCGCTGTGTTGCTCTAGTATGATGTTAATTAAAAATTACCAATTAGAAATTTGAATGCTTTATTGTGGTGATTGTTACGACAATAATCTATTCAGATCTATCCGTAGCTCTAATAATATATGTATGTCCATATCTGACATTGTTTGGAGCAGTTTGGTCAAATATACCCCTTGCGCCATCAAACTCCACCAACCGTAGTTGTAATAAGTAGGGCATTTTTTTTTTGTAGTAAAAATGGGAAAAGTTGCATTTATCACTCCTTAAAGTTGCATTTATGGAAATAAAGTTGCATTTATTTTGATACACTAAATTCTAAAATAAATTATTCGTAAAAAATGAAAAATATTAAAAATATATTGACAATTTTAGTCGTGTACAACAGTATTATAATACATACTGAAATACAGAAGAACGTTGAATGGCCGATCCTTGGCCAGTAATTTTTTTAACATTGAAAACTTGCGCCAGCCGCAGTCATATAATGTGCTGTATCGGATAGTAGAAGCGCAAAATCCTTTCGCTCAACATTCAGAGATTTTAAAACGTTATCTAAAAGACGAACAACATATTTGTGATCGAAACTCACCTCGCAAACTCTGCAGTCGATTATGCAAGTTTCCTCTGGATTATCAAGAGTGCCAACCAATGGGTTGATTCAGAGAGCAAAAAATGAAATAGTATTTTGATATTAATTCATTTTAAGCTATATTTTAAAAAGTTGCAGGTTGTTACATTTATGCAAAAAGTTGCATTTATGCAGAAAGTTGCATTTATGTTGCGGGTATAACTCACTTACTTTAGAACTCATGTAGGAGGAATTTTGGTTTTAGTACTTTACATGCAGCGTAGAACGGGTGAAAAAAAACTGCATTTGTTGTAAAAAGTTGCCCTAGTTATAAGCATATTGCATTCAAGGGATGGATAAAAGAATTTGCGAAGAAAATTTATTTCCATTAAAGTCCGATAGGGGAAATGTGGAGTTGTACAGCAGTAATCAACGTACAGGAAGTACAACGCACGAAACGGATTTATATGTACAGACGTGGAAAGAAAACTAAACCATCCCCTTTATTTCGGGCACTTTTTGTAGTATAGCAAATTTAATATCATTCAATAGGGAATAGCGTTCTCTGCAAATTCAAATTCAAAGAATTGCATAAGGAGACGTCTTCATATCAAATTATGCACAAACAAGAAAAAAAACACCGTGTTTTCATGCCTTAATCAGATTTTGCATCGTTAAATTGGCCTAAATATGAAATTTCATGACTTAACTATCTTTATATCCAGAGATATTCAGTGTTAAAGCTGTTGTTAATTTCAGGAATCATCTACTCATTGAAAATCGTTAGTCATAGATCGAGATTAAGTGTAGTTATTCAGGAACTGTTCATTTGATGCTTGACTGAAAGAAGTCTTACAAAGAACCTTCACTCAACGTTAAATCTAAAATATTTTCATCAGGAGTGGGAAGATGTAGCCTAAGGTTACATATGGCGTTTAAGAACATAAAGTGCGATCTGTTGACTGAATCCAAATTTTACAGACCAATTCTTTAAATTTTTTAGTACTTTATATTTTATTTTTAAATAAACGTATATAAACCTCCTGGTTGTTGTGTCGACGAAGTATCTTGTCATTATAAAAGCTGACTGTTAAACTTAGCTAAATTGACTAGATTTTGATGTGGACGAGGTAATTCGTAATTAGAAAAATATTCACCAGATCTTCATCTCATCAGAAATGAAAAATGATCGGCAGTATCTTGATGACGAGATTTCTCGTCATTAGCAAAATTGCTTAGATCTTTATGGAATCTTGTCGAAAAGCATACACTTGGAGGGTTAAATACCAAATAATAAAATAAATTTCGAAGAAATAATCCTTCTAGACTGACCAGCACAGTTGGAACATTAGTAGGTCATTAAGGGCTAAATTGACGTCTGCTACATTCATGATTATAGTTCTAATACGACTCTAAAATATCTCCCATCTGACTGGAGCTAGAAGCTCACGAGGCTTATTTATGAGAGCTTATGATGGTCGAGCAAGCCAGTTTGGTATCAGCTTTTGACAAGAGCACTGTGTTCATTATGTTGACCTCCACGCTGCAATCAAACATTCAAATCAACAAAAAACAGGGAAATTTTTAAAAAAGGTTATTTAACTTCAAATTAATAAACACTTTTCAATTTCTGAAATTATAAAGCACAGTAATTATATTTCTAAAAAGTACTGTAATTGTTTTGTATATCTAATTGGAGTTTCTCGAATGCACCCTTTAATATAAAAAAGTCTCGACCTCGAACATGACAACGTTCCCCTCCACCCATGTCCCACACTCTTATTTATTTCAACTTACCCATTGATATAATTTTAAAAGTGCTTTACTGTGAAATTTCAAAAGGGTGCATTTGCCTCGCTTGATGGGGAAATACCATATCATTGACGGTTTTCTTATTTAAAATGTGGTAGTATTCATAGGGGAAAGAGCGTATCATTTCGTTCCTGACCTTCTTTATTCTGAAATCTTTGCCAAAATTACAGTCAGAGGCACATCTCCTTTTGATGTGTACGCTATTCTGGGAGCTGAACTACTCTAGTGATCTTAATTTTTCACATGGGGGTTTAATGTCTTTAGTAAACATTGGGGTCACGCTCCCGGGATACCAACGTGATCTTTTTCTGCTTTCATTGTAATTTTCTATTACCCCCCCCCCAATCCTCTCTCTCTTCACAACATATTTTACTCACTCACGTTGTCTTGTTCTTGTTGCAATTTGTACCAAAATGGCCCTTAAGCAATGATATTTGAAACACAACCAATCAACCTTAAAACGTTTTTAATATTTAAAAACCTAAACCTATAAATGACTTGAAGTAATTTTCATGTGAAAAATGGATTGGATTAAGTATTAGAGTATTATAAATTGAAAACATTACGTATTTCACGTGAATGGTACAGTATAATAATAATAAAAATTATTTTAAGGGTTTATGAGATTTTATTCCTAGTTTTTAAGTGATTAACAACTTTAATCACATTTAATATTTTTGTCATCAGCTTAAAGATTTTCAGGCACTTTTAAAAGTCATATGTACTGATTATAATATGTTGTCTTTGGCGTGAAGGTACATAATGGCGCCTTTACACCCATATGTATATTTCAATACTTTATATAAATTAGGACATTGGTAATATTACAAAAGAACATTAGAACATTGAAAATAAACTAATACTATGCTAAAGTATGGGTCTCTTCTTAACCCAAAGCAACAGTGTTAAAAAGTAAATTACTTAGTGTTAAAAAGTAAATTACTTAGTGTTAAAAAGTAAATTACTTAGTGTTAAAAAGTAAATTACTTAGTGTTAAAAAGTAAATTACTTAATGTTAAAAAGTAAATTACTTAGTGTTAAAAAGTAAATTACTTAGTGTTAAAAAGTAAATTACTTAGAGTTAAAAAGTAATGATTGAAGCAGTCTGACTACTAAGTTTAACTCGCGTTTATGGGATACCCAAGCTATTTTTCTGATTTCATCCCACTATTCTATACTCCACAATCCCTCTTTCTATCCGATATTTTTTACATGACTTAGTCATGTGTTCGTCACAGCTTGACCAAATATGGCGCTTGCATCATAAAACGCGAAAGCAGACAACCCCCCCGAAATTCAAAGCGCTCTAGCTGAGAAGCTAATCTACAGCACTTCTTCGATAATTTTTGGCAGGAGGAAGCCCTTAGTTTAATCATAGAAACGTTTTATATTCAATGTACTGATTAACCCCATAAACGCACTTCTCACCTAGTCTAGCATGTTAAATCTGTCGTGGTGTCAAACGTCCTCACACTGGAATGGTGTGGAAGTGTGGAGAATGGGATGCCAGCTCAGGTGTGACCTCGTCATCTGACCGTGGTTCAAAATTGCGTGGTGTTGCCGTCGGATCTTTCCCTCATCTATCCTTGACCGTAGCTAATAGCCCATTGTATTTCTCGAGTGGGAGGTTAATTCAAATTCATACTTACCTACCCCACCTAATCTTATACATTTTAGATTACTTTTTCAAGTGAAGCATTAGAAAAAGTTCTCGAAAAAAGTATCAATCTATCCACCAAAACATTTGTCAGTGCTTTAAAATACACGGAATCCTGAAAATTCGTAAAACAAGTATTAATTTTATATTAATTAAAAATTAACTGGTTTTGTGAGGATTGAATTTATTAAAAAACCGAATGAATACGATACAAAAAATGCTATTTTGGTCTTGTCACTCTACTGATATCGAACAATAGAAAATAAAGCAAAAAATTTTCATGTTCTTAAAACTATACTTTTCTCCGATATTTTAGACAAAAAGATTTATCATTTCTTTAGGTTCTTTTGTGTTCCTTTGTTATGAAATAGCTCTTGTCCATTTTGGAAATGTTCAAAAGACTATTTGTTTTGTTATGTGATTTCTACGTCAACAAGTTCATCCCCCTGTGATATTGTTTTATTACTTACGTTTCAGAGACAAAATCCGTAGATACTTGATAACTCAAATATCTGATATATTTTTAAGTGAAAGGAAAATAAATCTTTACAATATGTTGTATTCATAAAAAAGGGAAAATCGCAATTTAGAATTTTGAATAATGTAACTAATCACACTACGAAAATATCAATTTCGTAAGTCATAATCTAATGTCACATTTTAATTGTAGTGCAATGTTAGTGAGCTTTTGTTTACTGTTCAGCAATCATGTTTCAAAAATTTTACTGTGGTTTCTTAGCTCTGGAAATTTTATATTTTATTAATTTTGTTTCAAAATACTAAAAAGGGACGTAAGTGCATATGTATATTTAATAAACGTATATTGAAATGTGCATATGTGTCTAAAAACTCGCTGCAAAAAGATATCCTATTTAAAATTACATATCGTCAGCAAGAGTGTGAAACCACGCAAGTCAAAAAAATTTGATTTCGGGTTATTCTGTCATCTCCATCTGTCTAGTCAATTGTTAGTTTTTCAACTATATAGTATATTAAATATACACTGTCCAGTCACATTAATGTGACCACCACCTACTTTCGATGTCAACGTGAAATAACCAATCACAAAAGGCAAGCGGCAGCACATTGCAGTGGAGTGTATATATAGGATGTCCTGGGACATCGGAAAGCATTTCAATCGTTGGCGTTATGCAGAAACGTAGCGATTTATCCGACGTCCAAAAGGGCATGATTATTGGCTTTCGGGCCAAGAGTGGAAGGATTTCGGAAACGACTAATTTTGTGAACTGTTCGCGTTCCGCCGGGGTAAAAGTATACCGTGCATGGCAAAATGGCACTGTCCAAAAACCAGCGGAGTGGTACAGGTGGTGCACCACGGGATATAGATGACAGAGGCGAACTAAGGCTACGGAGATGTGTTCGGGCGAATAGACGTGCAACTGTTGAGCAACTAACCGCCTAGATAAACCACGGGGCTACCAAGAGTGTATCCTCAACAACGGTTCAGCGAACGTTGCTGTGCATGGGCCTCCGCAGCAGACGCTTGGTTAATGCACCTATGCTGACTGCTGTTTATCGGCGACGAAGGATGGAATTTGCACGCCAGTACTGCAACTGTACGTCCACAGAGTGGCGACAGGAGGCTTTTTTCGATGAATCACGTTTTATGCTCCATCGGAAGGATTGACTTTGGCGTATACGGCGTGAAACGTCTGAAAGCAAGGATCCAGGCTGGAGGAGGGAGCATTATGGTTTGGGGAATGTTTTCCTGGCATTTTTTTTTTCACTGGATGCACTCATCATCAGAAACTTAATTGACTCTCTTCCTGCATGTCTCGCAGAGGTCCGCTCTGCTAAAAGTGGTAATTCTGGATTTTGACAGGTGGTCATATTAATGTGACTGGACTGTGTATTAGTATAGTTAGTATTTTTACTATATATTTACTACTGCTACTATTATTATATTTAACTTATAACATTGGAGATTATATACAGTAGTTCTTTTCAGATGAAAGAGTTTGTTTTATTAATGCAGAATTGTTTAAACTCTTATAATATAGTTGGATACTCTGAACGAGATATCTTGTACAGATGGAATCCAGCAAGAAGCGTTGTGATAGCGTCGGACATGAAACTGTCCATGTTTGATGTGACGGATACACCGACTGGAAATCTTACTGAGCGACAGCGAAAAGGTTGGTATCTTATAATCCATGGAAAGAATTGAAGCGTAGTAATGTCTATCTACAACACTCAAATTCTAATCTTTTGAAGACTCGTAATATGAAATTGGTTTAGAGGAATCGAAATCAAGGATTTTTAAAACTACCAATTTAGAGGTTCGGATAGCCTCTGTATACCATTCAAAATATCTTATAGTCCACGAAAAAAATTAAAGCATAGCAATATGTCTATCTACGAGACTCAAATTCCAATATTTTGAAAACTCGTAACATGATTTAGAGGAGTCAGTTTCAATAATTTTCAAAACTTCCGATTTTGATGTTAGGATAGCCTTTTTATACCTTTTAAAACATTATTGTTTAGTTTCAATTTCTATTGAATGTATTTTTAATTTTGAACTCAATAAGTACTGAAATCCTGAAATTTAAACTTAAAATTGAATTTAAAGTTCTTATTCGATTTAAAATACTTTTCGTATACTTTCCAAGCTTTTTAAGAACTACTTGTAAACATTCAACAAAATTTCTACAAGTACTAGATTATCGAAGTATCCTTTTTGATAAATGTAGAGTATTTAGGTTTTTATAATTTTAAAGAATTAAAAACAAAAATGTTTGAAGAATAAATCTTTTAATAAAATTCGTATGAACATTAAAAACATGTTTAAGGAAATAAAATTAAGTCGTCACTTCAACATGCGAGTAAATGTCTATTGAGTATACGAATTATAGGTACCTTCATTAGGCACTGAGGAAAGATAATAGAAATTATTAAGTAAATTGACATTGTGTTATTGCACCCCTTCTAGTTTTCTATTTGAATTACAATCATCTTGGGAAAGTAAGATTTTAGCAAAAAATAGTTGTATTTCAAATATAAACTAGCTGTATTGAAATGAATCTAATTATTTACTATGCGTAATTGTGTATTATCGTATGATTTTCACAAACGATAGGGCAATGGGAAATTTAACTTGCTTCCAAATTATTAAAGTTGTTTAGATGCTAAAATGTTTAAGATGTTGCTTAACCTGTACTTTTGAGCAAACTGTGAAATTTTGAGAAATAATTGAATGATACACTTACCAAATGGAGTTGATTTATACGTGTACACTTTATTATGGGTATGTTATAAATTATATAAATTCATGTCATCAATTCCATTTAATTTAATATAATTCAAACAAACTTTATGTGATTTTTAAGTTGAAAAAACTGTGCGAATTTTATGAAAATCGGAGGATAACTTCAAAATTTTGTTTTGACAGTTCTACTGTCACCTTAACACAGTATATTTTATGTAACAATATATGTAACACACCTTTTCGGAGGTCCGAGTCTAGATTGCGGGCCTATTAAATTATTCCAGAGAGGCATATTTGACCCGGTTGGGCAGATTAAACCTGTATGGAGGGCCGTATTAGGTCTGCGGGGGCTGATAAAAATATTTGGAGTGCGGTATCCGGGGGCTCAACTGGCTAAGACCAATCTACTCTTTACAACTTATGGATCTTACGAGTATAGTTTTTTGAAGACGCGTATGCCTGATCCGTCGAGAACAACATCTATTTCTCCAAATTGCTAATAATTAAAACTATAACGCATGTTTCTACGCTTATTACCCTCCTGGAGGTTGTCTCGACGAGGTATCTCGTTACCAAGAAAATTAACCACACCTTGAATCGTCTCCATGAAAAATCGACCACATACTGATGACGAGAAATCTCGTCATTAGCAAGATTAGTCATATATTGATGGACGACATATCTCATCGAAACCACTTGGATAGTTAACGCATACAGTTATCAAATGATTTAACAATAGTAAATTTTGTATATTGTTTTTATTGTAGTCTTTTTCAAATCATTTTCAATAGTTGCGGAAATAAATTTTAGAAACTATCCAAAAATTGCGTCTCATTTCTGATATTTCGTTGTGTAGTATGAATACAGCGGGGGGAAAAAAAAGTATTCAACTAAAATGAGGCTTGCCCTGCTTAACGAATATCATACCATAAACTAGATCATGCTTCAATGATAAAAGTTTCTTTTTAACAATATTTTAATCTTTACAATTAAAAATAATTATGCCATTACGAAACTAGAAAAAAAAATTCCTCCATCATGGATTAAGAGAGAAAGCGATTTCAGGTAATTACTGATGACCTTGGGTGTTTTAGATGTGATTAAAAAAGTCTCCCGGACCTTAAAAAACTGTGTTTGTTAATATCTTGTTAATGCAGTTTTGTTAATTGTTAGTAAAATAGTTTTTTTTTATCTGAACTTGGGTACGCGTTATGTGAAGCAGTTTGCCCCAAGTTACTGGCTAATAATAGGCTGAGCACCTCTTAATTGTTACACTAAGTGTCACGGTGAGAGTTATTATTTTGTAGGAGGGAGTGATAATTTTAGGTACCTACTCTGAAATATGTACAGAATATTATTTTCTAATGCTCCGAGCTTCATATTTCTAAGAGCTTATCCATTGTTCGAGATTCATTTCTGATTTTAAGGTCTATTTAAGTTTATCCGAAGTTACTTATTACCTATAATATTTGTAATACTGAAATTAGCCTTCACTATCAGTTTAATTTTAGTGGTCATTATAGTTAAGAACTCTTTAACAGGAAATTAATTTTGAGATATTTGGTAAGCTCACATCTGTTTACAAAAGTAGTTGTTTAATTTCATAACTTTTATATCATTCAAAATGTGTTCATTTTTTTAGTCCACAAAATAAAACGCACACGTAAATATGGAACCATACGTGTAGAAGATATATAAGTTGTAGTTAATAGGTTTACCCTACTCCCGCAAACCATATACTGCCCTCCAAATATTTTATCATGCCCACTGATCAGATATAGTCCTCCAGACAGGTTTACCCTGCTTGCAGACGAGATATGGGCATCCGAAATAGGTTATCCGTACCCAAGCCAGATACAGCCATCCGACTGTTTTCTTTGCCAGTCAACCAAATACTGTCCTCCAAATAGGTTTACCATGTCCGCAGACCGCAGATACGGTTTCATAGAGAATACTCATTCAAAGAAAATAAATATTTAGGAAGACAGGTCATGATGTTATGCCATATACATATTCCCATCTATATTGGATTGTACTTCCTCGTCCATATAGTACACACTGTCGGTACACTTAACAGTCGTCCCTTACCTCAAGGCTTGCCTGCTACTAGTTTCAAACAGGTCTTCACGTGGCACTCAACGTAAAAAAATTTCTCAATGTCCACTAGATTTCCCTTGTTCCACTTGGCCCGTTCACCAAATCTGTCGTTCAAACACGTTTGGTCCATGATCACTAAACGTCTAATACACTACAAACAAACCGCGGATACGAAGGATGAACTTTGGTAAAATGTGTGTGTCTCATAATGTGTACAATAAATGGACTGACATACCCCAAGCACACATCCGAAGTCTCTTTCTTTCATTCCCTAGATGTGTTGCAGCAGGTATTGTCGCCCAAGGCGTCTACACAAAATGCCTTGCGTTCATTAAGCCGAACAGAGCTTTAACTTCAATAATTTTTCCCTTTTGTCTTATGTAAATTTTAAAATTAATAAGGCTTTAGTATGTCTTGTTATTCATGTTGTTGCATTAACGATGGTCAGCAATGAAAAATCTCTCACCCCTACGTATGTATGCATGTGTGTGTTCAACTGATATTCAAAGTGATGAATTTTTGTATTAATATCGCAGTCTTAGTGAGAGAGTTAAAGAAATACAACTGGGCAAAGATGTAAATTTCCGAGGAGCTATTTTGCCACTTTTACACTTATTTTAAAATTCATAAATGTTTGAGTGTCTTATACGGTTAGATTATTAGTCGACAACGAAAATGAATCAAGATACTTTACTAAGTAATTGAGGGAAATGTCGTTTCGATATCACTATTTAAGTAATGGAATGAGATGTAAGAAAGTTTCTTGGCCTTAGCAAAGATACTCATACAAAAATAATTCACCTCTTTAATGGAATTTTTAAGTTCGGGAAGAATTGATTTAATAATTAAGGACGTTATTTTCCATCTACTCTAGCTGTGTATCTCTCAAATACGATTTGGTTTTGTATTGGATAAACACATTGAAAGTACTTTTAAATTAAATTATACAGACAATGAATATCAAACAAAGCAATTGACAATGTAAGAGGTGATATATTGACATCTCTAAAAAAATGTTTATAATATACTGACAATGTGGTTAACAAATAATTTTATTTAACTTCTCTCGTTGTGCAAGTACATGGAATGATCTCTTAGGACCTATCTACATAGTATGAGAGGAATAATTAATGTATTTCATACACACAAACTATGTATCTGTACTTTTGGGGAAAATAACTTTGGATAAAAAATATTATTAAGAATTATTTATACGCATATTAATTTAAATTATTTGTTGCCAACACACTTCTCAAAAGTACAAAACTAAATCGTTGAAATGAATTAAATCTTTCACAATTTAAACAATTTCACTATCCGTAGGGAACACGTGTGTCATTATTTTGGAACGCGAGTGAAAACAGTTGCTTTTGAGGATTTGTCCTCTAACCGGTTTCGACGAGGTATCTCGTCCATTACTAATTACCATCTGCTACGATCGTCGATTACTAATTACTAATTATGATTGATAATTACGATCTGACCAATTTTGCTAATGACGAGATACCTCGTTTTCAAGACATTGCCGACTTTCTTTATGATAACTAGATCAAAACCTGGTAAATTTTCTTGTATTGACGAAATTTCTCGTCCATAAATATCTGGTCAGTTTTGCTAAAGACGGTATTTCTCAATCAGATAACTACCAAGAAGGGTTAAAATGCTGTGCTATGAATACCTTTACATCTTTAGAGAAATATATGACATCTCAACCAAGTGTAGATATAGTATTATTTTCTAATGTCATGTGAGAGGCCTCAGTTAATGTTATAAGCGGCATTGTGACAACCGTTAACCCCTTAGCTACTAAACTTTTAAATAATTCCTTTTAAATGAGTACCGGAAAATTTAGGATTTCATTCAACAAATTAACTATGAATTTTCAGGAAGTTAAATAACATATTAATAATTTATAGAATCCTTTATGTTTTGAGTGGGAGAGAGAGATACTAGGGTTTAATTAATTGTTCTTCTCGTATCTAGAAGAATAATCAATTAAAAACATAACTATAATTAATCAATTTAAACAGGTCAATTAAAAAGAACGATTAATTAATCTAGACGAATACAATTATTACCTTACTGTTGCAGGTCCCTTTTCAGTGCTGATGGTGAGCTTTCACTTGAAACGACATATGGGTTACTTTATAATTGAAGTGTATGCTCCGTGTACAATGCTGGTTGTGCTATCATGGGTGGCTTTCTGGATCAATCGAGAAGCTACAGCCGATAGAGTCGCTTTAGGTATGGTAAATACACATTTCATCCTATTTTGTTAATTTGTTAGCTTGTTTGCGAAGTGAAATTTCAGTGAGAACCATCACATAGCGTTATATAATAGAAAAAAAGGACTAACAATACGATGCAAGTTATTCTATTTCCCATCAGATCACGGGACGTTATCAGTAACAGAACCTTGTAAAGGAATTATTACTGATAGATAATATGAATATCTTGAATTTGTAAGTACACGGCATGAGACTTGTATGTCGGTTCGCTGTAGATGCATTTTAGTTTATTCGCAAAAAATTGCATTTTCCATCAACTAACTTTCAAGTGAATGCGTTTAGGAGTTCATATAACATATGTGAAATGTATAAAATATTTATAATGCATATGAAATTAAGCCATCTACGGAAAGGGAAGGATGTGTAAAAATATTATTTACAAAATTAAAGTAACTCTTTAAATGGTTTTGACGAGATATCTCGTCCATCAAGATCTGATCATTTTGTTAATGACAAGATAACTCGGAATTAAGATATTACCAATTTTTTTGCCACGTTTTTATCTAATGACGAGATATCTCCTCTATCAAGATCTGGTCAGTTTTGTAAATGACGAGATACTTCATCGAGATAACTACCAGAAGGTTTTAAGTATGAGCTGAATTTAGAGGAGACTCGTTTCTGATACGTCTGCTATTATATCGATGCCTCCCTGGGAAAAACTGTCAGCAGCATAAAACTAGGCTAACTCTAGGCATCGCAGTGGTCATTTGAAGACAATGAATATAGAATTGAGTTGTAAGCATTTGACTCTAAATAAAGTTCAACTCAGGCTTCGTATCATCTCCTGTCTCACATGTCCCTTTGACAAGTGTATTCACCACCCTGAGCTGGTTTTTGAGGCTCTCAAGTCTCAATAGCTAATAGACTTGGTAACTTGGTGTCTTCTTTTTCTTTATGCCAAGCGAAATAAGCAACAGCATGATATCAGCCAACTACAAATTCACATTAAAAGGTTTGTGAAGAAACTTTAAAATAAATATAACTAACCCACAAGTGGCACGATATTTCGTTCGACGAATTTATTATGGACGAGATATCTCGTCATTAACCCTTCTGGTGGTTGTCTGAACGAAGGTATCTCTTCATTAGCGAAATTGACCAGATCTTGATGAAAGAGATATCTGGCCATTAGAAAAATTAACTGATCTTGATCTCGTCTTTATTAAAAAAATGAACAAAATCTTGATGACGAGCATTAACAAAATCAGTCAGATCTTGTTAGAGGAGATATCAGGTCAAAACCAATTGGTTTAGACATTGCCAATTTTTGATGATAATGAGATCAAGATATGGCCAGTTTTCTTCTAATGACGATATATTTCGTCCATCAAGATCTGGTCAGTTTTCAAATGATGAGATACGTCGTCGAAGCAAAAACCAGGAGGGTTAGTCATGGTATGTAAATAAAATTATCAGAAGCATATATGAAACTGTTTAAACAATAAACAAAGTTTTGAAAAATGCATGTTATTAAATAAATTACTCAATCTTTTAAAAGTTTTAATTTTGCTTTGTCTGCATCAATTTGCTATAAAAGGGCTTTGTTATTTTTTTTTATCGTTTTATGAGTGAAATTTGTTTGCAGGTGTCACAACTGTTTTAACGATGACGTTTCTTGGACTGGAATGCCGAAATAATCTACCCAAAGTACCCTACTGCACTGCCCTGGACTACTACGTTGCCATCAGCTTTGGGTTCATATTTGCTACGATAATACAGTTCGCCATTGTGCACCACTTCACAAAAGTGGGCAGTGGGGAGTACTACTTCCCCCCCGCGTCGGAATATTCGGGGGATGAGGAAGAGCGGACGAAGAGTCAGAAGCCAGACGTCACTTTCAGTTCTTCCGAAACAAATAAGGTAATACGTCGATTGAGACTGACATTACGCTTTTCAAAATCGACGTATTGTTATTAGTTTTCGTCGATATTGAAAATAAAATTTTCACGCTGGTGTAATACAGTAAACGGCAAGCTTTGTTTCTTTAGATCGTTGAAGAGCACTATGCTAAAAAATGTTTGAAAAAAAGAGCTGTATGCGTGAAGATTTGTCATTTTATGAGAATGGGGACATTTTGCGCAAAACAAAAATCTAGTTTTCTAAGGTGTAGTGGGATCTAAATGTTCTCCGAACGTAAAGTGCAAATATTGTTTTCGGTGCAAAAAGTTGTTGTGGGGTTGTTTGATGACATTTTTTACAACAGCCTTCCATTCTGTCTAGACACTTTTCACACAAAAGATACTTTTATAGAGGAGTTAGAATTTTGTTTTTACATTAATTCCTTTTGGTAATTAAAACAAATTCCATTTTTTTATGTTTAAACCGTATTTAAAATTTTTGCTATGACACAAAAAAAAATCATTTTTTAGTAACATTAGGGACGCATTTCATTTAGTGTTCTATGTTGAAAAATTTATGCATCATGTTTTTTCAACATTTAGTTTTCAATACAATTCAAAATTTTACTATTATAATATTGATCACATTTACCAAAAAAAAAAAAAAAAAAATCAGTGTGAACTTTCAGTCTGACCATCTACCTGCAAATGATCATTCTTCCATATTTCTTATTTAAATAAGTAAACGGGTTTAGTCCATCATCAATCAATCAGTTTGGTATACTTACTAGTGATGCGACATCGACAGCAAAACATCGATGTTCAAAATTAAAACATCAATGTTGATAATACATCGATGTTGATAATACATCGCCCCCTAAACATCAATGTTTTTAAAATTCAGTGTATTTAAACTTTTTTCCCCCATTTCTTAAAACTGGTTTAGCACCTAGTGATCCGACGTCGACAGCAAAACATCGATGTTCAAAATTAAAACATCGATGTTGTTAATGCATCGCCCCCAAACCATCGATGTTTTTAAAATTCAGTATATTTAAACTTTTATCCCCATTTCTTAAAACTGGTTTAGCACTTAGTGATACAACATCGACAGCAAAACATCGATGTTACAAAAACATCGACTCCAATACATCGATGTTTTTTAAAAAACATCGACATCGATGTTGCATCCCTAATACTTACAGCATATGACCGATTATAATAAATGTTAGCCAACCTAATTGTATCTGGTGGAAAAACTGGAGCTAAATGTGCGTTGGTCAATTGCTGTTTTAATCACTATTCTAAAATCCTTTAAAATAATAATGTTAAGCTATCAAGTATTAAAAATTATACTACATCGAATTTAATCTCATTTAATAGACATTTAGGACAAAAATCTAACAATTTTTAAGTGCTGTTGCAAATGATCTCCAGGGTAATTTTTTCTTGAATAATTTGAGCAAATTGGTCGACTACTGACTTGTTCATTCTGTGTACGCTTTTCTTCAAAAATTTGATGCACGTTACTTAATGTTATTGGGTGAAGTAGGTAGGTAGGTATTTAATTAACGTCACATTGGAGCAACCGAACAGGCTATTTTCGATGGTCCGGGATCAAATTCTAACGGGGAAGATCAGAGGACAACATCATGTAATTTTAAATCCCGGTCACACCAGAGCTGGCCTTCTACTCTCCAAACATCCACACCACATTTGGTGCGCGCTCCATTTAACGTGCTCCAGCCCCTTTTGTACACAACAGCCTTTGAATGGATTTGAACTCGCAACCCTCCGGTTTCTAATACGTTACTGTCCCAAGCGGGCTACCACGGCCCTGGGTGAAATGGGATAAGTGAACATCTAATTACGATATGAACGAACATCTAATAACGAGCTGAAAATACATTTAATAACGAGATAACTCGTCACCAATATCTTTATGATAAAAATTATCCATTTGATGAAATATTTTATAAATTCTTTACTGTGTAACGCACGATTTAATTGACCAATTTTCTTTAGAAAGTTAGAAGTTATAACTTTTACAGATGGAAATATTTAGTTAAGACCTCTTTCTTGCTTGAAAAGCTAAGAATTCTTTGCAGTGCTATTATAGACAGCGCTCGATTTATTCGAGCAATTTTCTTTTTAAAGTTAGAATTGCTTTTAACTTTTATAAGATAATATAAAGATTTAGGTAAAAATCTCCCTTTGATGAAATGTTTTAAAAGTTCTTCAATTTAAGGAGTTATTAAATTTCAAATATTTAGTGTAAATTAATAAATTAACTTAATCTTTTATTGAATACCCATATCAAGATTCATTACTTAAATTCACTTTTGTTGTTATTGAGTAATTTATCTAAATCCGCGTCGTGCCACGTTCAATAATAAATAAACAAGGCTCACTGTAGAATGTCTGGATTGCAAAACACACACAAGTATTTATTCATCCACCCTTCTGGTAACCGACTTGACAAGGTATCTCTAGTCATTAGCAAAACCGACCAGATCATGACGGACGGTATATCTCGTCATTAACAAAACTGATCAGATCTTGATCTCGTCATCATTAAAAAGATTGACACAATCTTGCTGACGAGATATCTCACCTTTAGAAAAATTATTCCGATCTTAACGGACAATATATCTCGTTACTAGCAAAATTGGTCAGATCTTGATGGACGAGATATCTCGTCAAAACAGCTCGGATAATTTTAGAATCATTGAACATCGAACAACGCTCTTTACTGACGAGCTTTTTCCGCTCTCGTTGCAGATTTCCATCTTTTACACAGATGAAGCGTCACAAGAGATTGACGACACAGGGGCCGAAACTACCATGCCGCATCAAGTGCAGCACTCGGAAACAGCCGCTCCTGAAACTGTCACTGACTCGCCTCGAGCGAGCTTTTCGCAAAACGGTCGGCTGACTTTGAGACAGTCACCTCAATCTCTGCGTGAGAGGCGCAAATCATATCTTCATCGAAGAGGATCCATGCCCCATTTCCAACTGAACAGTGTTAGCAAAGTGGACAAAGCTTCACGTGTGATATTCCCACTGATATTTCTATTCATCAACTTAATTTATTGGTGTACGTATCTCGGTGGAAGCAGCTAACCAGAAAGAACACACATCATCTTAGCCTAGTTAAGGACACTTTTAACTCTTCAGAGGCGAATTCACACTGGCTCAAGGAAACGTTTGGTGAAGACTATACTTAGAAAATCGGAACTATGTGGTACTCTGTGGATATGTGTACAATGTGTTTGTGCAATTTTGTGGATGGAAACGATTGATTTTTAAAGTAATTGCCAGTACGGGTAAAAAGACTTTGGTGCATAATCTTACGTGGTGTCTACTGTATAACTTGGATCTTAAGAGTTTTGCATTGAATCTTGAAGTTGTTAAAACTTAAGAGTATACAGACGTTTTTTTAGCTGTAAAGGAATACACAGTAACTTAAAATAGTGAAATATCTAAATGTAGAACGCTTTGTGTTACGTCAGGAGTACTTTATCTTTTCAGAACTAACACAAAATACATATTATAATGAAGCATATTTTCATTTTCATGAAGAGAAAATTAAGAGTTTTTTACAAAACATTTTCATGTCACGTAAAATCATACAGAGTAGAAAATGGTTTAGGCTACATGAAGTTTGTTTAGAGAAATTTTACTATATATATATATATATATATATATATATATAAATATATATATGTTTAAGAAAAAAATAACTAAAGTTATAAAAATATCTTAAAACATCTAATTATAGAAGTATTTAGTTTTTCAATACTTGTTTCAGAATTGATTAGCAGTTTATTCTTTCTTTCGAACAGATGAAATAAATTCCAAAGCAGAGAACTAGAAAAATTGTCGTTTCATTTACATATTGATTGAAGCACAGTGTAAATGATAGCATTTAAAATTCTAATGAGCTTTTGTTTAATTTCTTTGAAAAGAATTGCAGAGCATTTAAGTACATACAATTGTTAATGCTTGTTTGCTGAGATTTAACGATAATCGATCTATGAATTAATGGATCTTTATACAGAAAGAATTTAATTTAAAATAGGCTTTTAGTAAAATTGAATGTTTTCTAAATTGGTAAAATTAAAAATCAATATTTTCATTGTTTCTTTTTCATAGCTTCTTCAGACTCGTTTTTATAACACGAGCATTGATTTAACATCAAAAGAAAGCCATAGCGTTTTTGTAAGGTATATTCCATGACAAGTCACACAATGGTCCTACATAAGAACTGCGGCGCTAGATGTACTGCAATACACATGCTTACCTATATGTTTTCTATTTAGAAACGAAGTACGCCTGCACACTTGGGATGTTTTGTTGCATGTCTAATTAATGTGTGACTTGTGTGGACGGTCACATTTAACTGTAATATGTATCCAAGTCCTTCATGGTTCTCTTGATTACTTTATGGTTAGTTTATATCCCTCTAGGGCACATACCCTCATAGGGAGTTTTATATTGTTTTTAAATCTTATGCAAACTCTTTCTCTGAACGGAACAAGGCACTAATAGATCATGAATTGCGTGATATTCAAGCATTCTGCTTAGACATTGAATTTCGCCATCAAAAGTGCAGAATACTCAAGAATATATAGTGTTTAAATGGGGAAGCCTTACAACTTAGGTTGACTATCCTTTAAAATATTTGGATGCTGTAATTGTGTAGTATTTAGAGTTAAAGCTTACCTTGAGCAAATCACCAAGTACGACCATCTAATGATATAGTAAGGTCACTTTTCATTGAATATGTTTGGCTCAGGTGTGACTCATCAAATTCATTCAACTCAGGTAATCAAGAACAAGAAGTTGCTACAGTCAACAAATGATATTGGATTTATGAAAGGACGTACGGGGGTCCAACTTATGATTAGGTGACCACCGTAAACCTTCCAAACTATTGTTGGAAGTAATTTGACGATAAATACATATGCTTCTATCGTAAAGATTAGTTGATGAAGATGTTTCTCAATATCACATCGTGTGTGAATTCAAAAATTTTTGCCTATTTTCCATTTAATCAACACTATAACCGTGTGTTTCATTTGAAAGTACATTAGCTACCAACTGAAGGAATTCAGTGTATCTCAATTTTGTAAGTTTATTTTCTATTTATAAAAGTAAGTAAAATATTTTTATTAGTCATAATGCGTGTAGGAAAGTAATCTAAAGTCATTAAATATGATAGTTTACTTTTCTTTACAATTCTTTTAAAATTACAATACCTTAGAACGTATTGTTCTTTATGGTAAGGATAATTTTATGAGTTTTCGTTTATTGTTTGGGACCGTGAAATTTAAAAGGACATTTCTTTTAAATGAATTTTATTGATGGTTTTCAAGAATGGAACGATTGGATGGAACTTAATGGAAATTTAGTAGTTTTCAATGTTGAGAAAGACTTTAATTTGTACAAAATTGTATTTTAATGTTCTCAAATTCTGTGGACTGCAGTATCTTCATAATACACGTATAATAAAACTAAGAAGTTATATTAGAGGATGATCTTTATAGAACAAGAAATTCTTTTATGTTACAGATGAAGCTCATCCTTTTCCTATATATAAGGGGGACAATTTCGTCGTTTTAATATTCATTTGTGACATTCGAACGTAGAATACAAATCCGATAAATCTTCAAATCATTAAAGGGACGGTAGACTTTCAGAATCACCAAAATATACTTTTTATTTTCAGCACTGAAATTTAAAGGTATCAAATTCTGTGGATAGCAAAAATAATATTTTTTATTTACGATTATTTTTAATGGATATACATATGCAATATACAATTTGTGGTATAAAAGTATATATAAGTCTTAAAAACGGTTTTTTCTCCATTTAAGATTCTTTGACATGATTTTCAGCAAAATAAATTTTCTAATGTAAGCGTTAAAAAGTAATTGATATTAAACTCTAGTTAGGAAATAATTTTTTTTTTTACTTTCAATAATTTTCGACAGAGTTACAGATACAACAATGTAAAACATACAGTAAGTTAATAGTAAGTAACTAATTAGAACACAAACGCATTATACTCCGTTAGAGTTTTTTATACATTCTGATTTTGAGGTTCCCTGCAGGTTATCTTGTTTTAGTTGAAATTGTTTTGCCATAATCCTTGCAATCTGTGTATCTGTATATCTAAGTGCATATATAAAAAATTCATCATGGCTTACAAATTTTGAATTTTTTTAAATGTTGCTTCTCTTAACCTGTGTTTTTCCCAAATTTTGATAATTTAATACAAATTTTTTCTTATGCTTTACAATTAAGGGAGCAATACTTGCCAATAAAGGAGTTAATTTTATTTATATGTATTTAAATGTGTATTGAAGTACGATATGGAAATTTAAATATTGACAATAAATGGGAAATTAATATATACATAGGACCTAGTGATGTTTGCTAATTTTTCCAAATTTTCGGCAACATATTATGGAATATATTCTACACAACTTTATATTTTTGTTCCAAACATTATATCTAGTGTTTTTTGTAGAAAACGATAGTAGGTCAATAAAAATTTTATAACATTCAGATAACTTCAAAAGTTTGTTTTGAAAGTCCATTGTTCCCTTATGAACACTTTTAGAGTCAATAGAAATATGTATTTTCACAAAGTTCAAAATACTGATTAGGTTAAAACTTGGGCAACCCTAGTTCTGTTTAAAAAAATAGCAAAAGTTAGATGCATCACTGTTGATAGAAATTTTGTAAATATATGTAAATCGATTGCGTGATGTTCATGTTCTTAAAAGGTGAACTTAATTTGGTTTTGTAAAGAGTAAAAGTAGCTGACTATTTAAAATGGATTATGAGGGCAGTGTACTTTAACCTTTAATAATCATGAATTTGTTTCGAATAATAAATTAAAGTTTTGTTTGTAAAAATAATACATTTATAGTTTGTTCAAGAGAGCTGTGTACGAAATTCAAAGTTTTTATTCTAATGTTTATTTAAAAATATGAAGAGTGATTACTTATGAGAATCGGGAAAAATCAACGGATTTGAATATTTTAGCAACAGATGGCGCCAGATTGCAACATGAAAAATTTAGAAAACACTCATATTTTCAGTGTTTTGACACGTTGTTTTAAGTTCCCCAAAGCAAAGTTAATTTCAAGTGACAATTTTACTCGCATTTTGAAGAAATAAACAACATAATGATAGTTTCTTTTCACACTGTGAACGTAGACGTTTCCCGAAATGTCATATTAATTACTTTAAATTTCCATAATTGCAAAATAAAATATATTACATAAATAATTGAGTGCTCATAGTAAACTTTTGTGCTACAGAATACAGATCTGTATTTTTGTGTTGCGAAGTAAGAAAAAGAGAAAATAGTAATAGGAAGGTATAGCTAGTTTCAATTTTTGAAAACCCAGGTAGATTAATCTTAAATGTAAATTCATACCATCAATTAATGAATTTGGGATTGAAAGTAGAATGATCATATTTCGATATAAAAATACGTAATGCATACTACAGAAATTTAGGTAGTCATAAGAGGGGGACTGTTCTACACCGCAATCTTGCCATGAATATTTCTTCTGTGTGAAATTAAATTATCTTACGCAGCAATTTTTGGACTTTCAACACCTTATTTAACTTCTCACACACGAAACACATTTTTGTCTCATATCTAACATAGTCCTCGCTGTCTCAACATTGATTAAACCGATAAAGAAACCAGGGAAATACGATGAAAAAACCAGCACATCTATTTAAAACGAGGTAACAATCAGAGATAATCTTAGTTTTGGAAAACAAATAATAGTGATGTCATTCTTTTACGAATAAATGGATTACAACTTTTTATCATTTTACTCAGTTCAAATGGACGTATGATTGAATAACATACACAGTATCTTTTTATAGGTCTATGGTCTCTATAGGAAGAAATAAAGGTTGGCGTGAGGCATTCTTGTATGCAAAAATAAAAAGAAGAAAAATGTATTTTAAAAATATAGCTAAACGCTCAGTAAGAAAACCGCTAAAATAATTCAACAGAATAAACAGCATTCTAGACTTTTAAAATATACTTTTTTAACTTCATCTCTAATTTGCAAACTGAAATAGCAAATTATTTCGGTCAATATATGTAACGAAAACTGAGATAAGATCAATTTTTTGGTTGTTTTATTTTTAAAATTATTATATAGAATAAAAATAAAAATTGAATAATGCACGCAGTGTAAACACAGAACCCATTACGAAAGCACGGCTCGCCTGAGCTCAGCTTAGCATACCTATAGTTCAGCTTAGTGTTAACCCAGGGCAAGACCATCTAATGCTCAATTTTCAGAGAAAGTAGTTGGATGTTTCAAAGCTCTGTATGGATGTTGTGTGGATTACACCGAAATTAAAAATTTTATAGCATTGGTGTTACATTTTAAAAGGAAATAGCTTAAAAATGTTACCACTTAAACTCCATAAAGGTTCACATGCCGGTCCGGAAAATATCCAGCCATGTAATACATAATGTGATGCATTGCACCTGGGACTTTTGATCCCTAGTCTCTTTGAAGGTAGGCACCTTGAGAGGCAAGCAATTCTTCCATCGTCTCTTCCACTTTTTGATACACTTGGGGGCTCCGCCCACTACTCGCCTACGCTCGCCAACACCCGGGGATAGCTACTTCATCCCAATTGGTTTGCTTCGCAAACCAACACTCCTTTTGCAGAGTCAATCTCCTGCGACGGCGAAACTATCTTAATAATTCGTATAATCTTGATTTGACTTTCTGGTCCATGACGTAACAGCGAGGGCTCCGCCCACTTCTCGCTAGCACTTGCCAACCCCCGGTGCTCGCTACACAATCCTATTTGATTTGCTTCGTAAACCAACATTGATTTCGCTTTTTTTTACTTTAACACTTAATGGACCCTAAAATAATAGCTGCATCAGAAAAAAAAACATCTCCATCTTGTTCCCTGTACAAGTTTGAGTAAACCATGTTAATCTCGTAATAATCTTATCTGTACTTAATCGGCAAACCGTCTGAGAACAGAGGGAAAAACGAGCATGACGTCACAGCGAGTTTCAAGGGCATCTGGTAAACCCGTTAGTCAGAAAATGTTACCTTAATTTCCGTGAATAAGAATGAATGCTATAAAAAATTTGCGAAATTTGTATAAACATCTTTTGATCACATCGAATTTATTTATTAACCAATTTCAAATATAACTGTACAGTAAGAAAGAGTACATTTTAAGGCATACTGTGATGTTTTTAAATGTAACAACTAATAGGAATACGATATAGATATGACAGTTTTAACAAAAAAGTAACGAAAAGGTCCCGATTTTTCTAGAATTTCAAAAAAATATTATCATGAACCAAATTGAACTTTCTAAAAAAACTAGACGAGCTTCAAAAATTTCACGTTTAGAGGTACTAAAAAAAATTACGACTGTAGACTGAAAATTTGTACGTCTTTTACTCACTCGTGTTAGAAATTTCGCTTTTACAATTTTGACATTTATTAAACCCTAAACTAATAGCCGCGTCGACAAAAAATTCTTCTTCATTGTGTTCCCTGGACAATTTTGAACAAATCGTGTTAATTTCGTTAATTTTCTGATCCGACTTTCTTGGGAAACTGTCTAAGAATCGAGGTAAAAAACCCAGTTTTCGATCCTACGACAGCGGCGGTAGTAACTTTTATTATTATAAGAGATTCTGCCAAGTCCAGTGCTGGAACCGCTATCATCCCTTTCAAAGTAGCTGCCTCGTAGTGCTCTCCTCAATCGAATCTGAAATCTCTTCTCTTTCAGAAGTAATTTTAGCTTTAGGTAGGTATTTTATTTAACGTCGTACTGGAGCAACACCTCGGGATATTGAAGACGGTCCGGGATCAATCCCCTAAGGGAAATATCTGAATTTAGCTTCAGGAGATGCTTGAAATTGCATTTCGCTTGATCCGGGATGTAGGGTGTTGGGCCACCTGTGTGATTTGATATTTTAAGAAAATTCCTGCATGAGACGTAATGAATGCGTGCCGCCACATGTATGCTTTTCCGAAATCTCAAACATAGTTATTTTTGGATTCCCCGGAATATTCCCTGTCAGTCGCCGATGTTTGTTTATTGTAGTTCGTACAAATTCAACATTTCCAGGTGCTTTACCTTATAAAAGCCTTACATAATGTGGATAAATATCAGCAGACTCCAGGCCACCCTCAAAGCGGGTGCACCACAATTTTACACGATATATTTATTGACAATTTATTTTCATCATGACATTATTATTTGTATCATGAAACGCAGTGCTCAGATTAATAATTTAGATTTACATACTCGCTTCAGTCAAACGCAGCAGGCAGCTTCTTATACAATCGTTTGTATACAACAGTTGCGTCATTGTTGAACTGAAAAACTAACCTGCTTCATTCAAATCTTAGTAGCAATTAACACTGGCGTCGTTCTTCTAATGGATGATGAGACACAGTTGAATTTTGAACAAGGACGCAATGCTCTCTAGTGAAACTGAGTGATAATACAGCTGTCTTTCTCTTCTCTCTCCATGTCCTTCTTTTCACTCTCATTAGAAGGAAGGCTCGTCGTGGAAATGCCCGCTGCGTTAGCAACCTGTGAGTTGTAGGTGATTTATTTTTATTCCTCTCTGGGTTTATTTCGTCTGTGTCAGTTAAACTTTCATTATGCTTGTATGTCCATTACATGATATTGTATGCCTTGTGTCTGGTGCAGAATGACCAAATATGGCCCTTGCAACATAAAAACCGAATCAACCAACTAATTAGAAGGATGATTCAATGAAGGGCATCAAAAAATGACGCATTTATATTTAAATGCTCATATTTTCCACTGGTGTTATTGCTCTTAAGAGACACTGGTATCTATTAGAAGCTAAGCGATAGTTCCAAAATTGGAACAAATCACCAAACAATATTGTTTTTGTTGCAGAGCTTTGAAATATCTACTTGTTTTCACTGAAATTACAGCGTTTAAAGGTCCAGCCATAAGGGTGATATGCTTTAAGAATACAGTCTTAAATTGGAAGGTATCTTTCTATATAGGGAAGGAATGTGATAAAATATAACAGAGATGAAAGGCAATAGTATGAATATTTTGCTGAATTATGCAATAAATGTATTTCAAGATACGGTTAATAAATTACATTGCATGAAAATTAAAAAAAAAAACGTAATTTGTTTTATAATTGGGCTTACTACAGCACATAAATCTTTAATAATTTTTACGAAAGTAAATAATTATGCAACCAGTATTACTAAATTTGTTGAATTATGCATTTAGTCTATTGTGTCAAAAAGTAAATTGTTCCGTTTAGAAGAAAGTAATTCCAGAGTATAAAATTTTCTCCATTTTTATAGAATAAATATTTTCTAGCAATTTAAAGAAACTTATAGGTTTGTTTCTGAAGCAGCCCATCAAAATTGTTTACCTGTAACAAAATATTCAAATACATCACAGTTTACACATTGGCCTAATTCTGATATTGCAATGCACTTCAGAGAAGATTTGTACAAGATTATTTAACTAAACTGTGATAAATTGGAGATTTTATGTTGATTAATATCGTCATAGTATTTAGTTTTTGAGAAAATCATACTCAGCATTTAGTGTTTATGATTACTTCTGATCTGTTGTGCTGTAATTTGTGTTTCTATAGAAATGTAGAAATAGAAAATTTATGTTTCAATAAAATTTGTGTTGAAATAGAAGTGTCTAATCAAATAAATTGAAAGAAAGACGTCAAAGAAATGTCTAAGGAAATAGTTTGAAAGAAAGAAGTCAAAGAAATGTCTAAAATATTTAATTTACTATTTAACCCTCTGAGGGGTTTACACGCATAATTACATCTTGTTAACTGCAGTCTTCCTTGCATGACGTCCAACCTTTTAACCTTCTTTTCCAGTAAAATCTTTCCAAAGGATTCTTTTCGAAAGAAATGAGCAATAAAATCATTCCAAGGGAATTTATTTCAAGGAAAGGAGCAATGAAATGTTCCAAAAAAATTCTAATTTATAGGGTGATTCTACGGTCATAAGACAAACGTGGAGGGGTGGTACAGCATACTAAATTATAGATTTTTTGTATAGGAATGTATGGTCGTAAGTGAAGCGTGGAGGCACGAACACAAAAAATGAGGCATGAACAGAAAAACATAGTTTATTTACAACATGCTTGCAAAGTGCTTCTCAGCAGCAATGTTTACAATAAATGCTTCAAAATTGCGACCTTACCAATAGTTGGGTGGGTGTTGTTAATGATTTTTATCTCCTACCTTCATCTCCTATCATTTTCCTACCCATATCTCCTACCATCGCGACTCAATTCCTCACATTATCGTATTTTTCTGGAAGAGGTTTTATCAGAATTGTTGTAAGATGTTCCGACTGTCGTTCGTAATCACATGTGGTTTCATTATGATGGTGCGCCAGCCCATTTCAACGTGGTTGTCCTCAATTACCTGCTATTGTTTACGGGACTCCAGTTGACTCAACTGAGGACATCGTTGATCGACTATCTATTGCGGCTGCAAGCGTGCGCGAAATACCTGGCATCTTTGGAACTGTTTGCAATCACTCTTTCGACGCTAGCAAGCAAGTATTACTGTTAGTAGTCGCAATTTTTAGCATTTATTGTAAACATTGTTGCAACGAAGCACTTTGCAAGCATGTTGTAAATAAACATTGTTTTTTCTGTTCATGTCTCATTTTTTGCGTTCGTGCCTCCACGCGTCACTTCCAACCATACATTCCTATACAAAAAATGTATGTTTTAGTAAGCCGTATCACCTTTTCAAGTTTGTCCCATGACCGTAGAATCACCCTGTGTATAAAAGTCCAATATAACCTTTCCAAAGCATTATATTCTACAGAAGAGACTAATATAATTGTTTGAATGAATTATATTCTAAGGAAAGGTCAATAGAATATTTTTATAAAGGTCGGGAAAAATTACATAGGTTCTTTAGAAAAAAAGTGGTTATTTAGTCAATACATGCATTGTTGTGTAAAAAGAACACTACCCTATTTGCAAATCTTGTAACGCTTATAGCTTTAAAGGCTTAAAAGTATTAAGTCGAAGGGAATCGTTGACTCAATGCAGAAACTTATTAAGTGACATTTTTTCAGACACTAAATGTTTATTTTTAAGATGATGAAAAATTCATTGTCAGATTGCTGTCTGTGTGTGTGTGTGTGTGTATATAATAAACATAACACTATAAAAAATTTTATAATTTATATATTTTTTTCACCCAAAAAACTAATAATTACGATCACAGAGATATTCATATCCAATGGATGCCAGATCTATGTAGGCTTCATATAGTTTAATGAAATTGGAAATGGATTTGCCAAGTAAGCTAAGAACGAGTCTTTTAACACACCTCGCCGCAAACCTATTTTATGATCCATGGGTCCTAATTTATAGTCATAGCTCAGTCCAGCATTTAACCCTCTTGGTGGTTGTCCTGACGTCATTAGCAAAATTGATCAGATCTTGATGGACGAGGTATCTCGTTGAGACCACTTGGACGGATAAGAAAGTGCCGAGCTGTGAGAGATAAAGCAAGAATTGCAATCAGATAAATTGAAAAGTATTCCGTCTCCAATGGAAATCTATTTTCAGTGGACACCGTCTTACACTGACAATGGACTGATGGCTGGGGAGGTTTCTTGAATAGTTCTAAGGAGGTTTTTCTACTTCAGATGCTCTTTGGGGAGGGGGAAAGACCTGACTTTCTTCACAAGCGTTCTTCGAAACAAAAATTTCAAATAATGCAACGTGACAGATGCCTCCGAATCTTGATAGGTACTCTGGAAATATTCTGGTTCTATCCTCGTTTACAAAGTAGAAAGGACTCATAAGTTTTTATCTAGACTGCGAAGTTGGTACCATAATAGTATGGATTCCCGAATGGTCAAAACTTTTCCAATTTGTCCTGACAGAAAAGGGAGCACGCCCGTAATAATCACCATTCATTTCTGTATTGAAATGAACCCTTAATACTTATTTCAGAATCCTGATGACATTATAATTTCTTAGAGAAAGAATAACTTTTTGACTTGAAAGAAGAAATAAGAAACAAGAACTTACATTTCAAGAGTCATTCGCCAAAAAGAATGGGCTCAAGTAATAAAATTTGGAGAGCCCCAACAACTCATTTTTGATACCGTAAAAACCACTTTGGTTAGTTTTGGGTTTTATGATACTAGGCCTATATTTGGCCAAGCGGAGCCAAACAGTAGACAGCAAGGAGGAAGGAAACCAAAGGAAAATTACAGATAATATCAGACTGCTCTTAATAGACTTGTAAACTGGCACATCCGATCTAAATCAGGTATTTTCAATTTTTTTAAAATATATAACTGAAAAAGTTTCTCCAAGCTAGTTTCTGGCCTGTATTGATAAAGATAAGAGAGGATCTCTATGGATGTCAATAGCCAGTGTTGGAATTTTGAGAGCATTTAGATTCAAGAACTTAGTGAATTGTTTAGCCTTAATATAGAAGATGCCTTAACCCTCTAAGCAACAACCCTTTAACACTCTAAATGACTCTTCAGAAACAAGAAAACTTGTTTAAAATATAAAACTGAAGAAGCATCCACAAGTCATCTTCAGGCCTGTATTGATTCTGAAAAATGAGGATATCTTGTTCTAGTTTTGAACTTTTTGAGAGTATTTAGATTTAAGGAATTTGTGTAGTTACTTAGGCCAGGTCTTATATATAACTCCTCTAAGCGTGAGATTTCCGTGTGTGGTGTAGTAGTATTTTTCACTACAACACAACAAATGACTAAATAACCACATCTATTGATTAAGATCATTGAATCTTTAGATATATTCTATTGTCTCTTTCCAAAGATAGAATCCTTTGAAAATATTTTATTGTTTCTTTCTATGAAACAATTCTTAGAAAACTTATTTTCTTAGAAAAGAATCCCCTGTAAAAATTATGTCATACAAGTTTCAAGTTGGAATTACGGATGTGCTGCCTTAGTAGAATTTAGGAATTAGTAACAATAACATAAATTTAAATATTGAAACCCACCAAACACAACAAGATGTATATCATTAAATATTTTAAGATTCAATGACTCGCGATTGTATTTTACTTTGAAACTGATTTGAAGTTTATCAGTTCAAGCTTCTTTAATTAGCCTTGATTCAATACTGACTTGTTAATTAAAGCTTGTTGGAGGGAAAACAGTGTTTAATTAACGATATCAGAAAAGTATAAAAAATTATTTTTTAGCTAGGATCCATTATTTATGCAATGTGTACCAAATATTTCATGATTTCACAAATGTATAATGCAGTAAGAAACAATTTAACACGATAAGCAATGCATTTTATTCTTATTTTCTCAAGCTAAATCTTACAACAATACATGTATTTATAGGACACTTTATATTCATAGAAGTAAAATTTAGACAATATAGTATATAGTACAGTCACATTATATATTTTCTGGACATTATGTTCAGCATGATCTAAAGATAGAACAATCATCATGCATGATCGAATAAAAAGAGAAAAATAGCTCATAATTTTTTAATTTCTTGCAAAAAGGGTTAAAAATTTGGAAAAGTCAAAATCTCGTATAAAGAAATGTTTCAAAATACTTTAAATTTTGAGATTATTTAAAAGCTTATCTTCTACAAACACGTGTACATTCGTGTATTAAGTTCATATTGGCAGGAAAGTTTCACATCTTGCTTTCATATTTTTGTTTCAAGTATCAGGTGCTCTTAAATACGTGAAGCACTAATATGACAAAAAATTCATGCAAATAATATCCATTTCAGAAGAAAGAAAAAGGCATGCACAGAAATCGTGATGAAATATTCATTTGAAACAGCTTGAAATGCAGGTAACTTTATCTACATTAAGAACAGTACTGTAGTATTTATAAATAGCATTAATCTGAAATCAGAAAATTTTGTAAGAACAAGCCTGCATTGTTCTCTTATATAATAAAAAGAATTAAATTAAATCTTCATTTTGCGTAATTATATGCCATGACTCTTTAAAAGATCTCTTGAATCGTATAATTGAAAATAACACTACGTTATGCCCTTAAAAAGGCTCGAAGTCCTGATTATGTGAAATTCTGTGAAAGACGTAACAGTTGAACATTAAAATGCTATATAAACTAAAAATTAGTAGCGTTTGAATCGCATTTATCATTTTTCAAAGCGTTTGAATTTCAAGAAATTCATTGTAACAACTCTACCGCATCATTGCTTTTTTACTCACAAAAGTTACGGTTGGCAGAATCGGTTAGTGTCAGAAGAAAATTTCTGGCATTCAACATTTGTGTTAATTACGCTTTGAATTTAATGTGCTACCTTATTTCACCTCTTCAAGTTTTCGAGAACTCTTCTGCATCCTTTGATATATGCACAGTTTTATAAAAAGTCGGGATTTCGCTTCTCATTAGTAAATGAGATCATCTTTAAACATAGACACTAATTGATTTTTGACTAAGGACTGTTTATGCAAGCTGGGGTTACTATCGCCACGAGCCATTTATTCTATGGTCTTATCAATGCTGAAAATTATTTTAATCTTCCTCGTGGTTGTATCGACGAGGTAACTCGTCAGTAGCAAAACTCACCAGATCTTGATGAACGAGAAATATCGTCCTTAGAAAAAAAACTTAACTCGATATTGATCTCGTCATCATAAAAAATCGGCAATATCCTATTGACGAAGATATCTCATCATTAGAAAATGCTTTATTGACGTTTATTGATATCTTGTAATTAGAAAAATCATGACAAGATATTAATGTCGTCATCATAAAAAAAATCAGATATATTCTGACAACGAGATGTCTCGTCATTAGCAAAATATTTTATTGACGAGATATCTCGTCATTAAAACAATCGTTTGCAAAAAACATTATTGACGAGTTATTTCGTCATTAGCAAATTGTGTAACAATAAGCTTTGCTATAAGATATTTCGTCATTAGAAAAATTCTACGCAAAAAGCTTTGTTGACAAGATACCTTTACTAGCAAAATTGCTAACAAAAAGCATTATTAACGAGATTTCTCGTTGAAACTACTTGAAGGATCAAGTCTCTTATGAAAAAGTAGCTCATTGTAAATGTTTAATAGTGAAGTAAGTTCTTCAACTTAATTCCAAGGCCGTTCCCGAGTGTTGCACTGGGAGTGTACGCGCACGTCATCAGGATAAATAGGGGTGGACGAAAGAAAGCCTCTTTATGCTTCCAATTTTACATAAAATCATCTGCCAATCAATTTCCTGGTGTTTGTCAGTTTCATACTTTTTTCATCAATATTAAATATTTGCAAACTAGCTGTTATTCTGGGTGGAGTCAGGAAGCCTCCGCGAAAACCAGTACGCGTAAGATAAACGACTGTACTCAGAATCAGTTTGGTGGGCACCGCTGTAATTCTATTAGAAAATATAGAAAAAAAGAAGAAAAAAAGTGTGATAAAAAAGTTAACGAAGTAGACCTTAGGGGTTGAATTGCGGTTTCATAGGCTTTCTCGCAGGATGGAAAGTATAGATTGATGTGCAGCTACGTTCTTGTGACCATGTCTATGTAGGAAGTTTTCTATTTGACGTACAAGTTTACGCATACAAAATCCTTACGTTTGAAGAAATATTTTCTCCACGCCAGGACTAGATAACCAGAAGGAAATAAAACGCTCAGTTTACAAAGTAGACCTTAGCTTTGCATTGTTGTATCACAGGCTTTCCCGCAGTAGAACATGTCCTTTTGGGATGTCCAGGTTAATGTACAGCTACCGTCTCAAGACCATGACTATGTAGGAAGTTCTGTATTTGACCTACACGTTTACACACACAAACCTTGTCTGAAGAAAAATCTTCTTCACTCCAGACTCAGATAACCAGAAGAATATCTGACGTGGAGAGTTTCAGTGATTCCACATCGGGTTGAACAGTGTAAAGGAAGGCCTTCATGTTCACATGCATATATGGATGTGCCCTAAAGTCCAAATCAACTGAAGCAGGCTTGAAAGAGCCCATGGTCAGTATAAAACTAAAGTGTACTCCTATAATTGACCTGATGCTCAATTTTAGTAAAATTTGGTGAAAACGGTCGGATAGAATTTGATCAAGATATCGTATTTTATTCTTAATTTTTACTAGAATGTTCGAAGATATTTAAGAAGAGCAGCTTTGTTTTCAGAAAAACAAACTATTTTTGTGAAGGAAAGGTAGCTTTTAAAGGTTTTCATATGAGTGGCTCATGCGTCAGGACTGCAGCTACTTAAAACTTTAAAAGCTATGCAACAACTTTGAAATCTCTTTGAAGACACATAATTCTACTCAAAGAGCAAGAGACAAGCATTATTTTTCACATTGTTCGAATTTCCACTTGTAATATGAAATGATAGACAATTTTATTTGGTACTCCATATTTTTGTTGTGAGAATGCTCTGAAATTCGTATTCGTATTACGTAAGTTCCCATGTCGAAGATTGATGTTTGCTGCCGTACAAGAACCAATAAAACAAGTTCAACGCGACAAAACAGCATGGGAACAAAATGCGCGATATTTCATCAATTTTGCTAACGCTGTTGACTGCATCCGGTCTTCCAGCGACTCGGCGTCTCATAGCAGCTCTGTATTCCTCGCTGGCTAGAAAGCAATTCCAGAATTGTATGCAGCAGATTCGAAGGTCACGACAGCTTGGAAAGTGCCCAGAAGAACGCTTCCGCTTGGACGATCGTAGTAGGGGACTGGGATACAAAACCTAGGAAAACCAACTAAGCATAAATTATGATTACAATTCAAATAAAGTAAAGATTTTTCAAGAACGAGACATACGTACTATTGTATTGCAGGTTAATTTTTTTAGTAGTGGCTATGTTCATAACAGTACTCCCCTCTAGAATTAAGCACTGACTGAATTACTGCTACCACTGGTAGAAAGGTTTCCAATTGAGTGATACCATGATAACTATACTTTGATAACGGGTTTACCTCCGTTTGCAAAGTCATGCAATGAATGATAACGATCGAAATGTGTCCTGTGTTGCTTTAAGCAGCCGAATGTGAGTGTAGATGCGCAGTTTTGTTGAAATGAGGCAGATCAGTAACGAATTGTTAAGCTGTGATAGGAATAGGAGCAGTGTCTGTTATCATGTGGCTTCATACTTTTGTTGGAAGTGATTAGTATCGCATTAGAGCATTTCAACTGCTCAACGTGTACCATCCATTTTAAGTGTGCGCCGAAAAAGGCAAGGGCCATCAGCCTTGTTTTTGAAAGTACATAGCAGCTTTGTCTACCAAAACGTACTTCATGTTATAGTTGGGTTACACTAGTATACATGCTGTTGTATTGTAGATTAATTTTCGTAGTGGTCGCTAAGTTCACTATAAAGAATCTTAATCAAGTCTACTGGAAAATCATTTAAATCGAAGGAACTAAAGTTTCCAAATCAAGTTAGATGGCAGGGCCTGGTACTAGGTTAGATTCCCAAAGACGGTCTTTCCGTGAAAATCAATAGCTATTTTAGAGCTCAGTGTTTAATTTACATTAATGTGTATAATTATCCTTTCTTGTTCTGAACAAGTAAAGAGTATTAAAGTTACCATCATGATGAATCCAGCTCTACACCATGGCCCCTTCCTTATCCCTCCACTTCTTATCTTAAAAATATTTAACATTAAATCAGCCCTAATTGTGTATGTGGTTAAATTGACTCCCTTACTTCTAAATAGCATTTAAAAATACCAAGTGATATTAATTTCAACGGTTGGGGTGCAAATACGATTTCTGACCGAAAAGCATCTAACAACGTTACATGAAACGAGATACATTGCACCTAGACACCTTTTGCACCTAATCTCCTTCAAAGAAGGTAGCTTGGAACCTCACACACTTATCAAAGCGCCTCTTCTACTTATTGTATATGTGGAATCCTATCTACGGTGTGAAATCTTTTCCCTTTCAGAGATGAGTTTAGTTTTAGGAAAAAGCCAGATGTCGCAGGGTGTAAAATCTGGGATGTAGGGGGATGAGCCACCTGGGTGTTTTGACGTTTTACCGTAAAAACCTGCACTAGATGTGATGAATAGGCACCGGCCACATGCTTTAGACTAAGATCCTTTATCAGAATTTCGAACATATTAGTTTTCAGAATCCTCAGATCATATTCTAGTTGTCGCACTGTCAATCACCATCCACACTGAATCTCACAAACGGACATTTGTTTACATAAGTCCATTCTCGGTTACCCCGAAGTCCGCCTATTGTGCCAACGTCAACTTTATCGGTCACGTTATTATTATAAATAAAAATATTTATGACACATTTTAACTAAGGAAATGGACTACACACAGTTTAAATATCTTCCTGAAACTTCATGTCTCGAGCCCTAATACTATGGTACATGATACTCCCTTCTGCTCTGTTCTAATTTGTCTGATATTATTATAGTTAATATTACACTAATATAGGTGCACATAATTTAAATGCCCTTTAACTTCCTTACAGTTAGACTAAATGCTTCAAAGTTGAACTTAGGGCGAATGGAAGTGAAGGTTAGGAAGAATTTTATTCATCGCAATTTGCTTGATTATTGAGGTATTGGAGTATTGCGGTCAAGTAATAAAAACCTGTATGGGGGGGGGTTACCCATACAGGTTTTTATAACTTGACCTCAATACGTCTCTACCGCTTACAGTTGTTGGACCAACTACGTTAAATATTAACCATGGCCAATACAAAGTGAAGCTTATAAAGAATTTTATCCATCTCAATTTTTGCCAGATTATTGTAGTTAATATATACTCATGTTGGTGTACATAAGTTAAATTCACAACGCATCATACCTTTTTCAGTTTGTTGTGAACCAACTGCTTTAAAGATTAAGTTAGACTAATACGAAGCATTTGTTACTAATTTATATAGGCGCAATTTTCCTGATTATTGTAGCTAACATTATAACCTTGCAGGTGAAACTTATTTTAAAACCGCATTTAATTCATTTCGTATCTAGTACTTGCAGTTGTTGGAAAAAATTATACGTATTTAAAACATTAACTAATGCTAATACAAAGAGAAGATTATGAATAATTTTTATTCGTCGCAATTTGCCTGATAATTGTAGCTAACATACTCTCTCTCTACACTTGTAGGTGTATATAATTTAAACTCACTACGTCTCTACCGCTTACAGTTGTTGGACCAACTGTTCTTGTACTTGAAAATCCATCATCACCATCAGACTCTGCACCGGATTCCATGCAAGGGATTTCGCCACTGCCGATTTTAGTGAAGTAGTGCACTCCAGCGAATTCCAGTAGAGTTGCTATCACAAATGTGAAGCACATTATCACAAACCAATCAAGTGCAGTTGGATAAGATACTTTTGGTAGATCAGTTTTAGTGTCCAAGCCAAAGGTCGAGAGTGTCAATACAGTAGTAATCCCTGTTAAAATGAAGGTCGAAACGTGCGTTAGAAAACCGATCACAAAATGAGACTGGAAAGATATTTCTTTACTAAATATGTTTATTGTTGATAAATTAGACAACATCTGCACAAGATAATGAGTCGTACAATAAGTAATGCGGTTTTTAATAATTAGTTAAAATGAATGTTGGAAAGTTTTACATTATTGCGTAATCGTATAATGTGTAGAGTTTGCAACGCGTTTTATGTGATTGTGCGCGGCTTAGTTTTTCACCTGTTAATTTAACTCTGCAATTGGTTCCAACGAGATACCTCGTTGAAGATCGGTAAATTTTGCTATTGACGAAATATCTCGTTGTAACACGATTGCCCTATTTCTCCAAGAAAAAAAATGAAGATCCAAATAAGAAAAACAAATTTCCATTGCCAAGAACTCGTAAAAGTTTCGAACAGATTTATGTGTCAGAGAATGACCACTACAGGATGATTTTCGACGCGAAGATTAAATACCACTCGGAAGGTTAACATTGATAAAATCATGATTATCAAATATTATCTATATTATCAGCTGTTTCCTGAAAATCAAAACCATCACTACAGAGCTTTATTGTGAAGAACTGACATGGCTAAATCAAGCTATCGATGAATTCTGCAAAAATCAAGATACGTTGAATGGGTAATAATGATTCATCTTCCATATTCTATTGATCTGGAACTGTCATATTACCATTATTTTTCAAAGTCTTTCAAACCACCTTAATAAAGTTTTTTGAATTCGGTATATG
Organism: Metellina segmentata; assembly: GCA_947359465.1. NCBI lineage: Eukaryota > Metazoa > Arthropoda > Arachnida > Araneae > Tetragnathidae > Metellina > Metellina segmentata. Next base: position 70,348,338 of record OX375872.1, on the reverse strand, counting down.
TCAGAGGAGAGCTCAATTTATTCTTTGGATTAAAACACAAAAGCTTCTATCACCTGGATTCTGAAATTGAAAATTAAGATGCGAACAAGTTGTAAATAACCGTTGTAAAATGTATTTTACATTAAAGTCTAACGTGTCTTTTCGCGTTTAGAAAACTTATTTTAAAACCGCATTACTTTTAGTATGACCTAATAAGTAACTTCAAAGCTAGCAAAGTTTCCAAACCTACTTTGAAAATTGAAAAAAAAAATCAATATTAGTAAATAGGTAAACATATTTACACTCACTGACAAAAGTTAAGCACGGAGAGGAAAATGTTAATTTCCAGAAGCCTATCTGAATTTGAGAAGCTGCAATTTGCTGCAGAGGTAGATGGAAGTATGCAAATTTGTTGTGTAACACACAATCACGGTTTCGTGCCGAGAGATATGCAGAAAAAGGCAGTCGTATAAGAAGTCAACATTGCGAAGGTTAGAGGAGTTGTATGTAAGTGCTGATAAAGTGTTTAGAAATTTCGTGAGATTAATTTTCAGGACAGACGTGTTTCTATATTTTCAAAAAAAAACGAATGGCATATAGTGAGCGCTGGCGTCCTGTGGGACGCCTTGAAGCAGGGTAATCAATCACTGATGTTGCTCTTTTGTTCGGCGTTCATCAGTCCGTCATTTCAAGATTATGGAAACAATTCCAAACAAGCCAAACAGTTGTCGAGAGACCTGTGGCCGGTCGTCCAAGGGTTACGAACCCCGCGGAAGATCGATAGATTGCTGTTGTAGCGAAGCGGAATCAAAGAGCGACCTCCACACCTGTGACATCTATGGTTGCAGCGTCCGTTGGTTAGACGATATCTGCGCCGAAGGCTACAAACGAATGGATTGTACACCCGGGTACCACGTGTTTGGGTTCCTTTATCCGTACAATACAGTGGGGCACGATTAAAGTGGTGTCGGCAACATGTGAATTGAACTGTCTGATTGAGCTAACGTTATGTTCACGGATGAATCGAGATTTGTCCTGGAGCCAGATGACAAATGTATAAGGGTTTGAAGAGAACAAAGCCCACGCAATCGGCCCCAGAACATCATCGAGCATCACGCATTCAAAGGTGGAAGTATCATGGTGTGGGCCAGGATTTCGTTGGAATATTGCACCGACCTAAACATCCATAGACTGGGTTCTGTGACGGCTGTCCGGTATAAGGATGAAGTCCTAGAACCCACTGTGAGCAATTGGTCCTTCTTTCGTTTTAATGGATGATGATGCACGTTCCCATATAGCTGGCATCATCAACGACTACCTGGAGTGTGAGAGGATTACGCGTAGAGTTTGGCCGGCGTACTCGCCCAACCTTAATCCCATTGAAAAATTTTGAGATGTCCTCGGCAATGCTGTCTGCACGTTTCTCACCTCCAGCTACTCTCACAGAGTTGCAAACTGCTCTACAGGAGGAATGAAGATTACTTGACTCTGGGGTGGTTGATCACCTCATGGAAAGCATGGTCACACACTGTAAACTTTGTATGAACATGAGGGGTGGTCACATATACTATTAATGTCGGTTTTGTTTATTTGTTTTGGATTTAAACATCATTTTGTTAATGACTCCAAAATAACTTCATCTAAAATTTATGAAAATTCAATATTGTTTTCATCTTTGTATTTAATTCTTTGTTTTGTTTCATGCATAAAAGTATTTGCTACTTTCCTGTCACTTACCTTACTTGTCAATCAAAGCTGTACTTGTCGGGTTTTTTAACATTTTACTTTTCGTGCTTAACTTTTAGCAGTGAGCGTATTAATTTTTAAAATCTATAATATTACTGTACTTAGAAACGACAGTATCAATTTCTTAAACAAGGTGTTTTTTATTATGACACTATTTTGTCTATGAAAAACTTTTAACCAACACATTTTTTCATTTTTTATGGAATTGTTTACGTATTCTTTACTAAAATAATGACAACAAACCGCCTCTGTTCATGATGCAAATACGGGTGATTTAGATCGAGTTATGATTCGTAGCTTCTTCGGGGTTCATTTCCACCATTACTGGATACATAAACACACAGAATAACCGTTATAGGTAATCATAATATCCAAGGTTAATGACATCACCCAATGACAGCTTCTGACCGTGCTGCTGCTCGTTTGACCACATTTTTCATTAAGTTTAGACACATTTCCGGGATGATTCTAAAGTTGACTCGTTCCTTTGAACTTCCAGTCAGTTATCTTGACGAGGTATCTCGTCATCAGCAAAACCATTAGCAAACCTTGATGAATGATATATCTCGACAAAAACACTTGGAGGGTTAAGTAGAAAAATCATGCGCTATAAAATCAGGGGAACGGTGGTTCCAATAGACATAACAGACTTTGACATTATTCGACCTGGAAATACGTCCGTTAGAATTAGCATTTTTACACGAACTAGGTGACATACTGTTTAATCTTGTTGAAAACAAGTGTCCTGTGAACGTTTTGTCAGTCCATTTCAGACAAGAAGAAGTTTTTCAATATCTCACAATACCGTTCGCTATTGACAATAACCGCATTACCGAGGGGTAAAAGGTCCTATATTACCTCATTCCAAATTGCACACCGACCTCATTGGCACATCTTTTATAGGTGTGTATGGGCTTCATGGACCTGAGGTACTCTAGTGATCTTTTCTTTTCCCGTGGGATTTACTGTATTTACTAAACACAAGTTTCGCTCCCAGGTCACCCAAACAATCTTTTTCTGCCTTTATCACAGTATTTTATTCATAAATTTTCCTGTTTTTCCTTCCACGACAATTTTTTTTTTATCTTATCTCGTTTCCGGCCCATCGATCTTCAATCGGCGAGTGACTTCAAAAGTGAAAAAATATGCCTAAAAAACATTATCAACAACTTCAGAATTTGGAATGCTATTGTAAGGAATTTCAGGGCAGTCGTTAATGTAGTCTCTAGTTATTTAATCTACTTTGCAAAGGCGACAAACAGCTGACCCCTAAATAACCAACCAAGTTGCACATCAAACCGTTGCTCTATGGGGATGGAACGATAATCCATGAATAAACCCTGGATTTTCTGACCCCAATACTACTATTATTTTCTGCTACTCAGTTTATTTATGTCGTCATTTGATCGTCGCTCAAAATTACGTGGTTTTGTCCTCGGATCTTCTTTCCCGTCGGACTTGATCCCGGATCGTCGCCAGTATCCCGTTGTATTGCTCCAGATCGACGTTAATTAAAATACCTGCTAAAAGCGAAAAGAAATTGAGGAAATCACGCTATAGAAAGAGTTCGTATTTGTAGCACGACCAAAGGCGGTAAATTGTTATTAACTGAGTAAACAGATAGGTAAAAAATGCAATAAAAACTTATTCAAAGGCAAAATGGTACCCTTATTTATAAAAAACGCTATGTTCTGGATGAAAGGAATCAATTCCTCAATAAATATATAAATAAGTGTTGTCATATACTTAAAATAACTAATTTTTAGCACTGTAAACTTTAGTATGCATGCTTACATGAAATTTACTATTGATGATGAGGCAACCAAATCTTTAATGTTTGACCTAAGGTGGTGGTATTAAAGAAACGTTTATTAGATTTAAGAAAGATGCAGGATACAAATGCTGCATCAGAACAGCTTAGCGATATTTCTGAGTAGTGAGCCGGATTCCTTTTATCTCTCAATACACGTTATTACTTATAATTGATTCCTTAGAATATATTGATTCCTTGGGATGTATTGATTCCTTAGGATATACTGATTCCTTAGGTTATATTTATTCCCTACGATATATTGTCCCATTCCATTGAGTAGAATTCTTCCGAATATTTCATTGATACTTTAACTAGAATAGCTCTGGAAAGATTATTTTAGTACTATATAGCACTTGTTGCGTTGTTACCCGTAAAACCGTCATACAATTAGCGAATGAAATTTTAAAGTGTGATTTCGTAGACAAACCGTTCTACTCGAAATAGTTTATTGGATGAAAAAATATCACAGGAAAAAGTATATTATCTAAAGAGGTCAAAACTACGTAGAAGTCATTCAGGTAAGACTGCATGTTGTAGAACAGATATACGCGCGTGAATCTCTCAGATGATTATAAAATGTGTTAACGGGAATTTAAGTGATTGATTGATTGTTGGGATTTATGGCAAAAGGTAGGTTGGGGTGACTCTGTTAATCGTAGACATAAGTTTTTTAGAATCCCAAATTCTAAGATTTATGGATGCGTAGATTTGTCTAATACAAATTAATAAACGATTAATGTGCAAAGAAATCGAAATAAAGCTGAACCTAAACGATTGTGATGTCAAAATGTCAGAGAAGGGACGGAAAAAGACATCGATTCATAACTGTCACTAATGTATGACTAATATTGAACTGTTTACTTCCGAAATAAATACTTACCGAGACCCACTCTATCAGCTGTTGCCTCTCGATTGATCCAAAAGGATACCCACGATAAGACAACAATGAGAATGCAGGGGACATACACTTGAATGAGGAAATAACCCATGTGTCTCCGCAGATTGAAGTTGACTTTAAGAACGGAAAACATTCCTGAATGGAAAGAGAACAATGGTATACATAGAAACGGAAAACATAAATATGCTTATGCTCAGAGTTGAGAGAGTTGGGGAAAGTTTTCACTCTTAGTAAGTATTCAAGAGTTAAAAGAATTTGTGAAGTATTTATATTGGCTATTCTGTTGGTTGTCTCTAAGAGGTATCTCATCATTAGCAAGACTGACTAGATTTTGGCTGACTAGATCTAGATATTGATCCCAACATTACAAAATAATTGTCAATATCGTGTTCACGAGATATTTCGTCATTAGCAAAATTGAACATGTCTTGATAGACGAGATATCTCGTCGAAACCACTTGAAGGGTCGAGCAGTGCTAATTAAGATTTTACTTTCATTCGAAATTGAGGAAAGCTAATTAGCAACGGGCACTTTGTAAGTCATACGTCCTTTTGTTTCTTTAATCACAGAGGCATTTGTTCAATAAGAGTACTTAAGCCGAATTTAAATAGGAAGTAAGTTGTAATATAACGTATTCACTAAACTAAAATACAATTTTCAAAATACAGAACATTGCATTAAAATATGTTGAACAAATTTAATATGATACTTGTGGCAAATACACAGCCACAACATATGACATAGAAAGAGAAGTTGGACAGACAGACTAACTAAACCAAGTTCAGTAACTAAATAAATGTAAATACATGCAGTAACAAAAGTATCATGAAAATATATTCACCCGTTTGGACGTAAAGCGGGCACTCATATACAGCGAGACATACAGATGGACAGACAGACACCGAAGGCACAAAATACGGATTTTGCATCAGAAGAGTCCGAAACGGATATACAACTTGAATTGGGTCGAACATATTCAATGTACAAACACTCCATTCTTATTTATATAGATTTTTAGAAGTTCATATGCATACTTAAAGTCTATTAAAAGGTGTATGTTTGTAATTCTTACTTTTTTTGGCGGTAAAGGTTGCGTTTTTCATCGGAAAATCTATCAAGTCATACTGAGATAAAACCAGACCATCATTAAGACTAACAGCTCCATTAGGGTCCCATTGGTACTTCAGATGGTCCACAGTATATCCATCTGAAAGAAAAAACCGGTGATGGTTATAGTATAAGATAAACTAGGTGAAAATCTCGAACATTTACTTCCTACTCGAGAATTTCTCTGCCAATTTACCAAGAAAAATTAACCGATATTCAAAACAACGTTTATATGAAACTAAAGTGTTTTACTTTTAGTTTTCCATCAACTTTGATTTCCTAAAGGCAATTCAATGCAGCTTCGGGAAAAATAAACTCCTCTTTCTCTCTCTCTATTCGCGTGTATAATCATAGAACGAATTCAATAAATTTAAATAGAGATTTACGTCTTTTATAAAATTATATGCATGAAATATACTTTACCTCCTCAAAGTAGTTTCGACGAGACATCTTACCCATTATGATATTGCCAATTTTGGTAATGACGAGATATATCGTCTTAAAGATATTGTGGATTTGTTGATGAGAAGATAAATATCTGTTCAACTGTTTTTGTTGTGACGAAACATCTCGTCTATCAAGATCTGGGTCGGTTTTGCTAATGACAAGGCATCTCATCGAGACAAACACTAGGAAGGTAAAGGAATCGCAAAACATCGATAAATTTATCAAAAGAAAAAGAAAATATCTTTTTAGTACGAGTAAATTAAAGCAGCTTTTATTACGATAAAATGTTTCGTTCCACATTCAAAAAGTGATTAATTTTGAAACTTACAGCTTCCGAAAACAAGAGGGCATGACTGTTTATCCATAGGAAAATTTTGCAGCAGCATAGGGCATGTTGCTTTGATTGTTAATCTGAAACATCAAGACATAAATTCCTGGCATTGTACCTTAAATTAACATATATGCAATTCTACAAGTAAAATGTTGTCTGACCTCATTGAGTAAAGGACCTGGCCATCTTGGAAGATTCTTAGCAGTTTATTAGGGAGAGTAATTGTGTGTAAGTAGGAACCCTTTCCGTTATGGAAATACGTATCTGGTTTCCATATACCTTCTAACATCTTAATATTCAAACTCAGGCTTGGTATAGGTGCTTCAAACATTAAACGTCTGTCTGTCCACTTTTGGCGAAAGTAGCAGTCCATTGAGTATTCCTATAAGTCATTTAAAAATTAGTGCTATGAGTATCCAGTTTGATTTTGAAATTAGACCTCAGAAAATGCATACAGAGTGCTTTTACCATTGCAAGATATCACATATTTCAATGACTGAATAATCCAATAGAATATCCTGATAGAAAATATGAATACTTACTGAGTGCATTTACCTTCATATAGTTGCAAGTATTTCAATGGTCGACGAATACTGTGCCGTTGATGAATTCATTTAAGTCTGATTAATAAATTGTTGTTGAACTACTGAAGTTATTAATACTTACAAGTGACTTTACTTCCACATGGTTTCAAATATTTTAATAACTGCATAGTCCAAAACAGTTAATAAATTGCCTTATTGAAATTATGAATACTTACTAAGTACATTTATCTCAAGGCTGTTGCAAATATTTCTGTGGACGACTAATCTAAAATGATCGATTAATTAATCTAAATCATAATAATCTAATTATTAATAAATTGAAATTGAGCTACTTGAAGAAAATATAAATACTTACAGATGTCTTTGCATGCACGTGGTTTCAAATATTTTAATGGCTTACTATTCAAAAATAATTCATAATTTAATTGAAGTCTGATTACTAAATTGAACATAAATTCTTGATGACTATGCTTAGTGACTAAATAACTACAGCTTATTGGTTGGTTAGGGTTATTATATTGATTATTTCCTTAGAATATATAATATTCTTTTAACATATCCTATTGATTATTTAATTAGGAAAGAAACATTTTGAAAGATACAATTGGTCCTTCCCTAGGAACCATGTGGATAGATACTATTGGTCCATTCATTAGAATAGAATTAGTTGGAAAGATTCAGTTGCTCCTTTTCTTGGAATAAGAATCAATACGAATGATTCTGCTAGTATTTTCCTTGGAAAATAATCCTATGGAAATATTATAATATTTCAAGAAGTTCAAAACTGCTAAGAAGTCACGAAAGAAGATTGCACGTTGCAAAATAGAATTATGAGTGTGAACCCTTCAGAAAATATTAAGTTTACTATTATTTTTCAAACAAAAAAACAACACATTTTAACTTTTGTATGACTGAATAACTTATTCTACCAGGCGCGAAGTGTAACAGTGTACGAAAAATACCTTACGTTTACATTTAAATATTCCGACAAGCTTAACACACAACGGTGTGCTTCAAATGCGGTTTGTCGCATTCTAAGCTTCCGGGCAAAAGGATTTGTAAATTCCAAAGAAAGTCAGATTTGGCGAGAAAAGAATACAATTGGCTTCATATAAAAATGTCACGCTTACAAGAAGTTTTTCGACTGAACCCGATACAAAAACATTTTATCACTTGTTTTGAGTATAGGTATTTTTCTGTACCATACGGCGGTTTCAGTGCGGCGTTAATAACGTCCAATAAATCAATTGAACACGTTTTATTTGGACCTTTTCATCTGTGTTGGATAAAAAGGAACGTTCTCTCAGTGTTAGAAGGTGACATCTTTTTATGTACTAACGACATATTTCTCAGCTCTAGCGCAACTAAGGTAATTATTGACAACTCATCTCATTGTTATCAATAATTATTGAAAAAAATCATACACTTGGGAAATTGAATATATCTGTATTCAATATCCTAGGTGTACTGTATTATATACCAGTTATTATCAGAATTCTTTTAATTCTTATTATAAATAATTCTTATTATAAATAATCATACACTATTATAAATAAATACACACTTTATTTATAATAATTCTTATTATAAATAAATCTGATTATAAATAAATCTTATTATAAATAATTCTTATAAAATAATTCTTATTATAAATAAATCTTACTATAAATAATTCTTATTATAAATAAATCTTATTATAAATAATTCTTATTATAAATAATTTGTATTATAAGTAATTCTTATAAAAATAATTCTTATTATAAATAATTCTTATTATAAGTAATTCTAATTATAAGTAATTCTTATAATAAATAATTCTTATTATAAATAATTCTTATTATAAATAATTCTTAGTATAAATAATTCTTATTATAAATTATATTTCCGATACAATATTCTTTGGCGTTTAACAACTAAAGAGCTGTTTTTAGTGAACATGCCTATTATTTATTCAATTGTTGTTTCTCTGCGAAAAGTATCCAATTACTGAGTACAAAAATATGTGATCCAAAACAGGCTAAAAAATATACACAAATACAGTTAGATCAAAGCTAAAACAAAACACTTCATTGAAGCAGATTACTTATCAAGCTTTGTGTGAACTCATTAACTATAAATCAACTTCCCCTAAGAAATGATACAGTTCAAAAATCGATTTGGAGCACAAATTTGTTATTGTACATTCTTTTTAATAGTTCGAAAGAAATTATTCACTCCTTCTGATTATATACCTGTTGACGTTGAAATCAGAACGAAAAACTAAAAAAAAGGACGAATAAATTTTGTTACTTAGGTATTTAAAAAAATTTGTTACGTAGGATGTAGTTAAAAAAGTTAAGAAATGTTGTTAAAAAGTTGTTAAAGAAATGACTCTACGGAGCTTCAAAGTGATGAAATAGGAGTGATTTCACAATTCAGAAAAATGCATACCTGAAGGTTCATGATTTTTAAAATAAATATAACCAACAAATGGTATACGTATTTATTCAATATTGATGGTAGGGCAGTCGGATTAAGAATTTAAAAATACAGATCCATATTCCACAGTCCCGATCTAACATAAACATTAAACAAAATTATGGTGATAGTATAATAAGAATTTCTTGTTTTTGCCTTGATCCAAATAAGTATGCAGCATGAAAATTTTATAACTTGAAAATGAGAATTCGTAGCCTATTGGATAACAGCTATAAAGAGCAACTCTCATTGTCAAATGCGGTCAAATTCGAATTGCTAAGATATCCAATCGGCGTGACGTCACAATCTCTTGCGAAAATATAAATATTAAATTGGAAAATTATTTATTAAAAGAAAATAAAATACATAATCTTCTAATTTCTAATCTAATTTCTAATTTCAATCTAATCTAATTTAAAATCCGCTGAAATTTTCACTCTATCTTTAACTATCCCGATTTTAGAAAAAAGAACTAAACAATGCCAGTCAAAATGCTTTTTATTTGTTTTGCTTTCCTTCGGTTCGGAATCGTTTGAGCGCAGGAAATGAAATCTGTGATTTCTTGAATCTCGAATGAAACAAGGGTCATTCTTCACAGCGGCGTTCAAATTGCAAAAATTATAAAAGTTACAATTTAAAAATTATTTATTTAAAGAAAATAGTATTTTTAGGTATCAATATAATGTGAAAGTTTCCGCAGATTTCAAATCCGTTGAAATTTTTACTCTATCCTTAACGGTCTAGCAAATAGAAAAAAGAACTATATAACTCCAGTTGAAACTTTATTGTTTTTTATCGTCCACTGAAAAATCATTCCTCCGCAAAATAAAACGGAAACAGAAAAAATAAATTTAGAATCTTTGATCTTTTATGCTATTGCCATTATAAGGAAAACAAAAATACTTAAATATGTCATTAAATTAATTTTAAAAATTTCTAGATTGAATTTTAAAATTCGGGCTATCTACAAAAAATTACAAAAAATTCAAACTACCTTTGTGCTAAATCCCATTACTGTAAGTGCCATAGATTCGTCAGGAACTTGCACATAACAACAAACAAAGAGACAGACAAACACTTCCTTTTATAATAGTAGGAGTACTTAGATTTTATCTTTTAAATATACTATAGGACCCTGATATTCACCAGGATAAGAAGCTTTCGTTAAAAAAAAATATTTACTTCTTTAATATGTGGAAAAACGTAGTAAATGCACTGAAAATTTACAATTTTTCAACACTGCTCTGCTCTATGCAGCTACACTTTCCTTTGAGGGATCCCGGCCAGCCCATAGGAGTACATGTTAAATTGTTAAACTTCGGTAATTTTCTTTATTCCCTGTGTTAAAGTTTGTGAATGCACTCAAAATACAGAGGCAGTTCACACATTTTTTAGACAGTGTATATTGTATTCACAAAACTAAATTACATAAAATTCTTGTGTTTTAAATATTCTATTTGATAGCCCTTATTCTGAACTACCTTTCGACACCATAATTTCCAGGATAATAATGCCTTTTGAAGTGTTAGAAGAGGTATTCTATCCCATTCCTCCTGAACAGCTTTCCAGAGTCCTGTAAGGGTTGTGGGACGACATTTGGATAATGCAGATTTTAAAAGTCCGAAATCACAAAAATCCATAGGTGATACATCGGGAGATTTAGTAGGGATATCAGTGAAGGGTATGTTCTATAAATATGTTCCTGATAGTATTTGGAGTTAATCTTGACATTTTTTCCACTCTCTTTATTTTTAACTTGCCATTATATGAAAAACCAGCAACAATCATGAATCCCTTAGAAAAACTTTCTTTCGATTCTGTGCACCATGTACTTAATTTTTTTTCTCCCCTTTTATTATAATAAATGGCTCTTTTTTGCTGCAATCATTTAAATGCACCCATGATTCATTTAATGTGACAATTTTTTCCCATTTTTCTTTGGATAAGTGTTTCTCATATAGAATCTCATATAGAATGTTGATATTTAAGAAGGTCTCATTTAAATCAACGTTTGTCATTTTGTTTACAGTGGACACCGAGCATTTTAATGATTTTGCTACTGTCCTTTGACTAGAGGTATTTTCTTTTAACATTAAACAACGTACCTTTGCAATAGTCGAAGATGTCCGTTTCTTCCTTGGATACTTTTTTGGAATTTTTGTCCCACTTGAGGCTCCAATTTGACGTTTTTAACCTTTCTTGTTGACGATATTACTTATCGACGCTTTAGATATCACAAAAACATGACTCTCACATCGTTTTTGGATAACGGAATATGAATATTTCTCTTCGGAAAGAGCATAAATATAGCCTTCGAACCGCTGCTTCGTTAAATACGCCATTTTGAATAAAATCAAACCTCTCAAGCCCCAGACGATAATTTTGACTTTTAAAAACATAGTACAACTGCAATTATTTCTTTTGCAGCAAACGATTTTTTATTACCGCTAGACAAAATCGTCTAAAAAATGTGCGAACAGCCTCTGTATATGTATAAAAAGTTTCAAAGGTTTATACCCACAGTCAAAAATATATGGGATTCTGACAAAATGAGCGTTAAAGTTGACTAATTGAGTACCTTTAATAGGAGTGGGTTACGTTAAAATATTAAATATATATACTTCTAATACTCAGAATTCTTCATGTAATACACCATTTTATTCAGAATTATTCAAATATATAAAATGCAATCATCCCCAAATCGACATTTTAGTGAATTTCAATCGGTCGTGACACCTTAACACTAAATATTTAATTCACAATTATTTTATGCATTATACAAATTTTCTGTAAAGTTGCTATTTTAGTTATATTATAATATTCAAAGTATGGATTATGAAGATATGCTTTATTTTGTATTAAAATACTATTCGTTATAACAATGTATAGAATTATATATTCTGAGACAATTCCTCCGTTGCAAAAAATTGTCTCGATAGTAATAATGTAAATTTAGATACACATTATTGGATTGTACAAGGTCACAGTTACAAAACTGGTACTACTCAAAGTCATCTGTAACTCGATCGAAGGCCTGGAATTTTAACAAATTTCGGTTGAAGTGATAATAACGACATAGGGATAAAGATTACGAAAAAAAAAAAAGGATTTTTCTAAGTCACCGAAAGGAGGAAATCTGTAGCAATATCACTAAATTATGTATTACATAGGAAACATCAACGCCAGTAATTCAGGCTATAAAGAGAAGAGAACATTTTTTTATCAATGACAGATCAGTTGGAACTTGTTAAGAAAAGCGTTTTAGTCACCATACTACAAGAACACGAGCATAATTGTGAACCACTTGTCATTACATTGGCGCAGTGAATTGTGACCCATTTGGCATTACCCTGGGGCACTGCGAGGGGTGACACCCCGTTGCGCCTCACATATATACCATATATTCAAGGTACGACAAGTTTTCAGAGGCATCCAGGAATCGAACCAGGAAACTTTCGATCTGAAAGCCAGTATCCTGACCAACAGATGATTGGTCGGCTGAGATGGGAAACCTTAAGTAAGACAATTCGAGTACCAATTCTGTTAAACATGCTTTTTACATTTCCTCAGCGTCAGTTACTTTTACAGTTAGTTTACCTTCATTAGCCGCTCTCTTTGAGTGTAAAGCCGTCAGATCAAGCGTAAAACTCTTTCATGAGTTTAGAATTGAGTTAAAATGAAATGGCTTAACATTAAGTACTTAAAACTTTCAGGAAGTCAAAAGATTTTGACGCTTAATGTTTAATTTGAACACTCTCTACACATTGTATTATTTTTTCAATAGCTGTAAGTGATTACTGACGAAGATTTTGCTTTATGATTTTTAATCTCTTCAGAAGTCGTTATCCGGAGTAAATGGACTTACAAAAAAAATTATTTTTTCTTCTCATAGTAGAGTTGGATTTTAAGGCCGAATTAAATTAAAATGAGCTTTTCAAAACGATATTTATGATTTTAGGATATTTATGATATTATAAAAACGGTAGAATAATTTATAACAGGTAATAACATTGAAATAGATCTTACGTGCTATAATCTTAAAAAATAAAATAAATATTTGTCGAGACGGGATTGTCTTATTTCAGGATATACAAGTATACCAAGACCTCAAGACATTAGAAACATTTAAAAAAGTAAGAAAACATGAAAATGACAGTTGAAATATCATATCACACATGCAAATTTTTTATTTTAATTCACTGTAACTTCTAGTTAATGATGTAATATTCTTCATTGAAATTAATGTAATTTATAAGTGAAGTTCAAAAGCATAATAGTTGCATAGGAAGAAATACTAAAGCAAAATTAGTAATCTCAAGTTTGAGACTTACCATATCTAGCTCAGATATAGGTCCCATACTCCGAATCAAGAAATTGGTTGTCACAATGGTTGGAGAACCTAAAAATACGTAAAACTTTCCATGTGTTTTGTTTGCCTTCGGTCCTCAAACGTCAGAATAAATTTTTATAAAAATATGTAAAACAAATTTGCATAGAAAAGTGACATTGATTAATAAAATTGTTAACGAAGGAACACCTGAGTAACATTTTACAAGTTAAATATATTATTTAAAAAAACGAATTGAAACATTACTTTCTACAGTAATATGTCATACAATAATAATAGAAAACATTTCAATGTTTGGAGTTTTATTTGAGATATTTTCTAGGAAATAAAATTTAATATTTTCAGAATTCCTAGTATTATAAGTGTAAGCGCTTTAAAAATTTTTAATTGAACATTTATGCAATTTTATGCAATTTAAAATTATGATCACATCGCGTTTCGAATGAAGAAATAAATAACAAGAAGAAATAATACTTTCTATGAACAAACCCGCTGAAGTTCAATGCAAATTCAAATATTTTCCACTAAACAGTAATACAATTTCACTTCAAATGAACACTCATCCTAAACTTAAATATAAAATTCACTCAAAGGCTATTTGTGTGTGTGTGTGCACTTGTCAAAAAAGTAGAATATATTCTCTATATACATTGGTAATATACTTAATGATAATTTTATACTGACCTCCATGGTCAGGTCTTTGTCGATTATCGTAATTCTGTAAAAGTTGTTCTAGAACTGCGCTGATGTTCCTGCTCAATTCTAATGTAGCAGAAGCATCTATTGGATCAATAGTTGAATCTATACCAGGAGTTTTTACTGGGAATTTCATCTTGGAATGACAACTTTAGAGAGGAAAATAAGAGTACGTGTTAATTTTATAAAGCGATCTTATTGTATATTAACCATTATAAAGTAACTTTTACTTATATGGATAAAGCCTGTTATATGTCAACCTCTCCATTGATCTATGCATGTGTGGAAGGTCCAACTTAATGCAATTTTCCTCGATAATATTAAGGTAAACATATGATCATTGTCATTTAAAATATTTGTCGAAGTAGAATCATTCTACATGTTTATCTCTCAGTTTCACATTTCAGACCTATGATGAATTTCAGTAAACTTTTATATTAAAAAACCACAGAAAACGATTGATTGGCTAATTTTAACATAGTATTACATATTATAGTATAGTGTAACATTGTATTACATATCATAGTATTGTTATAGCATAGTATTACATATCATAGTATTGTTATAGCATAGTATTACATATCATAGTATTGTTATAGCATAGTATTACATGTCATAGTATAGTATAGTATAGTATTACATATCATAGTATAGTAAAACATAGTATTACACTAAAAAGTATACACTCTATAACAAATAAAACCGACGCAACCAGAAGATACAGAATTGCATGGCTCGATCAACTTGGAACGCCACTGACTGGGGACGTATAGTCTTTAGTGACGAGTCCCGTTTCCAACTGTGTCCAAACGACACCCGTACCCAAACGACGTCCAGGGCAGCGTGGGAATCCTGCTCTTACTATCGCACGCCACACATGCCCACAACAGGGTGTTATAGTCTGGGGTGCCATCTCCTTTGATAGCAATTTGGTAGTCATTTTTGGCACATTTACAGCACAGCGGTTCGTAGACGACATTCTACGACGGGTTGTGCTACCGTTTCTTTTGAGACACCCCGGATTTACTTTTCAACAAGATAATGCCCGGCTGAAAACGGCACGTGTTTCTATGAATTGTCTTCAAATTTTCCCAACGCTTCTTTGGCCAGCTAGGTCTCCTGATCTCTATCCCATAGAGCACATTTGAGGCGTTATGAGAAGGCGATTGCAACCATCCCTGAATGTTGACCATTTAGCCCTGTTGGAGACAATTTGGAAAACAATTCCGCAGGACATCATCCGGAAACTTTTTCAGTCCATGCCACTCCGGTTGACAGCTTGCATACTGGTCCGAAGTGGACCAACGCCTTATTTACTTCCTCGCTTTGTAACGGTCAAACTGTGAAATAAATCATTCCACTGTTCTGAAATTTTAATCGTTTGAGTTTCTATGTATGTTCTTAACATCCACCAATTGTTATTGCAATAGAACTCCTTCTAGGTGCGTCGATTTTTTTATAGAGTATATATTACGTACAGATTATTACATAATGTAGTAACTCAGTGCAAACCAACGTCATAAAACAACTTCGTATACACTCAAACAAATCTAACGTAGTCAAAGACAAAATTTTTCGGCGGCCGCGGTAGCCCGGTTGTAAGAGTAGTGGATTAGCAACCGGTAGGTAGCGAGTTCGAAACTCGATCCAACCAAGGATCGTCGGGGGTACGTGTAGGCTGGTGCACGTTAAATCTGTTGTTTCCTCAATACCCCCACGATGGAGTGGTGTGAAAGTTTGAAGAGTAGGGTGTCAAACTAAGGTGTTGACAGTGTCATCTGACTGCGGTTCAAAATTAGGAGGTGAAATCCTCGAATCTTTTCCTTCACGATTGATCGCCAACGTACTTGCCTATTTTCTGCAATGATTAATAAAGATGGAAACAAGATGATGAAACTGATCTATACCAAAATCGGTGGATCACTGGGATCATGCTCACGGGATGCCGAAGCGATTTGTGAATATAGATACAATTTGCATGTAATTAATTGTATTTCTGGATGCATTAAATGCATTTAATTTAAATTATTTTCCATGTTCTTTGGATCACAGAGCTTCCTTTGTTTTGAATAAGTTTTTCCCACCATTACAATCACTTTTCTAATTGGGTTCTTTGACTCCAATACCCTTCCAAGCGTTTTTAACGAGATATCTCGTCTTTCAAGCTCTGACCCATTTTGTTAATGAAGATATATCTTGACTGCCGATTTTTTGATGACTAGATTAATATATGGTATTTTTTTCTTCTGACGAGGTATCTCGTCCATCAAGATCTGCTAATGGTTTTGTTAATGACGAGATACTTCGCCAAGAAAACCACCAGGAGGATTAAAAGAACGAGCCGAGCAAATTACAAGATACTAGTTGTCGAAAAATCCAGGATGATTTAGATGAGTGGAAGCACTAGTATACACTAGTGGGTCCCAAATAAAGCAAAAGATATAGACTAATTTAACCCTCCAAATGCGTCCATCAAAATTTTAAAATTTTGCTATTGACAAGATATCTAGTAGTTAAGATATTGCCGATTTTTTTTTTGGTATGGACAATTGTTCATACTGAAGAGTATCTCGTCCATCAAGATCTGCTAATGATTTTTTTTAATAACGAGGAAATTTCGTCAAGACAACCACCAGGAGAATTGAAGGAACGAGCCGAGAAAGTTAATAGATACGTAGTCGAGAAAACCAGGATAGAGAAAAAGAGTGAAAGGGCCCTAGTATTCTCTTTTGGGTCTTAGACAAAGTAAAAATATACGGTTTCTAATTTAATCCTCCAAGTGATCAGAAGATTTTGCTATTGACACGGCATCTCGTCGTCCAGATATTGCCGATTTCTTCCATCAAGATTTGGTCACCTTTTATAATGATGAGATACCGCGTCGAGACAACCACCAGTAAGGTTAATGTACTATTGCTGAACTCTCCTGATGATTGACTCGACGAGGTATCTCATCATTAGCAACTGATCATAGCAATCAGATCGTGATCTCTTCATCCTAAAAAAATCGGCAATATCTTGACGACGGATGATGTATCTCGTAATTAGCAAAATTGGTTAGATCTTGATGGACGAGATATCTCATCAAAACCACTTGGAGGGTTAGATCTATTTTTAATCCTTCACACTCATCAGTAATAGTAATACATTCATTAATTTTGTCTATATTCCAAGCATTACTTCCATGAAACGAGATTTCGGCTGATTCGGGAAAAATCCGACTGTTCATTTCTATTCTCCATAAATAATTCTCTTGATCGTGGTAGCACTCCAACAGAGCTGATCCGAGACAACTGCTGTATATTTCACTGCCGTCGTCACGAACAGCCGGCTTCGAAACGGTTTCGGATCATTTCTTTTTTCGGATAGCATACATAGATGTCAAGTAAGTGAACTGTCAGTTAACTGCCCCATTTTTTCGTTGGTTTTAAAGAGAAACGTAGGATGCCAAGAGAGAGGCTGGAGTTGCAGACTGTCACTTCACACTGTCGACACCAACGTTTGAAAGACTTCTAAATTTTCTTCTAAATTATATTTGGACACAATATATATTTTTCTAACGTAGATCTGAAGCTTCGAGAGAAAACTGTACTGGAAATTTCTAAAAATATACATATATCTATTACTTTGCTGTCTAAAACTTTGTCTATTACTTTGCTGTCTAATTTTTTTACTTTGTCTTTGTTTATATACGCGTTGCGTAAAAACTAGTTAGTGATCCATTTACTATATTTAGCTTATAAAAATTCTTGTATAACATTTAAAATGTGTTGCGTGATAGAATGAGATTTAGTTAAGTTATAGTTTTAGTCTTTCAAAATCACTGCGGGTAAGTATTTAAAGCATAATTTTCTTTTCTAACAAAGGTCTGTCGTGGTTCAGTGGGTTTTCTCATGAGCTATTAACCCGCAGGCCTCACCCTGAAAGTCTCTCTCTCTCTCTCTCTTCTGTTGCTAGTAAAGCTTTCCATCTGTGTGTCCATTACTTGAAGTTACCTGCATTGTGTTTGGCACAGCTTGGCCAAATATGAAAGCCTGAGCTGTAAAATTCAATCAACTTCACTGAAATGCAGTTTTAGTTTTGTGATAGAAAAATATTGAACATCTTGCATTTTTTATAAGAATGAAAAACTGTAAGGTATTTCAATTAACGCTTCACTGGAGCAACACAACGGGCTATCGACAACGGTCCGGAATCAATCCCGAGGGAAAAGATCAGAGAACAACACAACTTCAATTTTGAACTAGATGACGGGGTCACACCTAAGCTGGCAGTTCATTCTCCAACCTACCACACCATACCAGCGGAAGGTCATTTGAAACAACAACATTTTTATGTGCATCAGCTCCATTTGTACACGACTTTCTTTGGTTGGATTCGAAATAGCAACCCTCCGGTTGCTAATCCGTTACCCTTACAACACGGCTGCCGCGGCCCCATTTTTACAGGAAATAACACTGCAAAATTATTATTATATTTTCAAAAAGCGCGGAAAATAATCATATTAAAAATAAAACACATTTTGTCAGGGACAAAACAAGGATTCATAGTATATAAGGTTAAGGCAGGTGGTAGCAAATGCATACGAAATAACTAGAGTTGCGCTGATTTTTTAACATGACTTAACAATTTTTTAAGGTTTGATAGATTATTTGTTCACATAAGAATCTTAGTGCCTTTGTTGTTATGTTTAGCTACTTGATTCGGCGAAAAATTATCCCCCTATTCTTGGCAATCTTTCAAAATTAGGTGCTCCATATTATGCATATTTATCCTGCACAAGGCTTAAATTCATGAATAGTCCAATATGATCCAAATAGATAGGAATATATATATATATATATATATGATCCAAGAGCATCAAGAGCATATGATCATATATACGATCCAAGAGCATATGATCATATATACGATCCAAATGGGCATATGATCAATGGTAGGTAGTTAGGTAATTGAATTAACATTGCTCTGGAACAACACAGCGGACTATTGTTGAGGATCCGCAATCAGTCCAATGATCCCGATATATAATCATTGATCCAAGCGCATATGATCATATACATGATGCAAGTACATTTGATAACATATATGATGCAAATACATTTGATAACATACATGATCCAAATGCATATAATCATTTAATAAATTGATACACTTTTACTTTTGTTTAGAAATATAGAATCTTTCCTGTTGAGGATATCAGTGAAATTTATTCGAAGAATAAAAAGCCTCTACAGCTTTTGATTTCTTTACCAAGCAGCGCGAGTGGCGATTTGAGAACGGCCCATACAAATACATTCCACTCCAAGAACTTCCGGAGTTCTTTACTCTCGCCTTGTATGTTTCCATAATCAGTTTACGTGAACAATGGATTCAACACACTGAGCATTGGAAAAGGTTGCGCTCCACCTCTCGTGAGAGATAAACGACAGTCGACTCCAACTCCTCTCCGTGAAAGCTAGTCGAAATACTGTGGAGAAATCTTGCTTAGAAACACATTGTGTGAAATTTTGAAACAGCGAAATATTGCAAGGGAACATAACGCTCGTCGGAGATAGGTTTTCCTTTAAAATAAATTGTGAGTTTTTTTTTCACTCTATGTCAGTGTTTCTCAACCGCTTTAAGTAAGTTTTGTATAAATTGATGTATTTACTACACACAAATGCATGTTTTTCGTAACAAAAGTGTTTGTCTGCTTTTAAAAGCAAAACAATGACTATATTGCACTGTATATATATGAAGTAGTCCAGGAAATTAGAGATCAGTCCATAGAAGTATTACTAAGAACAACAGAGCGATCCAATGAACAGCTTTTATTCATATGAATACGGGATCTTATACATAGGCAGTTGAGGTACATGAATGTCAGAGGTAAGCCTCGTCCACTGCATAAGTTTCTCTCCAAATGACCGGGGAAGTCCGCTTCTGTGAAAGAGAGACTAGGGGTCACATGAGTAAAGGCACGGCCGAATGACACGACGTTGTCCTTGGGTAAGAGGGCTTTAACATATGGTGGTTTCTGTTACAGACGGTTAGCTCGTGGTAAGGTTACTCGAGGAGGTAACAGCAGGCCCGCCGTAAGCGGGCGTGCAAGGCGTGCACCGCACGCGGGCGTCACGTCCAAGGGGGCGGCAAATCTAGCGATCGATCACGTAATATTCAAAGTCATTGTCATAATACCCACCTTTAGCATAAGAAATGTTATCGCATGGAGGAAAATATCCGACAGGCACGCAATTACTACTTTCTTTTATATTACTGGGGGCTCCGCCATGACAAGACTGGCGAAACCTTTAGAGTACGGGTGTCCGATATTTCGACCCACTCTACTTTTTTCCAAACAGACGAAACTCTTCTATATTTCGGCTACTCATTTCCCACCTCTCATTTGGCGCGTATCTTTTTCGGGGATCGCCGCAGGAGGTCAGCAGCAAATTATTTCTAAATAATTTATGGCCACATTTTTAAAACTATTCAGTAGCCTTGTCTGTAAAGCAGTTTCTTGATCCATTATGTTTCGCGATCACTTTCCAAAATTCTAAGTATTCATTCTCCAAATTCCAATTGACAGGATGTGCCTCTCCCTAGGACAATAAAACCATCGTCCTTGGAGAGGGGTGTACAAAACCTGTCACGTGTTGCATCGCTCTTGAGAAAGATTACATTGGCAGTATGAAAACGGAAATTTCTCAGAAGAACTGGGAATTTGTAAGAGGTGTCCCTTTCCTCTCTCCACGTAGGGACCCACGAACGGACCGTCCGTCTTTCCAATTACCGCAGGAGACCTGACCATAGTAAAGATAAGAACCAGATGCGCGCAACAAAGGGGGAAAGCTATTCTTCCATTTCTCCAGTCATAAAGCGAAATCTGGTTGAAACTTCCGCGTCTCGAAAAGGCTAGGAATCCCCACAGAGCTTCCTTCTCAGTTTGTAATTGTACGGATACGAACAGTACTATCGCACATCGAGTGCAATTAGTTTGTTAATAGTTCGTCTGACGTTGGTCTAGGTATAAGTAAGGATATTTTAACTTGGTTAGTGTGATTATAATTCAATGTATCATCTGTCAGTGCAAAATGTTTCGTTATCGTTTATTTAACGGCTTATCACAATAATTGCTGCGCCTAGTAATCATCTGTTTGTAGCACATATACAACTAAATCTTTACGAAATTTGAAATAAAAACCGACTAAGTGCATGTCTGACCACGCACAGGGTAGGCTTCCGTAGTCAGTACAGGCTATACAAAATTCTTACAAAACATCCGAGTCAAAACTCGATGTATTTTAGAAATGCAAAGTTAATTTTACAGTTGATTTATACGGAATTTCTATAAACTTTTTACAGACGTGATTAAGTGGGTCGATTATTACTCGTAAACTAGAAAGAGCCTACTTATCGCTAATAATAGCATAAAGTTGAGTTCAATTTCTGTAGATTAATATTTATATGGTTTTGCACTTAAGTAAACAAAAAAAAAACTAAGTAATAAAATTAAAAAGTTCTTCTTAGTAAAGTATTTCTTTTATCACACCCCTATGAGGAAATACTAAAGAGCCTTTCTGGCAAGCTCTGAGTAGGTAGTCGTAGTTAAACAGGGGGCGGCATAATCGGTATTGCACACAGGCGTTCAAACAGCTAGCGGCGGGCCTGGGTAACAGGTGTTGTTATTACATATATATGTTACCGCTAAAGCTCGAAAGCCGTCAATATGTACATTACATAGCTAATCTGCAGATTAACTGATTTTTTCCGTTAACGTGCGTAATCAAAAGTTTTCCGCATTTAATCTAGATAATGTGCACATTAACGGCATCCGTATCGTTAAAGTTCAAAAGTTTGTTGCTCTCATTTCCTTTCCCTACACCTTCCCTCTCTCCCTCCACTTTTAGTTTTAGTTTGGTTTCGCCAGCGTCTTGTCGTTTGATTGTATTAACTTCATTCTTTAGATATCGAAAAATAAATTAATTACATCATGTTAATTTCCTTAGTTGTAATAATATTTTAAACCGTTTGATTCTTTCTATTGTAGTTTTTTAATTGATTGATGATTGATTCTATTAACTAATTTGCTGATTGTTTCAGTGCATAAATTTGATTTTTTTAGGTACCGAAAAATAAATAAATAACATTATGTTAATTTCAGCGTACAGAAAGATTGCTGTTGTTCCAGCAAAGATCTTATTTTCACTTTAACGAGTGCCTAGTAGGTAATGTGCAGATTATCTAGGTAATTTGTAGATTACCTGGTAAATTGAGAAATGAAACAATTTTCGGTACTTTAACGTACCACTCTAGTTAATCTGCACATTACTTTTATAATCTGTAGAATAACTGATTACTGCACTTTAGCGGTAACATATGTTACCATAAAAATAAATCCTATTTAGACGCGAACTGAAAAGTCTGTAGATCCAAATAACTACATAGTTTTGAGTTGTGGACCGCGGTGGCCAATTGGAAGGGTAATGTATTAGCAACCGGAGGGTTACGAGTTCGAATCCAACAAACACTGTCGTGTACAAAGGAGGCTAGTGCTCGTAAAATCTGTCGTGTCCTCAAATATTCTCACGTTGGCGTGGTGTGGAAGTTTGGAGAGTGGAGTGGCAGTTCAGGTGTTGCCTCGTCATCTGATCGTGATTCAAAATTACATGGTGTTGTCCTCGAATGTTTTCTTTGGGGATTGATCCCGGACCGTTTTCAATTGCTCGTTGAATTTCTCCAGTGCGACGTTAATTTAAACATCTACCGTACCTACCTTTGAGTTGTTTATGGCGTCATGTTTCGCAACAGCTGATCCGGAAAATCAATTGTTTTATGTTGAAATTAGTAGGAATATTTTTTATATTTTCTTTATACTAAATTTTGAGTTTTTTTTCATTTAAGACCGCTTGCATAAATCTATGCATTTCTTAAACAGATGTACAAGATGTTGTACAGCAAAAATGAATACATTACATTAAAATCAGTAATAAATAGTCCGTAGATACTATAATACTATTTTTATATTTCTCGAGTTGTTTATTGATGAGTATTTACAACAGGCGATCCGGGTAATGAACTGTTTTGTGTAGAAATCAGTGCCCGAATACTTCAGTATATTAAAATAACATAACTATTTTATGTTGGAAAACGTTTCATAACCGTTGTCTTTCCCAAGATAAAATATTCGAGTAATGTATATCATTAATTGTAATTCATAGTGCCTGAAAAAATTCACAAAATCATTAAGCGCTTCTCAACAGTTTTGTAAAATCACATCATTTACCTGTAGATGCATGAATTATTGGTAACGTTTCCGTCAGTCATATAAGCTCCTTTAGTTAGGAACTCTACTAAGGCGAATCGTTATTTGTAGCCATTAATTGCTGCAGACTTAAACGAACCAACAATGCGTAATTAATAAATTAATTGCTCTGCTGGGTATGAGCGCGTGTTTGCAGCTCAGATTAAGGAATTGGATTTGAATATAGCAATGTTTGGGTGAAACAAGTTACATATTGCCATTAACTCTCACGTATAAAATAACCATAGTGTGTGATGCTTCTTTAACGATGAGATATACTGAATTGCTGCCGTTTTCTAATTGGTATTTGCATACTTTTAAGTACAAGCAAAAGATCGAAGAAGGTTGAAAATTTTTCGAAGTGAATGAAGAAAAAATGAAGGCGATTTAGAATCCTACTAAAGATTGTAGCGTACATGGGGTCTGGTGCACTTCAAATCTGTCGTGTCCTCAAAATCCTTAACGTTGGCATGGTGCGGAAGTTTGTAGAGTGGGGTGCTAGTTCATGTGTCACCTGGTCATCTGACCGTTATTCAAAAGATCGTGATGGTGTCTTTGAAACTTCCATTTCAGGTTTGATCCCGGACCGTTACCAATAACCCGTTGTGTTACTCCAATGAATTAAAGTTTCTTGCACGAACATAAAGAACAGTTAGAGCGAATGAAATAATTCAAGGGAAAATACGAGTTATATGAAAAATGTGAACGGATTAAAATTTGGCCGGTTAATAAAACTAGCATATTACTAGTTCTAAATGAAATCAACCTATCAAATAAATCCTTTCTTGCACGAACTTAAAATACCGCTAAAACTGATTCAATAATCTGAATGCAAATGTGAGAATTACATGCAAAAATGTGAATGTATTGTATTTGGCAGGTAGATAAAAGTAACACATAACGAGTTCGAAATGAAATAAACCCATCAAATCATCTCTATTTTTACCAGTATATAAAATTTCTTACGGATTTGTATTTGTAGACGTACCACAACATTCTAACGACTGCATCGTTTATCCCAATTCTTGCACTGCCGAGTAGTGGAATATCCAGAACGGTCGTGGTCGAAATGATTCCAAAAGTGTGCGTTTGTTGAAAGTGTTTACTCACGATCGTTGGGTCAATAGCATTCTAGCAAGTGCGTCCAGTTCTGTTGGGATATGCTCACTCATCGGATAGTTGCAAGCTAAGCTGGAGTCGCTCTGTGACCCTCTCAGACCCTACTCAAATATTTGATCGGTTCTCTGCGGACTGCAAGTTTTAATCTTCGCGACTTCCGAATGAGATCTGACACTCTGTGGGCGCTGATTTAGGGGCATCGAATAGAAAACTGCTTTTTTAAGCAATCTGTTTAATAGCAGAAATGGAAAATCAAAACCTATTGGTGTTGGATTATTTTAGGTGATTATTTGCTTGCTGTATAAATTGTCCAAGTGACATCTGACGCTCCGTGAGCGCTGATTTAGAGACATCGAATAGAAAACTGATTTTTAAGCAATCTATTTAATAGCTGAAATGGAAAATCAAAACCTATTGGTGTTGGATTATTTTAGGTGATTATTTGCTTGCTGTATAAATTGTCCAAGTGACATCTGACGCTCCGTGAGCGCTGATTTAGAGACATCGAATAGAAAACTGATTTTTAAGCAATCTATTTAATAGCTGAAATGGAAAATCAAAACCTATTGGTGTTGGATTATTTTAGGTGATTATTTGCTTGCTGTATAAATTGTCCAAGTGACATCTGACGCTCTATTCTAAAGATATGGATTGTTGGATTATTTTGCAAGCTGTAAATATAGTTTGAATAAGATCTGACACTCGATGGGTGCTGTTGTAGGGGAACGAATATAAGACTGTTTTTTAAGCAATCTGATAGCTGAAATGGTAAGTCAACACCTATAGGTGTTGGAATTATTATAGGTGATTATTTGCCAGTACATAAATTGTCCGAATGAGATCTGACATTCTGTGAGAGTTGATTTAGAGGCATCAAATAGAAAATTGATTTTTAAAATAATCTATTTAACAGGTGAAATGAAAAATCTAAACAAATCAGTGTTGAATTATTTATGCGATAGTAGAGATATTCTGATCGAGATCTGAGACACTCCGTGAGAGTTGGGTATTGAATGCAAAACTACCCTTTTAAGCGCAATCTCTATTTAATAGCTGAAATGGAAAATCAAAAACTATTTTTGTTGGAATATTTTATGTGATTACTTGCCTGCTGTATAAATTTATTTTCCGAATGAGATTTGACACTCCATGAGCATTGATTTCGGGGCATTAAAAAAACTATTTTTAAGTAATCTATTTAACAGACTGAAAGAGAAAATCTAAACATATTGGTATTGGATTATTTTATGTGACTATTTGCATACTGTTAAGACAGTCCAAATAAGATCTGATATTCTATGGGAGCTGATTTAGATACATTAAATAGAAAATTGCTTTTTTTAAGTAATCTCTATATAATAGATGAAAGGGAGCAAAACATTTCGGTGTATGATTACTTTAGCCGACTATTTACCTGCTGTAGAGATTGTGAGCCCTTTCAAACTGTTTATAAGATGAAACTACTGTGCTAAACAAGATTGCGTTTACTATAGCTGTTAAATAAACACGTTACCAACCAAAGAACACATAAAATTGGTTTATTGATGATTATCAACTGAATACAGTATAATAAAAATAGTATTCCTTAAACTTTCAAGTAGTTTCAACGAGCAATCTCGTCCATCGACATCTGACCAATTTTGTATTAACGAAATATCTCGTCATAAAGATATTGGAAATTTTTTTGATGATGACAAGATCAACATCTGGTCAGGTTTCGTGAAATGAAAAGAGAGGACAAGATCTTTATGGACGAGATATCTCGTTATTAGAGAAACGAGATCTTCTAATAGCGAGGTATCTTGTCCATCAGATGACGTCAGCTTTGATAATGACGAGATACCTCATCGAGACATCCACTTGGAGGGTTCAGTTACTTCTATTTAATTGTATGAGCTCTAGCAAAACATTAACTAGCGTAACCAATAATTCAATAGCAAATAAAAGTTTACGAATATTTTTCCATATAATAGAAACAATATCAAGTCTTTACGACAAAGTTGCATTCCAAGAAGTTTCTTTACTCAACGTTTGCTTCAGAGTCAATCGATAAACAATAACGCATTTTGAAATGCTGTTCTCCGAAACTTTGACAAAAACCTCCGTATATACGGCTAATGAATTTTATAGAGATCAGATTGCCTTAAATCTTGAAAACGGGTTTTCAGTTCTTAGCTCTGAGCATTTTACTTAAGTGACCGACACTTAATCGCTCTTGTACGCCTCCCCCCGAAGCTATTCTTCGTAAACTTATAACTTGAAGTACTTCAAAGATTACAAAGGTGGAATAAATAGCTCGCACGATGGCTACAGCTTCCTGTTTTGACGGCCAGTACTCTTTAATGGCAACTCGAGCGAATCTAGAGTTTTCTTTACTGCAATCGAAATCAATCCTGTAGAAATTGTTAAAATCCCCTTTCCCAAGATAAAACTAGCAGCAAGATTTGAATCTAAAAGAAATCGAAAACACCCTAAGGTACACCTTAAAGGAAAAATGCCGAATAAGAATTAATTGATTTTTTGCACTTAAATCACCGTTGCCTATATTTGCTGAGCAAAGCAGAGATTAAAAGAATGGGTTGATCGATGGATCGTGAATTTATTTCATTAGTCTTAAACTGCGAAAATTAAACGAGTATACTTTCGAGCACTAATATTACCGCATCAAAGGATTAGGATGGAGAGTTTAACACTTAGCGTATTCATTTGATTCGGGAAGTGCTTTAACGGGAATATCATTGTTCGTTGCAAGTGTATAGAGAGTAGTTTGATGTTTTATGTACGAGATTTAATGTACAGACTCAACTAAGTATTATGAATGTCTTTTTCTACTTCATTAAATTTCGTTTGGGAAGTGTTTAACGGATATGTCACTGTTCGTTACAAGTGTACAGAGAGTAGTTTGATATTCTACATGCATGGAATTTAACGTAGACTCACCCAAGTAGTGTGAATTTGTCTTTTCCTCCTTCATTGAATTTCATTGGGGAAATGTTTTAACAGAAGTGTCATTTTTCCTTGCACGTGTATCGAAAGTACTTTGATTTCTGGATACTTATTTTCTATACCCGATTTATGCACGAGATTTGATGTATTGACTCACCAAAATGTTAAGAAATTGTATTTTCTTCCTTCATTAAATTTCCCTGAATAATAGTTTTTTCGGAAATGTCACTGTTTTTTTTGCACGTGAATAGAAAGTAGTTTAATTTCTATATACTTATTTTGAATATATTTTTTATTCACGAGATTCGAAGTATACACTCATCAAAATATTATCAGTATGTATTTTCCATTCACATTGAATTTGATTACATAAGTGTTTTAACGGAAATGTGTCATTGTTCGCGTTGTAAGTGTATAGAAAGTAGTTTGATATTCTATCCTCGAAATTTAATGTAGACTCACCTAAGTGTTGCGAATATGCCTTTTCTTCATTCAATGAATTTCACTGGGGAGGTGTTTTAACGGGTATACCATTGTTCGTTATACGTGTATAGAGAGCAGCTTTATTTATATACACTTATTTTTATACCTGATTTATGAACGAGATTTGATGTATATATTCAGCAAAATATTCTTAATATGTCGTTTCCTTATTCATTAATTTCGATTAGGGAAGTGTTTTAACCGAAATGTCATTGTCCCTTGCAAGTGTATAGAAATTCATTTGATATTCTATGTTTGAAATTTAATGTATGTATATATATATATATATATATATATATATATATACATATAAATTAATTATCACTTAGCATCACTTTTCACCTATTTTAATCTTCTTGACAAAGATTTTTTTAAATTAATCTATTGAAAGGAACGAAGCAATATAATATTTCAAAATGATTCTATATCAAGGAAAGGAGCAATATGATATTTCAAAAAGAGTATACTCTAAGGAAGGATAATAGTCTTTCTACAAAACACCTCTGATGAAAAGTTGGATTTAATTACATTTTTTCTTCCTAAAATATTTATGTTCTAGGGGATGAAGAAAATTGAGTTTAGGTCGCTGGTGTTTAAGACAATGAGGATGTCAATTCACCTACAGATCACTTGTGATGGGTAGTTGTTGGTTGGGTTGTGATGATGACGAGTTGGGGTTGTGTCTTACAGAGGGAGATTTGGCCAAGCTGCATCAAGGAACGCCAATTACTAGTGATATGAAGAACAGCTCACAGATCAATTTACGATACATCATCATTATGCTTCATACATATATTATGTCCATTAGGCGAAAAAAAAATATCTCGTCCATAAAGACCTGGCCAATTTGGTAATGAAGAGACACATCGTTATAGAGATATTACCAATTTTTTTATAGTGACGAGATCAAGATCTGGTCAGTTTTCTTTTAATGACGAGATACCTCGTCCATCAAGATTCGGTCAGTCAGCTAATGACGAGATACCTCATCGAAAAGACAACCACGAGGGTTAACTTTCAAAATTATTTATAAATTTTGTTTCGAATAAAGTATCATTTCAATTAGTTCGATATTTTATAAAACATTAATTTAATTTTTTGAAAAATAAATTGAATCGTGAACGTCTCAGAATCATGTTGATAAATAAATGTAAATTTATGACAGGGATGTAATTTATTTACTTCAGTAACACTAGTCAAACCACGTCATGGATTTAACACGGATGAAATTTTTTGAATGCGAATACCTCTTAGAATCACGTTGACTAATTGATGTAAATTCAAGGGCGACACTCCATTTATTTACTTTTAGCATCAGTCAAACCACGTCGTCTAAGAAAAGCACATTTAAAACACACAGAAGTAGCACTTTTAATTTAACAAATTACGAGAAACCAATACTTAATTTCCGCGTAATGGTAATGAATTACTTTCGCTCTGTAAAAACACCTCTGATGTTAACGATGAAAAATAGCAGCTTTTTAGCGCAGCTAATGGCATGGCCGACATTTGTCAGCTTGTTTATTAAAATTAATATGGAGAATTTAAAAAATAAACTCATTATGTTAAAAAATGAGGACAAAGTAGAACAACTTCAGGTGGTCTCACGAAAGGAAGCTTTCGTTTGTAATCAAGGGTAAAAAAGTTTTGTAACAATGCACTTTCTATCCAAGCTATTCAAGTAGGAAAAAATATCACGGGTTTTTAAGGGCCTCATTATTATAAGCAACACCATAAAGTCCAATTTTTTCGCAAATCTTTGATTTTATTTTAAAGACTTTTTAAAATGTATCGATGCCTTAACAATCACCGTGAAGAAAAATAAAATAAAATTTAAATCGCACAAGCATTTGTATTAAAGAAAGGTTATAACAATGCACAAACAAAAAATTGAATTCTTTCAAAATAAAACTGATTTCAAGTTAAAAAAACAATAATCTGAAGCGACGTAACTTAAAAATGTCATATTTATTTAAATCAGGAACTAACACAAGTTGTAAAAAGTTTAAAACTGAAAATTGGACAGCAACGCAAAGTAACTGAAAAAAAAAGAAGTTTGTAAAGGAAGGAAACATTTTGATATTGATTGATTTCATATTGTGTCCACGATATATAATGACTAACAGATTTTTAATTATTATTATATTATAATTATAATTATTATTTTATTGTGGAATTAAACCTCTTGTTGTCTATCTTGAGGAGGTATCTCTTCAGTTGAAAACTGACCAGATCTCGATGGACGAGACACATCGCCATTAAAAGAAAATTAACCAGATCTTGATCTAGTCATCACAAAAATACTCGGCTTCTTATGACGAGTTATCTCGTCGTTAGGTAAATTGGTCAGATCTGGATGGATGATACACCTCGTCGACACCACTTATAGGTTGATCCAGTTCACAGGCACACTCATTACTAATGCAATGTCGTTACATTCTTATCTCCTAAACCTATGACCAACTCCTGAATTTGCTGATTACGCACCTTTCCCAGCGCTTGCCCTAGCCTTTTCGCCTATTTGCTCTTTTAACGTTAATCTCCATTCACAAAGGAAGGGCACAAAGCTGAGGTCACCGAATTGAAATATTTTTTATATTGAATAGCACTTTTCACAAGAGGATTACAAATGATAGAGCGCAATGTTTAACCGTTTTTGATATCGATTTTAAAATGACACGGTTTCTTTCAAATAGGCTGTTAAAACCAGTCTCGTCTTGGCCGCGCAACTAGGTAGGTATACATACGACTGACAAGCTGGGTCCTATTCTCAATTTTATTAAAATCTTGATCATTTTTAAAGTATGTGCAGCTTTGCTGGAAATATTTCAATAGTAATGATCTATCTTCTTAAATTCCACATCTATGAATCGTACGCGTAGCTACCGATCTACGCTGCCAACTCGAAACTCGTATAGCTATCGTCAGTATATAAGCAACGATGCATTTTTAAAATCGATATATCTTGAAAAAAGCTGAGCGTTGAATTCTACCAATTTGCAACTGTATTCCACTAGTGGATTCCGTACATAAATAACTTTCCATTCGTTGACTCAAAGTTTGTGCCCTCCTCTTTTTCTTACCCCTGGGTTCGATTTTTGGATTTCGTGTTCGTAATGCGCCCATGACTGATTCATTTTAATAGATGTATCTTCCTTGTATTTTTTGAGTTGCGAAGAAAAGGGTAAAGCAGTATACGATTTTTATCATCATAAATAATTTTTATGAATTTATTTGTTCATTTATTTTTATTGTGGTGAATCTACAGAAAAAATTGCAAAAGCAAGGGGTAAAAGAATCCAAAAGAGAAAAGAAAATGCAAACATAAATACAATTAGAATATGAGAGAAAACCAAATATTAATCGAATTGGATTAATTCTTGGATTCATTAAAAATATACCAAGGAACCTCCAAGATAGAATTACAGTTTTAAAAAAATCTATATTTAGATCAAAATTGTTACACATATTTCTTTTCAAGGGTTTAACAAAAATATAATTTACTGTTTCTGGTCATATACCTGAGGACGTCAAAATCAGTACAATAAATTGAAAAGGACGAATCAATTTAACTAGCTCAGAGGATGTAAAGAATTTCGTTAAAGGAATGTCTCCGTGGTATTGGTATTGGTGCTTTCAATTAACGTCACATAGAGCAACAACATGGGCTATTGGTGACGGTCCGGGATCAGCCCCCGAATATAAATATCCAAGTACAACACAACGTAATTTTGAACCACGGTCAGATGACGAGGTCACACGTGAGCAGGTACTCCACTATCCATACTTCCACACCACGCGAACAATGTTTCTATGGAGCTTCAAAGTACTGAAACCGAATTGGTTTAGCGATTAAGGTAGGTAGGTTGAGTTTTATAACGCAAAGGTCAAATTTGACGTCAAACATAAGACGTACCATATCGAGTTATGGACACATACATACAAAGAAAGTTTAATTGACATATAGGAGAGAAATACACTCCGGGGTGAAACGATCCTGACCGGAATCGAATCTGTGCCTACAATTCTCAGGTTGCTAGGGCAGTAGGTACACTGAGGCACAACGGCCGCTTACAATGGACAATATGCATGATTTTCAAATTCAATTTAAACTGAAAGAGCATGAAAAACCAAGTAGAAAAATGTCACTTAAACTGCAATCTGACGATATTAATTATATTTAAAACGCTTTTTAAATTGCTCTGACGTCACTTTCTACGAGAAACTGCAGTCGCTGACGATTTTTGCCTGTGACGTCATAGTTCATGATTTTCTCATCGAGCGTTTCTTGAACTGTGTTATCTCTATGGGTATCTTTTTAGTAGTTTTATATTTACAGATTTTTGATTAATTCACACACACACACAGCAATGGAAGGTTCGAAAATAGTTCAAAAGAAGAATTACAAATGTTGTATTGTTCCGTTTGTGTCATAATTCAACGATTAAAACACCAAAAAAGTATTTTTTTGTTGTACCAAAATATGAACAAGTTCGTAGAAGATGGTGCAGCGTTATGAAAAGAGATTAAAAGAAAAACAAAAAGCTGTGTTCTACTTCTTGCTTGCATTGCTGTGAAGATCATTTTTGGTAAGTTTAAAATACCAAAAATTATTTGTATTTTTAATTAAAAATTGTGTGATTTAATCTTGTGGATAACTACTTGGGTTTTTGCTAAAACGAAAAAATATTCTTTCGGTATCAAGTCACTCAAAATGCAGAATTTCTTGTTTCATGAAAAAGAACTTAATAAATAAATATAGGAATACTATATATTTATAAATCAAAACTGGTTAAAAAAAAATATACAGAGAGCTAACTTCAATAAACATTGAATTATTATACTCATGATAATTAAATTTGCAGTTGGTAAAACTGTGTCATATTTCTTCTTTAAACTGAATGATAAGTATTATAGAATTCAAATTCTTGCAATTTTAATCAAATTATCACACTATCTTCTTCATGGTTTAAAATGTTGGACTACCA
This sequence comes from Metellina segmentata, assembly GCA_947359465.1. Lineage (NCBI taxonomy): Eukaryota > Metazoa > Arthropoda > Arachnida > Araneae > Tetragnathidae > Metellina > Metellina segmentata. Next base: position 70,315,148 of record OX375872.1, on the reverse strand, counting down.
AATGTTGTGTTCAATATTTAATGCAGTTGCAATTCTCGCAATAAGTTTCTCTACACATATTATTTTTCTATCATCTTTTAGTGCATTACATTTTATCGCTTAAATATATTAAAAAAATTATTGTTCATTAACTAACAAAAATAATGTTGCTAAAAAATTAATGTAGAAAATTAATTTTAAGTTAGCTTTCAAAATTCACTATTTTAATACCCCAACAATTTTAATCTACTTTGAAATTATTTTCCTAATATAAAGCTCTTATTTGATATACTATTCTAATTATCTATACAAAAAAATCTGTTTCAGAATGAATTGTGTTACTTATTAAGGAAAAGAGAACAACTATTAATATTCTATTTTCTTAAGTACAACTTTTTGATGATAACACTACTCTTTAAAAGCAATATAAAAATACATGTTTTTTAAAAATAAATATGGTGTACAAAATATTATCATACTCTTCACTTTTACGCCTTTCATTTCTACTCCCATAAAATCTGGATGGTTTCCCAGAAAAAAAGACATGGATATACCATCCAATTTAGGTAGATTATCCGACTGGCCTTTTACAAAACCTTGTTCTACAATCGTCACTTTTAGAGAAGAAATCTTTAAAATAATAATGTGCGGACGATAATTCAACACAATTATTTAACAAATAAAATTATCGTGAAATAAGCGTAAAATCAATTAAAGCAACCTGAAATAACATGCAGCCGGCGAATGTAGCGAGAGATTTCATGAACTATGACGTCACACCAAGCTCCACCCCGTTTTCAGTCACGTGACTTCGACGCGTTTTTTAATCGCTTATTACGCTTAAATTTAACTTTTTTGAGATTTTTAAAGTTGATTTTTGGATTGTTCATGATCGAATTTGTAAAAAAAGTACCATTTTAGGACCTTTTGTGACATAGTGCATATTCCCTATTAAGAAGAATGAGCAGACAAAAATTCTTATGGACAAAAGTGGTTCAAAATTACGTGCTGCTGTCCTCTGATCACTTTTGAGTTTGAAAGAACGATCTAAGGAAACAAATCGCAATGTGTCATCCCCCAACCTACTTTTAGATGAACTGCAAATATAACCAGTGGCCGAGAAGGCCCTCTCAGCTTCGACACTAGTTGGTTTAATAGTCATTAAGTATAGTCGTACATAAGAGACAAATATTTTCCTTTAACTCCATTTCATATGAGGTCATTTCTTTCTTCAGTATTTTCTCAAAATCTGTTTCGTTTCTTAAGTTTGTCTTTTTGGAATAGTCATCATTTTCTTGCAGAATTTGCTTTTCTAATTCCACTTTCTTAAAAAAAATATTATTGATAATTGAATTTAATGCTTTTGCTAGAATTCTCCAAACTGATCATTGAAAAATATAAAATCGATTCATTTAAATCGATAGCTTTATAAACCATTTTGCGACTTTAAAGTTAGGTTTGAATAATCGATTATTTAATTTAAAAAAAATCGAGTTTATCGAATCCGGACCGGATCCGATAGATGTTGCTCGATCCGGTAGGCAGCCAAATGATGCTCGATCCGCCGGATCGGATTGCAATCCCTAGCTACAACACATGCCATATTTATGCAATGCAAGCAGAAAAGACCGAATTTAAACATCTGTTTCAATCAAGGTCACTCCTTTTCAGCGGAAGCAAAATAGTAATAACAAAGCTGCTTCGATTTGAAAACGCGCAGAACTTTCCGGATGACCCAATATATTAAAGTTCCAATTCATTAGCATTTCTAACATTAATTTAATACTTATTATTCATGTTAAAAACTAGTTTTTTAAATAAAATATTAGGTGGATTTTGTTTGGAGTGCTTAACTGTGTGTGTGTAACATGGTACAAAATATCAACTCGATAAAAATATTTTTTAGGAAGATACGCGTAAATGTCCACGAAACTGCTTTAACCATTAGGGGCTCCAATCATTCTGTTCTCAACGTTTAAACGTTAAAACCTAATGACAAGGAATTTCGTATCTAAAATTAAATTGTGATAGATTCGAAATTGTGTGTCAAATTTGGGGGTTCCAATTGCAAATTATGAAGTTGGTACTCTATTTAATATGAAGAAGGCCCTTTATACAAATTTTATGCATTTTAATTTATAGAATGCGTCAGTTCCTGTCAAATGCCATCTTGAATTTTCTCTTCTTTTAAAATTGCTCGAATGAAGTGGGATGGTTTTCTTCCCCCGTGACTGTAGATATACCCGATATTATTGAGTCTAAGAGTGTAATTAGAAATGAAGCATTTAGTAGCAAGTGATTTTTAGAAAACCAAAACCTCAAGTAATCTTTTTTTTTTTAAATATATACTTTAATTTCACTCACCAGATTAAGTTTATTTGCTGGAACTTAAGTTATAAAATTCCGCATCTAATTTGACAATTTAATGATTTCGGTTCGTCGATCTAGAGTCAGTGTTTTGCTACGCGAGGACTAGTTCATGGCAAAGTAATAAACAAACTAAGTTTATTCTATTAGTAAATTTGTATGATAATGTGCTCATGGATAGAGGGATTCGCTTACCACTATCGGGTCTTGGCATTGAAACACGTGAAATGATTTGGGTACTGCAGTATGTTGTCTGTTTCATGAATTAAATGAGTTAAAAATATTTTTTCTGTTTCAAAAATAATGAAACTGACAGAAGTGGAAGAAAGAAGAGAAAGATCACACAAATTTACAAGGTAAACAATGAATACATGTTTGAATCATTATTAGCCTGTCATCTAACTTATTGGATCTAGAACAAAATATGTATGTTAGTGTTAAAAGTGAAGCTCCCTTAACGACGACGAACTTAATAAAATTGTAATTTGTCAATTGTTTTAACTTTAAATAACCAATATGTGTTACATAGTGTCACGCTAACGCCACTGGATCCAAAACAAAATCGAAAGACTTACGCCACTGTGTTTGTACGATATTGGAAGGGGGTCAAACAACTACAATGGAATGAGTTAATTTACTATCAATGGTCAGAGAAATGATTATAGTGCTGAGTTTTAATGAGATCTTTAAAACCAACCGGTAAAAGGAGGGATTTGTAATTTCAGTAAAACTTCGCTACCTGGCAAAGAAGTCTGTTACCTAGTGGCCGTAAAGCGGAAATATCAGTTCATTAGCTTCAGTCGTACGAGTTGTATGTGAACATTCTGCTAGCAGAAAAAACTCCTTAATGTTCAACTTCTCATATTCCAAAGAGGCATCATTATTATAACTTGCCTCTTTGGAACATCAGAGACGAAAATAATCAACCTTGTGGGTGCTCTAAGAAGCACAGTGTCAAGCATTATGACAGCTTACACAAAACATATTAAGATTTCCTCTTCGAAACTCAATATAGAGAGAAATTCGAAGCTCACTGACAAGAATAGAAAGGTGTTGAAGCGGATAAGTGACTGAAAGCACAAGACAACGGTTTACCAGATGACCTCCTAGATGAACACTCATATATGTGTAGGATTCCATATCAACGCAAATTATTAAACGGGAACTACATTTTGCAAACATTCATGGCAGAACAGCTATTCCAAAACCATTGACGACACCAGGTAATGATTGAAGCAATTTCAATGGTGTCTGAAGAGCGCATACTCGATACAACGACATTGGGGACAGGTGATCTGCTTAGACAAATCTGCATTTCTATTATTTCAAATCACTGGACTTGTTTATGCCTGGAGAACGCCAGCACAAACTATTCATATCGACTGCCTCCTTCCTACTGGTAAGCATAAAGGGGCTCTGTGATGTTCTGGTGCTATATCTTGGCGTGGTCTGGGACCACTTGTAGTCATGTATGGGAAGATAAAAGCTGTTCAATACCCTTGCATTATGGGCTAGCCTCTTTAAATCATATGCTCCAGATTGTATTCTCTGGTGAATAACCTGCGTTCCAAGACAACAACGATCGCCCTTTACACTACTCTATGCCTCGAAGTATGGTTCAATGAGCTCGAGGATGATGTGTAACACCTCTTTTGGCATCATCAGTCCAATAATCTTAACATAACTGAACATTTGTATGGGGGGGGGGGTGAACAAAAGCACAATTATGTTCTATAGACCACTCTACGGAAAGAATGGATGCGTATGACATTGAACATTGTGCATGACATGTATTTTTTCATTCCACATCAGATACAATCAAGAATTCATGCCAAGTGTGGACTAATCCCATACTAATAATGATTTGGAAATATTATATATGCCGTATCACGAGTGCTCATATATTGTTCTGTCCATCTCCTATATCTTTATATCTTTGATTAAAGGTCAAAGTGTTTATTCACAGTATTTTAAAAGACATTTTAAAACCGCATCACTTTTGGTATGACCTAATACATAACTCTGTAGTCAGCGAAATCTTTAAAAACTACTTCAAAATTTGACACGAAGTAATATTAGTATAAAAGTAAACAAAATAATTTATATTTTAAACAATAACGATAGTGTGCATAAAATTGATAGAACAAATTTCTTTTACTTTCCTCAATTAAAGGATTCAATTTCGCTCCTCAACAACTTTACAAGTGAATGTTGTTATAGGAATTAAAATTTATAATTCTTAGCCTTCTAAACGTTAGACTGCATGGTTTTACTGAAAATGAGACATAAAGATTTTAATATTCGATTCGGGGTATTAACACTTACATATTTGTAGATTTCAAAACGACCTTAATGGACAACATTTATTTTTAATTGGGGATATTTCAAAAGAAAGCTCGATTTTTCTTTGGATTAGGACATAAGAGCGTTTCTATCACCTGGGTATTTAAATTTAAAATTAATAACTGAGCAAATACTGACTAAAAATATATTATATGATAGCTTAATGATGAAGTTTTGGCGTTAGCTTAACCCTTTTTTTTGGGGGGGGGGGGTAACTATCTCGATAAAGCATCTCGTCATTAGCTAATAGTTTGATGGACGAGATGTATCGTCAGTAAAAGAAAACTCAGGAGATCTTGATCTCGTCATCATAAAAAATAAATCCACAGTATCTTGGTGACAGGTATCAGAGCAAAAATAGTCAAATTTTGATGGACGAGTTATCTCGTCATTTGCAAAACTAGTGAGATCATGATGGACGAATATGACTCGTCATTAGGAAAGAATGACAAGATCTTGATTTTATCATGATCAAAAAGTCAGCCACATCTTGATGACAAGATATCTAGTCATTAGAAAAACTTATCAGATTTTGATATACGAAGTATCTCGTCAGTAGGAAAAAACTGAGAATATTTTGAAAATTAATCCACCTTCAGTAAAATATCAGCAATGCCTTGATGACGAGATGTCTCGTCATTAGCAAAATTCGCCAGATCTTGTTTCACTCGTGATATCGAAATGCACTATTTTTGAGATGATACAATAGCTACTTTTCCATGCAATTGCACAACAGTCAAATCTGCATTCAAGGGTGCAAAATTATCGTATTCGACGGCAAAAGTGAAATATACTTCACAAAAATGCCATATTCACGTGAACCCGGAAAAAACCTGGGCAACATCAGTAATCAAATCGGAATTTTCACCTAATCAGCTTTAGGAAAAGCTGGAAATCGTCAGTTCTCTTTGTTCGGAACCTCTAGAGTCAGCGGAAAAATCGAAAAAGACCGAACTAAGTTTTCATTCTTCCTGGGAAGTCTTGACTTTCATAACCGTTTCGAGAGTGGAAATGCAGATGGGAGTTGCAGTGGTTTGAAGCGGAGCTGATAAATGTTTGTAGAGTCATTGTTCGTTCTTCCTTTACATTGTTTCATAAAAAGCTGCTGCTTTTTCGTTGCGGTATGTGAGCCGTTCATAAAAATTACTTGGAAGTTTCTATAAAATTCCTAATTTGTAAAATTTTATAGATTAAGCGAAACTGGATTGATAAAAAAAGTGATGTTTAAAATGTACTCTCCTGGTGGTATGTTGTTATTAGAGCAAAACTGAGCAAACCTTGATGGATGATATATCTAGTTCTAACGTTAAAACTAACCGGATCTTGATCTCATCATTAAAAGATCGGCAATATTCTGATGACGGTAAATCTGGTCATTAGTAAAATTGGTTAAATTTTCTTTGCAAAATAACTCGTCGAAACCACTTGGAAGACTAATTCTTCGATCATAGCGAGATTTCTGAGTAATTTAATATTGCTTTTATCCCACAGCACATTTAATAACTAAATGACCTAAACATCTATTGGTTGAAAGAATCCATGATTTTTTTACCATAATGTTTACAACCTTTAGAAAGAGATTATGATGTTCCTTTCCTTAGAATAGAATTCCTTGGAAATATATTATTTCTTTGATTGGAATAGAACCCTTTGAAAATATTATATCACTGATATCCTCAGAATATAATTCTTGGGAAAATTATGTTGGTCTAGAAGATCAAAAAGTTGGTTACATGTCATACAGGAACGAATATAGGTTGCCAAGCGAATTATACTTGGGAACCTTATAAGGAACCCTTAAAACACAAATTTTGACTTAGTGTATTTCACTTATAAGCCAACTATATCTTAAGAACATATATAAATGGCGTAAATGTTTCTGTTCATAAATTTTGAGATTCCAAAGTAAGTTCCGAATTATAACATGTATTAATGTCATTGAAAATTCACAAATTTAGCTCAACAGATAGGGATCATAGGTATGAAGAAAAATAATAGTTTTTTTGTATGTCGTCGCCATAGAAGTCGGACACACGAAATGAAAAAGTGAGTGCCATTTATTTAACTAATCTAAGAATTATTAGAATCTTAGAAACCCTTATTTTATTAAAATAAGTAAATTTCTGGAAAATGATTTGTTTGTACAATTTTATGCATCAGGTGATATAGCATAAAAAAATTAATCGTTTAAATCGAAAACAAGTTGTTTAAAATTAAAAAGTTAGTTTAACATCAATTATTGGTATGAAGAAAATAATATTATGATTTTATAAGTGAAACGTAAGAAGTCAAAAACAGTTCTCAGAAAAAAAAATTCTAAACTTCAGACAAAATTTTAATTTTATCATGTTTATATTTTTATATCACATTGTGCTTACTAAATTTATCAAATATTCATAGATGCCTACGTTCATTATGGTTATGTAATTCCACAGCAACTTATCTACATAAATAAGAATGGAATGTTTGTTTGTACATTGAATATTTTCGACTCATTTCAAGTTTTCTATCCGTTTTGGACCCTTCAGATGTCAAATCAGCCTCTTGCGCGTGTGGTGTCTGTCAGTCTGTCTGTATGTGTGTGCCGTATACTCGTCCACCCGGTTTAATATGTTTTCATGAATCTTTGCATGCTGTGAGTACTTATCTTCACTTAGTGACTGAAATTGGTTGCGTAAGTGTGTCTTCTGTCTTTTTGTTCTATGTTCAATTTTCTATTTGTGTGTTTGTACAGGCATCACATGAATTTTATTCCAGATATTTGATTGCAATGTACTTTATTTTATACATCATATATTAGATTTTTTAAATATATGATACATAAATATTTACTATTCTAGTGAATGCAATATTAAAATTTCTTTATTTTTATATTTAGACAAGTTGCATGCTAAAACACCTGAGTAAGTATACTTAAATCAATCATAATTTGGTAGGTTTGGAAAAACTGGAATGTATATTGACTATTACGATTACTTGGATTACTTTACGAGTACTGCTAAAAAAGCGATAATTTTTCCAAACATTTTTTTTAATGGAATTTTCTTTCTGATACTTTATTTATTTCGAGCCTTATTTTTGTTCTCTGCGCAATGTAAGCGATTTCCGAACATTTGGGACACACGATATTTTTCAACGAACGGGAATGAAACGGAAACTCGTGTTGGTTGATCGCGAGTGCAGTGATATTTTCTGTTTCTTTCGCTCTGAATTAATTTCGCATTACTAAATTTTGTGCACGTTTTAGTAAAAGTGGCAACTGTGCAAGATTAAGAGAAAAAAAAATAATCAGTATAACAAAATATCATTACAACAACTTCTTTCACGACAATTTTTTTTATTTCGTTGTTTCCTTTTGTTTTCTGTTTTAAATATTTATTATTTTTATAAATTGTATTCCCTGTTCATCGTATGCAACACAACCACAAAGTATTCCACTTAAAGTGGTAAGTCAGAATAAAGCAAATTTTAAGAGTAATTATGCCGTTATTGAAATAATAATAATGTTTAAAAAATCCGAACTAGAACTTTTCAAACATTAAAAAATTATTTGTCATATTGACAAGAGAAGATGGCGAAATTCGAGAATGTTGCATGCCTGACGCAAGAGTGCCACAAGTAAAAAAAAAATATTGTTTTGTTGACTATGAGTGGGAGAGAACTCGCCGTAAATCGTCATTTTTATTACTTGAGTTGAATATGAAAATAACTTAAGAAAGGGGATTCCAAATCTCTTTCAAAATCGTCCTTTGAAGTTGTAACCTTAGAGTCACCTTTAATAATTTTGTAGTTTCATCATACAGCAAGGGTGCGATTTATGTGAAATTTATTACTTGAATGGATATGTAGAATTTGTGATGCATGTGTAGAATTTGTGTCCAAAGCAAGTTGTAGAAATTATAAAGATGACGAAAGGTGTTAAAATATTATTTTCTTCTACGAAAGCCATGTCATTTTATATAGTTTGATCATCTCTAGAGTAATCTCTAGGGTATAGAGTAAAATAGTCAACGGATTTGAAATCTGCAGAATTTTACATTAGATCGATATCTGAAAACATGATTTTCATTAAATAAATAATTTTTTAATTGTAACTTTTATATTTTTGCTAAAACGAATTAGGTCTTTGCGATCGAGAGATAACAGATTCATTTCCTGAGCACAAACAATTCGAGCGAAGGGAAGCAAACCAAATAAAAACTTGTTTTGACTGGCATTGTTTAGTTATTTTTTGTAAAATAGTTATCGTTAAAGATAGATTGAAAATTTCAATGAATTAAAAATCTGCAGAAATACCTTATATTTGATTTTCTTTAAATAAATAATTTTCAATTTTAATTTTTTTTATTTATGCAATACGAATATGGGCGCATTAGACAATGACGTCACGACTGTTATGTTCTTTGGAATCGTTTTCGCGATTGGTTTTTGTAGGTATTTAATTAATCGTCATTTCCAACTAGATAACGGCTTTACTGTGCTCATGTCATTTCTACTGTTTAACGTTTTGTTGTGCGATTGCTATTTAAAAGCATAATTATCTTTTTTTAAGTCTAGTTATTAATTTTGAAAGTATTTTTTTTAAAGTATAGCTATATTTTGCTTGTTATTGATTCTGTGTTATTTGTTTTGACTCTGTGAAACTTTTTTAATACCCGTATCATGTCGCCTATTGCCTGTAGTGTTGGTTTGCAAAGCAAACCAAATGGGAATGCGTAGCAAATACCGGGGACTGGCGAGCGTTAACAGTGGTCATACCTAACCCCACAAAAGTAACTGTATGAGCAACGCCGTGCTGGACACGCAGTGGCTAGTATAAAATATCGAAACCACCTTAAATGCTTAAGAGCTAAGATTAGATTAAGTGTGTAATAAAGAACTGTATCAGTTTTGGAAACAATTATCCCTTAATTATGCTTCATATCCTATAAATGTATAACAAGTTTAAAAAAAGCGAAAACCATGTCTTCAAAACTATGATTGAAATGCAATATTTTATAAAATGCACAGTAACATTTTCTAACTCATCTAAAGTCACTGAATTTTGAATATGTTGATTGAAAGTTAAAATGTTAACTGTACGAAATAAAACTATCCGTAAAATGTTCAAACAAATATGCTCCGAATCTGTTTACTTATATAAACCATATCTAGTACGTAAATCTTCAAGAATATTATTTACGGTGAGCAGAATGTCACTTATTTAATTTAGGTAACATGAATTTATGATAATTCCTACATGCGATCCTTTACCATCTCCGCTGGAATTTCATAGCTAACGCTTCATGGAAAAGCTCAAACAACTTTTTATACCTTAACATAACTTCAGTTTTATGTTATTCTGAGACTTCTATGAAAGGACAAAACTTTTATTGAACTCTCCTTTCATCGGGGATTAATTTATTCTCTTTCTATAATTTCAACTAAAATACTTTTCAAGTGACTTAAATTGCATGGAAATTTGTACTAAAAAGACTAAAAACAGTTTTACAAGCTTTTGGTAAAGTAAAAGTAGACGGAAATACCTTATTTTTCACCCATTAGAGTTTGTATTCGTTGCCTTTCATGAAGAAATTCTTTATGATATTTTAATGCCAACCAAAAATATAAACACAGTTTCTTCAATATATTGTAAAATGTGCTTGTCATTCTATGTTTTCTACAGGAACAACTGTAAGTGGGTTTAAAAACTTCCCATAGAGGTTTAACTTTAATAGATGCTTGAATGCAAGTTCTTGCAAGTATTTTGTAACTGAAGGTGGGCGTGGTTTTTTTTGCTCAACCTTTTTAGCCGAGTCAAGAAATCATAGAGTTAATAGTCTTTTAAAGAAAACTTTTTTTAAATTATTTTTTTATTTATACTTTTTTTAACCAATGATGTATGAATGAATGATCAATTTTTTAAATTAAATAAGTTATAAATAATTATGAATTTTTTCTTGGGAATAGCACTAATATGGAATTTTTTCAACTTCATCCTGGCTCTATCGTTTTAGGACATACCTTAAGTTAAACCTCCAAGTGTTTTGAAGAGATATCTCTTCAAAGATCTCGTAATTTCTTAGGACTAGTTATCTCGGTAAGACAAAACTGCCCTTGTACTCCAAGGGAATGAAGATGGAAGTAGGAAAAAGAAATAGTCCCTGCCTTAAATTGGTGACTAGGTTGAAACTAGGTTTTGCATCACAGGCCAGACGCTGCAGGACTGTTTTCGAAGTGAAAAAAAACCAACCACCAGGAGGGTTAAATACAATAAAGCATTATAGCTTCGTTAAGTCCTCTTCCTTTAACGTAACAAGTTATTTACGAAGTATATAACAGCATTAACTCTCCGATCGTCTAAAGTTTTCAGAGAATCGAATTATTGTTTTCTCCCACAAAAACACGCATCACTAAATAATCACACCTATTGGTTGAAGAAATGTAGGGATTATTTCAACCTTTAGTAAAAATAAATTTGGTCCTTCCAATAGGATCCTTTGGAAAGATTTTACTGACCCTTTTCTTATAATAGAATCATTAGAAAAGATGCTATTTGGGAAAAAAGTCAGAGCTAGTCAAGGCAGGGAGGACTACAGGTTACAATGTGTGATCGTGCTTGTAAACCCTTCAGAGGGATAAGCATGCCTATTGTTGGGGCAAAAGGAATGAACTTTCACCGATATCGTATCTTTGAATATAATACCCATGGTTACACAATTTCAAATATCGCTAAGTAAACGATAGAAATTGACGCGAGTACAAATTGAGATATCCTTTCTTGTGACGAGGTTCATGGCACGATTTTGTAGTTGACTCTTATTCGCATCAACTACAGTATTGCATACGACACTTTAAATTCTACTAAAACTTGAAAGTGATCTCTTCAAAGTTAGGAGTTTGGAATCGTTACCGAAAGGCATAGTTTCCCAAACTTTTCAGGTTCTCCTTTTCAAATATGACTTTTTCAGCGCCACCTATCGAAAACAAAAATAATTATACTGCCTTGAATTAATCTGGGTAGGCACCAAAAATCAGGAGCTTCAACTTGCCCATGAAAATTTTTTGTGTTTCAACTTTAACAATTGATCGCGTGTAATTTACGTCAAACCAAAGGTATTTATATTTTTTATTAGTACAAAAGATGAAAGAGCGAAGATTTACGGTGTAATAAAGAAGAATTTTCCTCAAAACCGCGTCTTATTGGAATAATAACATCCTTTGTAAGTAATCAGTAGAGCCTTGAAAAAACACTAAACTGTTTAGGTATTCCACTAGCAGTGTCCCAAATTGATAACTGTTTGTCATACATTTATGTGATATTGTTAATAGGGATATTAACAGCATCCTAATTTATAGTATTGTGCAGAAAACTTAACATAAGATGCAGTATCCTGCCACTACACGGGCTGCAGTAACCTGGTTGGAAGTACAACGAACTAGCAACCGGAGGGTAGCGAGTTCGAATCCAACCAAAGACCGTCGTGTACAAAGGGGGATGGTGCACGTTAAATCTGTAGGGGCCTCAAATATACCCAGAGTAGCGTGTTGTGAAAGTTTGGAGAGTGAGGTGCCGGCTCAGGTGTTGCCTCGTCATCTGACCGGGGTTTAAAATTACGTGGTGATGTCCTAGGTTCTTTTTCTTTGGGTTTGATTTATCGTACCCCGGCAAGAAAAGTGACACAACTCAAAATTGTAGAATTTGAGAAGCATCAACTTAAAGGATACTATAAAATTTATATTGAAATAGTATAAGCTTCTTTTAAATTCATTTTTTGCCGACCAACCGGTATTGTCCGGGTCCGGGCATGGATGTTTGTAAGCGTATGGTGTAGAGGCGGCTGGTGCACCTTAAATCTGTCGTGGCCGAAAGTCCTCACTTTGGGTTGGTGTGGAAGTTTGGAGAGTAGGGTGCCAGCTCAGGTGTTGCTTCGTCATCTGACCGTGGTTCAAAATTACGAGGTGTTGTCGTCGGATCTTTTCTTTAAGGGACTGATCCCGGACCGTCGTCAATAGTCCGTTGTGTTGCTCTAGTACAACGTTAACTAAAATTATCATTACCATCTTTTAAATTTTAGGTAAGTATTTATGGTGTGGACTTCTATTATATTCTATAGAATAGTAATGTAACAAGTTGGAGCACCTCATACATATTTTTCAATGACATAATTTTTATATTTTTACTTGTATCACTTTTCTTGACGGGGTGCGATATGATCGTCGCCAATACCCAGCTTTGTTGCTCCAGTGCGACGTTGATTAAATACTACTTAGCCACTACACATGTGAAAACTTGCGTAGGCTTGCGTGACCAATTTTGCTTAGGTTCTAGTCGTCAGGATATCGCCAATATTCTGATGATGACAAGATCAAGATCTTGTGCATTTTTTGCTAAGCAAAATATCTCGTCCACCAAGTCAGATCTGGTCAGTTTCCCTAATTATTATATATATCTTGGAAAGACAACTACCAGGAGGGTTGAAACACTTTTCAAGCTACAAATTTTAGCATCTTTTTGCCTATTGCTCATGAAAGCCTTCCTATATTACAAATTTAGAGGAGAATGTCCTCACGTTGGTATGGGGTGGAAATTTGAAGAGTGGGGTGCCTGATCAAGTACTACTCTCGTCATCTGACCGTGGTTCGAAATTACGAGGCGTTGTCTTTGGATCTTTCACTTAGTTATTGATACCGGACCGTCGACCGTAGCCCGATGTGTTGCTCCAGTAAACCGCTAATTATCTACCTACCTACTTTACTCGCACGATAGCAGTTGCTATCATAGGAGTGTATACGACTATAGGGTTTAATTTAAGCTGCCTTCGTGTAGCGTTTTATCTTCTCTAAATGTATACAGAGGTGATGAGAGTTTAATAAATAATGTAAGCACATGACCCTTGTAATCATGTTTGCACGGAAATTGCTCTACAAACAACTGGGTGGGGCAGTTCTAATTTAGATGATTACAAAACTGGGAACTTGACAGAATTATTAAACATTATTGAACGAAAGCAAATGTCCCGAGAAATTATAAACAAAGCTTTCTATTTCTTTGTGGAGTTTTGCAACGTTTTTTTCAAATTCAATGAACTGTCGAACTATTGCTTTTCTATCAATTCCTAGAAACTCAATGGTTAATTTGCTATGCTAACCTTCCTTGTGGTTTTCTCGACGAGGTACCTCGTCATTAGGTCAAAACTTATCATCTTGATGGACGAGATATCTCGTCAAACCCATTTGTATAGTTAACCAAGAAAAACAAACCAACAAGAACGAAAGCAATAATTGCAATAAATTATAATCAAATGTATATTTGTTTAGGAGTTTTGCAATGTTTTAAACCCACACAAGAAAGTTGGTATTTATCAACGAATTGTTGCTTTGCTTCGACATTGAGTATTAATGAGGTCATAGAAACACAATGGTTAGCAAGCAACGTGGTTTAAATATATGAACCCTCCCAAAAGCATGCTATATCAATTTTGTTCGTACATGATTACTGAAGGTCCATGATTTTTCCAAGATTAAGAAAAAGGTGCCATGAAATCAATGACCTTATTCTACATTAAATTATATTCTTGAAATTGCTAAGGGATAATATGCAACCAAAATGTATACAGTTCGAAATTGAGAAATTGTCTTATGAATTACTCTCAATTAATTCGATTCATATAATTTATAAAATTTTTAAACCATTGTTTAGAGGTAAATTAAAGAAATAATTATCCATCTTTACTAAGCCCATTAAACGATTTCTGATGGCTTTACCTTAATTTACTCAACATATGTCGATTAGTTTAAAAAGCAAACAAATAATAATTGAGTTCCTAACGGATTTCCTCTTTAGTATTTGTTAAAACAAATTGCGAGGAAATGCTATTCTGTAATTCAGAATTTAAGAAGATTGTTAACATTTCAATGAATAATTTTGAAATAAATGTATCATTAAGCTTAAAGCAAAAAAAAACCACTTATAAATTTTGGTCTTAAATATTTGAAATTAGTAGAATCTTTTGTCAAATATCCATGATACAGCAGGAAGCAATCGAAGAAGAGAAGTAATATTATACTTAATCTATTCTCTCTAAAGCTCTGAAAGCAATAGAAAAGTATCAATAGTTAATCAGCCCTGATGATAAACATGGCTGTAAAACAAGTTGAAAAATAATATTACGATGTATCTATATTTCACAGTAAATTTTCCGATCATAAAATTTGAAAAGTATTCTGATATGTACGAACGAATACACGAACCTTTAAAACAGGCATTTCACAGTAAGGATTAGAGGTATTTATATCTTTTAAGTGCTTGTCGATTTCGCCCTTAACCATTAAGAAGCATCAAACTGGAATATCGTATTGCTGGTATAGATTTATTTTATTAGCCATTCAGTTTATTGCTTTTGAGTTCTTGATGAAAGATATATCGTATTTATTAACCATTAAATTCCCGTAAGCGTTCAGAAAACTTCCCAAACTGAATTCTAATCTTGGATTATATAGATGATGAATTCTCTTAGAAAAGAATCTTTGTAGAATTGATATTATAATGCAAAAGTATGAAACTAAATATTGAACATGACAGGAAGCTGTAAATAAAAATAATCTTATGTGTTTCTTAGCCAAATGTAAGCACGTGTGATTGTTTTTCATTTAAAGAAATAAATATAATAAAACCAAGTAAACAAAGTAACCTTGAAGTAACAGCACTTGCCGATGTTGAAAATCTTGCTCAATGCTAGATTCTTGTCATCAGGTCAACTGCATTTAGGTGTGTCCAAAAATGATGAAGTCAAAAGGAAATCGAAAAAAGTATGTTGTTATATTGGCTACTACATTTATAAATAGATCAGTTCTGATCTGAATGTAGCAGAGCTTGTCCATCACATTAACTTCGTAATCTAATAACGACTCTCGAATCAAGATGGCGTCATGTATGGGAATATTATCTCGAAATTGTTACTTTTATGGATTTAAAATATCAATGCAATGAAAGAAGTGAGTACGTTAGAGCTCCTGGTAACCTTTGAGTCAAACGTTTAATTAGAAAGCCCAACTCTGCTTTCCCCACGTCCAACTTAAGGTACACAACTTCAAGTAAAAAATTAATTGCAATGGGGAAAAAGAGGGATTTCAGGAAAAAAACAATGCGATGAAATCAGAAAAAGATCGCTTTGGTATCCCTGGTAGAATGCATCTTGTTTTATATTACATAGCTAGATATTTTCCATGTAAATCTCGTATATAGATTCATAGAGGTGTCTACGGTAAATATATATTTTGGAGTGGAAGATACTCGTCGTTTTGTACCGTGGTCCTAAGGATAAGAGGTTCCAAAAAGCGTGAAAGTTTTGTACTGTGATGTGTAATTTGTTTTCTACGTTCAAAATTCATAAAAATTCTAATTGTGTTTATAATAAAGTTGTAGAAATAAAGTAGGGATGAGTATAAAAGTATTCATGTACTTGATACTTAATAGTATTCGTTCAACTCGATCTTTCTAGTTGCAATACAGTAGTATTCATATGAAGTATTTGAATAGCAACGTATTCATTCAAAGTATCGGAATACTATATGTAGTTATCCAAAGTGTTCTAATACTATAAGATTTCATCCAAAGTATTCGTATACTGTAAGTATTTATACAAAGTATTTGCATATACTATAAGTATTCATCCAAAGTATTCGAATACTATAAGTATTCATCCAAAGTATTCGAATTTAAACGCATTCGAATACTATTAATATCCATCAATAGCATTCGAATATTAATGTATTCATCCAAACTATTCGAATATTAATGTATTCATCCAAACTATTAGAATATTAATGTATTTGTCCAAATTATTCGAATACTAAAGTTTTCATCCAAAACATTCAGGTACCAAAATATTCAAGAAAAGTATTGAAATACAAATTATGTAATGTCTCATATCACATTTGGTTCTTTCTATCGTTTTTTGTGTATGCATTCAAATACATATTTGATACCGGAAACTACTCGACTACGGAGTATTCGATTCTTAAAAGTACTTGATTCTACCCATCTTTAGAAGTACATATGTGGAAATGAAGACATATTTTCATTTGTACAGAGAGAGAACATACTATATGCAACAACGGAATTTTTAATACTTAAACCTGGTACTCAGGAAACAGTAAATAAATATTTCAAAGATATCTAATCAAATCAGCGAAAGTACGGGATTTCGTTCATGCAAAACACGTTCGCCACAATTACTTAAGAGTAAAGGTGCGTCACAGTGTATTAGTACTTTAATTAAATATAATAACTTAAATAATTAGCCCTCGTGGTGGCTGTCTCGACGAGGTATCTCGTCATTAGCAAAACTGGCTAGATATTGATGAAAACAGATTTGTCAGTTTTGAACTGCAACTGAACAAGATATATTGTCATTAGAACCTGATATTGTCATATACCTGATCTTGTTATCATCATCCTCAAAACAAAGCAATATCTTCATAAATCCGAATTAAATAGGCATTACTGATGACGAGATAGCTTGTTATAGCAATATTGGTCAGATCATGTCATAGCAATATTGGTCAGATCTTGTCATAGCAATATTGGTCAGATCTTGTCAATACGAGATATCTCGGTGAAATTACTTGGGGGGTTAAAGGAAAAAACGTATACAAAAAAATTTCTGTCATAATTTATAAATTTAGTACGTGTCATTATATTAAATTAATAAATTAATGTTCTGAATTACAATTAGGTTAGTATAATTTTTGTATTACAAATATATGTGCGTATTCTCTCTTTTATATAAAGGAATCACCAAATTTGTAAAATTGTCTTGGAAGTCTCCGACTTAGCATGGAGGTCACCGTGGCTAAGAAGGCGCAATCAGCTAATGCTCTATCAACCTGCGAGTTGTAAGCGGTGGTGACTCAATTCCTTCCTCGGTTTATTTAACTCTTCCGTATCAGAAAACTTTCCTTGTGTGTTTCCTTCATTTACTTGTTTGGCGCAGCGCTTGGTCAAATATGGCCCTTGCGCCATAAAACCAAACCGATTTGCCACGTTTATTGGTGTTGTATCTGAATCCTCTTGAAGGTTGTCAAGACGAGGTATCTCAGCATCAGCAAAACTGACCATATCTTGCCATTAGAAGGAAACTAACCAGATCTTGATCTTGAAATCCAAGAAAAAAATCAACAATATCTTGATGACGAGATATCTTGTCATTAGCAAAATTGATCAGATCTTGATGGACGAGATACCTCGTCGAAACCACTTGGAGGGTTAATTGCGATTGTTTATGCTAAACTCAATTGAATAGAATAAGATCGATTGAGTATCAGATCAAATAGACGGAGCATGTTCATTGTGGAACATCGTAACAGCAATTACTCTAAATTTATAAACACTTGAAACTTTAGAACTATTTTAATATTCTTTCATTAAAATGTGTCTTTAAATTTATTTTTAAATGCAGTGAAAATCCAATAACACGCTTTTTAAATACCCTTTTGAATGAAATAAATGTCAGACATTTCTTAATCAACTTGTAGAATTGAACTAAACTTATATATAATTTCCTGCAATTGCTGCCATCACACTATTTCCGCCCCCTCGCACTTTTTCTCTAAATTCTTCAGGTTTAATTTCTAATCATTTACACGCAATAAACTGAGAACTTAATCAAAGTGCAATCTAATTTTATCTCTCGAGATTATTCTTAACACTGGGGATAAATGCTAAAACTTTTAAACATAGTTAGAAGCATGAATGTACTGACTAATTTCTTAGAAAACATTGTTTCAGTTTGAAGTTTATTAACAGGGTCCATATGCGAAGTTGCACAAACCTACTTTATTTCTGATCTTTATGCAGATACATCTTGTGCAATGAATTATTATAAGATGTTTAAGACATAGTTTCAACACTTATTTTAGTTCAAAGTTGGCTTATTTATTATTAATTTTAATTGTTTGTTATTAATTTTTGTTATTAATTATTTCAAATAATTTTATTAATAATTGTTTCAAAGATAAAACCGTCATATTTATTTTGATTTTCCTGTATATTTGTATTTTTACTTTGATTTATTTATACTATTACATAAATTACAGAAGTTACATGATAGCGAAATAAGATTAAAAGAATAGAACGTGTAAAAATACAGTGCAAATATACAGCATAAACTCTTCACACTCACACAAACACCAACACACATACACAAATAAGTTAAAGAAAACATTACGATCGAAACATAGCTATAGAGAAACTGATTGAAAACTCAGTTTTCATACGTAAACTATTGATCGTCCTAATTTACTGGCATGTATATACTTTTCAAATAATTTTTTCCTGAAAATGTTTCTGACGAAATAATTTGATTGCGATTATTTTAAGAGGGTACAAGAATAGCTAAATATTTTTAAATTTTTCTTTAGCTCTTACTGTATTTAATTTTAACAAATTATTTTTAAATATTTATTTTTAAACTTTTACTATATTTAATAACCGATCGATAGTTATTAAATGTTGTGAACATTTTGAATAATTTATGATTGTTTAACACGATACTATATACACCGTTAACTGAAATATGATTGATTTTTCTAAACTGCTGGGGAATGAGATGTACACCTTATTAATGTTTCCTTCAGCTTGTCGGATCAGTATTCGGCCAACATACGAAGTAATTACCCCTTAACCTGCATGACTAAATACTTAAATCTATTAAAGGTTTGAAAGTCCTTAAAAGAGAGATTGGTTGAAGAAATCTATGGATTTTTTCAATCTTTAGGGAAACCCTTTAAGTATTTTTCTTAGAATAGAATTCCTTGGAAATATTCTATTGCTCTTATTCATAGAATAGAAACATTTCGAAAGATTCTATTGCTCTTTTTTAATGAATAGTTGCCTTTCGAAGGATTCTATTGATTCTTAAAATAAAATCCTTTAAATTAAGCCCTTTAAGCAGCTTCATGAGATTTCTGAGCACTCTTGTACTGATTTTACCCTACACTAAACTCTGTCTTAGAATAGAATCTTTTATAAATATAATATTAGTACTTTCCTTAGTAAAAAATATTTTGAAAAGGGTTAAAAAACTTGATTGTATTGTTCAAGAATGTTAGAACTGGTTTAAAGTAGTGAAGGGTAGGTAGGTACTTAATTAACAGTTTACTGGAGCAATACAATGGACTTTTGACGAGGGTCCTGCCTCAATCCGAAGGAAAAAATCTGAGAACAACACCTCCGTAATACTGAACCGTGGTTAGATAAGATGACGAGGTCCGAATCTGAGCCAGCACTCCACTCTCTAAACGTCCACACTAAGCGAATGAAGTCATACATGGAAGACTATAGGTTGGAAGGTTGAATTATGTGTGTCAACCCCTCATAGGATTATACATATGTTGCTAAATTAAATCGTTCTTACTTTTACCACCAAATATTTTAAACTATTTCGGGTGTTAAAATAGTTCATTTTATCAAACACCTATACAAATCCCATTTTATATGAAGCACTTTCAAAATCTCTCCACACCAACCAGAATTTAGTCCGCAGTCCATAAAGGCACTCTCAAAATTCACATTTTTAACAGAAGAATGAAAAGTTTCTAAAACATGTAGTTCAAAAACAATTCTTGTAAGTGCGTCTATCAACTGTAAGAAACAAACGAACTTTTAGGTTGGCAGACAGCCAGAGAAAACCTTCAAAATCTAGATATCCCATTCAAGTTTTTGGTATCGGAGTGAAGTTTTTAGGATTATGTTCCGTAGCCTTGATTACAAATGGAGATATTGTAGAAATATACAAGACTATATATATATATATATATATATATATATATATATATATATATATATATATATATATATATATATATATATATATATATATATATATATATATATATATATATATATATATATATATATATATATATGACTCTTCTATTCGAGTTAAGCCCTTTGAGCTTCATGAATTTACGAGCAGTATACTACTGCTTTTAATCTAAACCAACACTTAAATGCTAAATAACCACACCTATTGGAAGAATTCATGGATTTGAGAGATTTGTAAATAGTATATCGATTCTTACATGTGAGATTAGAAACGTTTGAAAATATCATATATTATTTTAACTAAAAAAATCCTTTGGAAAGATTATAATGGTCTTTTAATTAGAAAAAAATAACCTTGAAAAGATACAACTGGTTTACTTTCTTTAGAATAGAATCTTATGAAAATATTTATTGTTCCTTTCTTTAGAATATAATACTTTGGAATAATTATACTGGTTATTTCCTTAGTATACAACCTTTTTAAATGATTCTATTAGTCCTTAATGTTTAGGTTTTGAATATTTCCTTCATTCTTATACGAGAAAACTTTTATATCATCATTTCTGTTGAAAATGAAAAGAACATTTCATATTGACTATCCATGGGAGTTAAGCCTAATAAATCCTCATTATATTGTGGTTAACTTGGCTATCACTACAGCTTACAATACAGTAGTATGTGTAGCAATATAATCCAACTCCATCATGATGTACGTTCTGGTAGAAAAAATTGGGCACTATCTTTCATACCACTTGCTAGATTGATATCCCGGACATGTTCACAAAAAAACAAGTCAATGGTGCCTCTAAGTAAAACCAGATGGCACTCGACATAAGCTTCCATGTATGGTCTACGGTGAGCAGTTGAATCGCAGTTGCGATGATTATTAATCACTTCAAACAACTGTCTGAAGTCATATGATTAGACACTGCTTCTATTTCTATCAGGGCTTCACTCTTCATTGCCACTCATTCTTCTTTTTTCACGGCGCCTCACACACTACCGCAAAAGGAAACACATGGCAGTCGAAGTTAGTAATCTTTAATTGAATGAAAAATAGTAGAAAACTGCTGAAACTGCTCTTCATAGGAAGTCAATGCTTGAGGAGAAGTATTGTGGCCTATCACAACTTCAATATTCAGTCACCTTTCAACAAACTGCCCACTGCTAAAGTAAAATGGACAACCATTGCATATGGAACTACCCGTGATCTTACAACAGCTCTCATGGTCCCGTACGCTGCATGTAATCAGTCAATTCGTGCTAGCATCCATAGAATTCAGCCATTTCTAAATTCTGGAAGGGGAGTATAGAGGTGAGCTTTGCTATCACTTCAAAAAGTATCTTACAATAGAGTAGCAGAGTAATCTCCACTATAACGTATATTTCGATTGACAAAGTTGCATTGTTTTCAAGAGTTTTGCTAAAATGTAATTAATTATTCATTATTCAAAATATTTTGCACAAAACAAAATGCGAACTTCATCTTTCAAGTGGTTTTGACGAGACATCTATCATCAAGATATGACCAATTTCGTTGATAACTAGATATTTCGTCATCGAGGTACTGTAAATGTTTTGATGATGACTGGATCGAGATCTGGTTTGTTTTCTTCTAATGACGGGGTATGTCCCTCATCAAGATCTGTTTAGTTTTGCTAATAAAGAGATACCTCGTCGGAACAACCTCCAGAAGGGTCAACAGACTCAAAGTATGCACTGGAGTACCGCACTCTGTCATACTAGCAGGAGTCTACGTTTTAAAGCCCCTGAGATTTGCGAGTAGTTGACATCAATAACTAGTTGTCAAAACATATCAGAGAATTTTATGGTGTATTGTGCTTGTAATAATTCTTTTAATTTGTTTCAGTTAACACAAATGTATTTATGAGTCATACAAGTTCACAAAACATATTTTATACTCTATTAAAATTCAAAGTGAAATGATATTAAAAAACTAAATTTGAATATAAAATAAATCCTCTCCCATCTGAGACTCACTCGATTTGTGAGAAGTGTCGTTTTGATTTTACTCCACAACACACTCAATGGTTAAATTATTTGTAAAGAATCCACGAATTCTATAAACATATAGAAGGATTCTATTTGTCCTCTCCTATAGTAGAATCCCTCGAAAATATAACATTGCTCCTTTCTTTTCTTTGGAATATTAATTTTGAAACGAATATATTGGCTCATACTTTGAAATACTTTGGAGAGATTATACTGTTCAAAACGGACAAAATTAGTTCGAAGTCATGCAGGGAGGATTGCAGGTTGCATGGTGGAATTATGCGCGTGAACTTTTCAAGTTTAAATGGCGACTTCAAGCAAATGAGAATCTCTTTACAGAGTGTGAAGTTTGATTCCTGGACTGTCGAAACTGTACTAAACATATCAGAATTTAATGATACGTGATTCTTTAACTGGAACTTTAGAATAATTGTAAAAATATGTGTCCAATCAGAACAGTGTCCAACGGTCGGCTTTCATTTTAATTGAGCTTCCACTTGGTCGTAAACTCGAATGTTCGAGAGTGATCTGTATCCCTTATATGTTAAATTAAAGAATAAGAGCCTTTGGAAATGAGTTTAGAATTCACGAAAACTTATCAGAAGTATATATTCCTGCATAAAATGAGCTATCTACACTTATGACTGCGTATGAGTGATTGAGTTACGCTGTACTTGTCATATAGGCATACAACAGTTTTGAAGAGTAAAAGTTATTTGTTGGTTATTCGAGACAAAATTATGTATACCTTTTTAAAATTCTCGGTAAAATTAAGGGAAGTCAGTAGCGTTACAATTATGTTCAATAGATTCTGTACAGTAATCAATGAAGCACTCATTTCAACAACAGTTCCTACTACTTGTCATTAATTTAACATTAAGAATCGTCATAAAAGTGGATTGTGAGGGGTAAAAAGAAAAAGGAATTGATGTAAAGCATTTTGGGAGAGTTGTTTCTGGCTTTTGGCCACTGGGATGTCTTTGATTCCAGCTGCAATGCTTACGGGACAAAAGGTGCTGCTTTAACTTTTTGACTCATCAATGAACACGTGCATTACATGACATGCACACTGGGCGTTCACGCTATATCTACCGTTCCCCCGAGTAATTCCAAGTATCTTGTCATGCCAGCTCCACCCCATCCCGGCTTCATAATGAATCCCCTAGTCAATGCCAATAGGTCCACTAACTCCATAGTCACTTACTATGGTTGTATGATCTCTTCCAATTTTTTAGAGGCACAGTGACATTAGTCCTTATAGTAGTTTGTGTTGACTCACTTTGACTTATGTCCTATTTTCTTTAGTTCTCGTGAAGTCATATTGTCATTTCTATATTTTGATGCGTAAACTCAGCCCATACTCACGTATGCAAACATTTTTAATGCTCCTCAATAATACTTTTATTTGCATGCGAAAATTATATATTTGAAACAATGGGATGGTAATAAAAATAAAGATATTCATTTTTATGTGGAGAAATTTACAATAAATAGTAGCAGACATCAATTTTCGTAAATTAATGACCGCTTGTATGAAAAAGTCCAAGCGTTTCTAACTATTGAATAACTTTGATCAACATTGTCTTTCAGGTTGTCATAAAATTACAGAAATGCCTATGAATGTTTATTAAACAGTTTTCACTTAAATTTAACACTATACATCAGCAATTTTCAACCTCTTTCATTTCATGACACACCTAAACTAATTACTAAATTTCTGCTGCACACCAAAAAATATATTTGTTTTACGATCAGACAAAGAACAGGTATAAATTTTCTCGATTTGAAAAAAAAAATTATTAATCACCTACTACTTCTTCTTCAAAGTGGCTTTTTTGTAACACAATTTTGAAACACTTTATTTGATACTTTATAATACAGCATTCAAAGTTATTTATACGGGTATTACTTGAAATTATTTTTCAAGCACACTTCACAAGTTTAACACTAAACCGCTGAAATGATAGAAATATTTGACCATCCGTTAGGCGCAATAGTTTAAAATTGATGCTTTAAGTGATTGATGCATAAAAAAATAAAGATCGAAAGTAATTTGATCATTTTGATGTATACCAGAAAAGTAGAAATATTTTCGGATTCATAAACCGATAAAAACTTTTTTGAATACACCTCAAAGGGTGAAAAGCAACACTATCTTAACTTTATCTGTCTTAAAATGTATCTTGAATAAATTGCTTTCTCTGTACTGTCATAAATATACCAACATATTTACAATCAGCTTTAAATAAATATTCAGAACCTACAATGATTTATTAAGAACATGAAATGGGACAAAACTGTTAACTTCATGTTAATTTCAGTGGTTTTCATATGCCATATAACAGTTTACCAACTGCTTTAAATTATGATTGAATTTATTTTAACGGTAAAATTAATAGATATTAATAAGTGCTTTAGTTTTTAATTTAATTCTATCGGCATTACGATATTTTTGAGTAGTGTAGTACTGGTTTTACTCATAACACTCTTAATGACTAAATAACCATTTATTTATTGGGTGTAAGAATCCGTATATTATTTCCACCTTTAGAAATATTCGTTGGTCCTTTCCCTAGAATGTAATCCTTTCGAAAAATATTCTTTTGATAATTTCCTTTAATAGAACCCGTTAGAAATATTCTACTGCTTCTTTCTTTAGATTAGAATACTTTGGAAATATTCCAATTTTAATTTTCTGAGAAAAGAATCCCTTTTCATTATTCTACTGCTCAAACAAACACACACATTTCCTTGGAAGTGAATCCTTTGGAAATATTTCATTGGTCTATGTTCCTCAGAGTATAGAATCTTTTAGTAAGGTTATATTGGTCTTAGAATATAGTATTCTTTGTAAAGTTTCTGTTTATTTTCCCCTCAGAATATAATCATTTGGAAATAATCTATTAGTATATTTTCCTCAGAATAAATTCCTTTGGAAGGATTCTATTTATATTTTCATCAGAATAAAGTCCTTTAGAAATATTCTATTTATATTTCCCTAAATATATAATCCTTTGGAAATATTCTATTGGTCACGAAGGTCAAAACCATTTAAAAATCACGTAGGGAAGATTGTAGGTTGGAAAGTGTAATTATGTGTGTGAATCCCTCCGTGAATTAAGTACAATCTTTTTATCCAGTAAATGCACCAACAGATAAATATTTAAAAGGAATATTTAACAGTAATAATAATAATTCCTGCCTTAAAATTCAGTTAATATTTATGATTAGTAATTTTAGTACTGTATGTGTGTGAAAATATCCAGCTGTATTTCTTACATAATTTGGAACATTAGAAACATTTTAGAATAAATACATAAGTTAGAATCCGTGTATGCAAAACCAAACTAAATACTGTGATCAATTATAGCATAGTTTTGGAAGAAATGCTCAATACAATAAGCCCTCCTGTTGCTGAATATCATTTTAAAGCAACGCCCCAAACCAATTTAGCTTTCAATGTTTATCAAACTTTCTGTCCTTTTAGAAGTTATAGGTAATAATAAGTCATAGGTGAATAAGAGAAATAAAATTAAAATAAAAGCTAATATTTTTATACGGAGAGATATGAGCTACATTTGTTAATTAATAAAATAAAAAATCTCATTCAGAAACTTAATTAGTTTCAAATAGATAACGTTTTGTGAACTGAATGATTAAGTATATAAAAAAAAAGTTTATAAACTAAATATTAGAATCATTATGGTCAATTCAAATTTAAAAAAATTTAAAACTTAAGCACAATTACTAAAAATTTTAACTAAGCAAATTAATTGGGCTTTGCAATGGTATGTGTGAAAACAATGCATATTTCCGAAGTAAACCGTATATATTCACATCTAGTGTGACGATTGATTTTATACATTAATAATTTTAAATGGTATAGTAATTTACTTATTCATCCAGCCACATGTATAGACTTCTGAAAACGTCTGATTTTCAAGGTTTACTTTTTGCTTTTATAGTAATTCACTCAATTCACATAAATCTCGATCCATCCCAGTTAGTTTAGCACATAGCTTTAGATCGTCTTGAAAATTGGTGTTGAAAATAATATTTACCATAAACAGTATGTAATAGTTTACTCACAAGTTGATTACAGTTTTATTCACTTAGTTATTGATTACAATTTAAGTAATGGAAAAAGTAAAATTCGTCATTTTTTTCCAACAGACACCTTTACTTTATCTCGTGATTTCAAAAAAGAAAAATGTTGTTTCACAAGTCTCAAGATCACTTTTCTATCTATAGTGCAGTTGTATTGCTTGAGAGTACGACGTTAATTAAAATTACCAACTACCAATCTATCTATACCGCATCTCAATTTTTAATAAAGGTTGAGTTAAAAACAAAAGTTTTTTTAATGTATAGACAATATAAGTTTTGCACCACTAAGCGTTTCCAAAACTTCTGAGTGAATGCCTAAGCACGGCACGTACTATTGTTGCCTGGGTTCTAAAATAATTTCACAGTTTAGTAAATTAATAATGCGTTCAGAATATAAAAAAATAAAGGTTTGGAATTATTTTAGTATCGGATAATTTAATCTAATGATAATTGTCACTCTCATGAGCAGATACGGCGGAAGTAGGATAGGGATAAAACGAACGATGTGTGAATGTTTCTACACCTTTTATTTCACTTATGTAAATTTAACTCATGTTGTATAATAGTGTATAAAATTAAAAAGTCATATACTGACATAATTTTTTTAAATCGAGATTTGTGAGTTGTGGGCTTGTGCAGTTGTGTAGTGGAGGAGTTTGGTTTTAGCCTACAGAGCACAATTAATGACTAAATAACTACATCTTTCTAAAGAATTCGTGGATTCTATCATCATTAAAACAATACTTTTGGACCTTTTCCGAGAATAGAATCTTTCTTTGGAACGATTAGTTCATTCCTTGGAATTGAATCATTTGAAACAATTCTATTGGACTATTTGTGAAGAATAGACTCCTTTGGAGAACACATTGGCCTTTTCCTTAGAATAGAATCTTTAGATAGATTCCATTGGTCAAGAATGTCTAAATAGTTAGAAGTCATGCAGGGAAGACTAGATTAAGCGGTGGAATTACGCTTGTGAACTCGAAAGCGCTTCAGTGGGTTTAATACTTTTTGTTAAACTATTTTTTAAAATTGTACTTATCACTACAAGCATTTCATCCACAATAGTCATTGATGTAGCAATAAATGTTCAATAAAGTGTAAGATAAATATATTTTAATATCAAATTTTAGTAGAAAACATGTACGAAAAATGTTTTACAATTAACAGCATTTGTTTTGCACCTTGTTGGATTTCTCTTGTAGTAATCTCATTAATTTTATTTTCTGAATTTTTAAATAGTATTTCAAAATTCAATCAAGAGAGATTTTTGAAAATTGTTGTTTACAAACATTGAAATCTAAAGACGGTGAAAATAATAATTTTGATCTAACTTATTCAAAGTGTCTGTTTATGTATTCAAATTTGTGCACGTAAAATCAGGAAATTACTGCAAGTATAAGTGCCAAATTTCTATATCATCTGATGAAAAGTAACTTTTCGAACGCGTTGAATCGATAAAAAATAATATAGAGAAAAGCAGCATTTTACGAAAAACATTTTTGAGAAAAACAGATTTCATAAAAACTTGTTTAAAAAAAGCAGCATTTCATAAAAAGTAATTTTTTGAGAGAAAAACAGCATCTAATCAAAATTGATTGCAAGGAAACAGTTTTATGAAATATAGATTTTGAGAAAAACAGCATCGCATAAAAACTGATTTTGAAAAAACCGAATTTTTAAATCTAGATATAAAAAAGCATATTTTTATGAAAACTAATTTTGAAAGAAAAACATCATCGTATAAAAACTGATTTTTAGAAAAACGACATATTACATAAATTCCACTGTTTTAAAGGGAAAGTAACAAACAACATGAAAACAAACTGATATCTTTTCCGGAAAGATAAAGTTTACATACAGCTTTTTAAAGCCGAAACACTTCTCTTATTTTCATAGAACACAAAACTCATTTTTGTTAAGGTATCCACATACGTTAAGAAAGCCAATTTTGATGAAAATGTATATTTTTTTATTCTACTAACAAATTCCTTGTACTTTTGTGCTTCTAAAATTGTAACGAAATCTTTAAGTTATACCGCAAGTGGCATAACGAAACCAGAACTAATAATAAGATTATTCTATTTTTAACATAATTTCTACCCTTTCTCTATTATAGTTAGTTAAAATATGTAATAATTATGTTTCTATAAATTGGCCACTACAATGTTTGATAAAATTCACTTATTTGTTTGAAGAACTTCGCAATATCTTTACCCTCTTAGATGTTGTTTACAAGCATTTTCTCAGAATTGCACTTTAGGCGTAAACATTGAATTCCAGAAACTAAAAAAGTTATTGATATATAATTATAAAATTTTTTATGCACATTCGAAATAGTGTTTGCTAGTGTATGCACTAGAATCATATTGATAACTTAATTTTTTTTATTTATGAGCTTGCATTTGAATATCGATATTACAAAATGGTCAAAAATCCTTTAACAATTTTTCGATGAGTCATAAAACCTTTATTTATTTTTAATATCTTTCTACTTCTAGTGGAAGAACTAGATAACATCATGAAGTTTACTCTGATCATGTTTTTTTTCAACTAATTTAAATTGTTTTCCCTGTATGACTTTTCAAACTTTGGGAAAAAAACTTCAAATTTACACACAAAATTTCACTTTTTGCTAAATTTCTTTCTTTAAGTTTAATTATTGATAGTGCAAAACTAATTTTGAACACAAATACATAAAAAAATAATATTAAATTGCTTTTGCATTACATTAAAAAAAGTGTTCCGAACGTACGCTGATAACTTAAGCTTGTCAATTTAAATGGATTTTTGGTATATATCCCATTGAAGAGTAGATTCCAGCGCGCACACACAAAGCTATGGTACAAATAAATTTCTTGAACTCTAAAACAAACTCGATCAACACAAAATAGCTCGTTATTAAAGTTCCATCAAAAAGTAACTTAAATAATGTGAAAAAACTCTGTCAAACTCACCTCCCATCTGGCAGAAACAGAATAAATAAGTAAAGCAGGAACATCTTCTCCCCCGATGAGCAGCCTTGTATAAAAATTATAAAAAGTATGTACTTACTGACACTTAAAAAAAGGAGTTTGGAGAAAAAAGTGCAGGGAGAGCCAATTCAACGGAAGAGTCGTGCGAGATGACGGGATCCACACGTGTTCCAAGCTTCCTTCCCTGAAACTTTCAGGAATCACTCTCCTCTCACCTACGTCATCGAAGCAAAAGCGTTTGCGCAATCGTCGCCCGAGATGAACATCGCTCAACCAAGTAAAATACTGTGAACTGCCCTAGGGCATACAACCCCGAACTGTGTTAAACCGAGAGTGATTAGATCAGCATTCAGTAGTCTCTCACGGAGCGATAGATTTGCGTTTTAAAACGGGGTTAACGTTTGGGTAAGATTCGAGGGAAGTACTCCTAAAACATTTCGGGTTTCTTGCGTTCGAGTGAAATGTATTAAAATCGGAAACTAAGGATACATTTAAATCAATATAAACGAAGTGAATTAGTTTTGCCGTTGGATGTTTTTAGTTTGTAGTTGTCGGCTGTAATTTGAGCTGTCGTCGAAGTGAGAGTTTTCTCAATTACATAAGCACAGGCAAGTAAAGAACTCTGAACTGCCAGAGGGCATACAACCCCGAACTGTGTTAAGCCGAGTGTGGTTAGATCAGCATTCAGTAGTCTCACACAGAGCGATAGATTTGCATTTTAAAACGGGATTAATGTTTGGTTAAGGTTTGAAGGAAGTACTCCTAAAATATTTCAGTTTTCTTGCGATAGAGTGAAATGTATGAATCGGAAACTAGTGATATATTTGTGTCAGAATAAACGACGTAAATTAGTACTGACTTGAAGTTAGTTTGAAGTTATTGATTTGTATTGACTTGAAGTTAGAAATTAATATTGACTTGAAGTTAGAAATTAGTATAGACTTGAAGATAAAATTAATATTAGCTTGAAGTTAAAAATTAATATTGACTTGAAGTTAGTTGCGAAAATTTGGGCAACGTCAGTGGTTGAGGATGAGAGTTGTCTCGTTTACAAAAGCACAGCAAAGTAAAATACAGTGAACTGTTCAATAATGCAATATCGTGAACCATGTTAAGCAAAGTGTGATTAGATCAACATTCAGTAGTCTAGCACGGATCAACAAACTGCATTTAAAAGCGGGGTTAACGTTTGGAGAAAGATTTGAGGGAAGTACTCCTAAACAATTCAGGTTTCTTGGAATAGTATAATGTATTAAAATCGGAAACTAAGGATAGATTTGTTTCAGAATAAACGACGTGAGTTAGTTTAGCCGTCAGAAAATGTTTACTTGTTGGTGAAGGCTATAATTTGAGCAATGCCATAGGTCGAGGGTGAGAGTTTTCTCGATTACGTAAGCGCAGACAGTTGAAATACCGTGAACTGTCCAAGAATGCAACATAAGAAACAAATCCAAGTATGATTAGATCCGCATTCAGTAATTTCGCATGGAGCGATAGATTTGAAATTTAGAACGGGATAACGTTTGAAGAAACTACTCCTAAAACATTTAAGGTTTCTTGTATTAGTGTAATGTATAAAGTCAGAAACTAAGGATATATATCAGAATGAATGAAGAAAATTATCTTTGCAGTTAGAGGCATTTAACATGAAGTTAGTCACCATAATTTGAGCAACGCCAGTGGCGGGGAATTTTGTTGTGCAACAACCCCGAACTGTGTTAAACCGAGTGTGATTAGATCACCATTCAGTAGTCTCGGACGGAGCAATAGAGTTGCATTTTAAAACGTGGTTAACTTTTGGATAAGATTTGAGAGAAACACCGAAACATTTCAAGGGTTCTTTAGTTAGTGTAATGTATTACAATCAGGAACTTAAAATTTGGTTAAATCAGAATAAACGAAGTTAATTAGTTTTGCCATTAAAAGTTTTTAACTGCAAATACTTGAAGTTAGTCGCAATAATTTGAGCAACACCAGTGGTTGAGGCTTAGAGTTTTAGCAACTACACAAGCACAAGCCAAGTTAAATAGTGAAGTGTAAAAGGGTATGCAACCCCCTAAACATGTTACACAAAGTGTGATTAGGTCAGCATTCAGTATAGTTTCATATGGAGCGATAAATTTACATTTTAGAATGGGCTAACTCTTTACTCAAGACAGAAGAAAAGTATGCCTAAAGCATTTTAAGTCTCTTGCATTTGTCTAATGTATTTTAATTGGAAAAACTATTCATATATAGATGTAAGAACATTAAATAAGTGAATAAATTTCATAATTTCAAATTTTTAACTAATCGTTGGTTACAATAATTGGAACAATCGAGGAGTCTCTTTGGCAATAGTTTTTCTAAATAATTTTTCTCGCTGTTTTAAGTATATATATATATATATATATATATATATATATATATATATATATATATATATATATATATATATATATATATATATATATATATATATATATATATATATATATATATATATATATATATATATATATATATATATATATATATATATATATAGTCTGCATAATAACTCATCGTATATTTTATTTGAAGTGTTATATAGGTTTACAATGCGTAATAAATTTTGGCAATTATTTATTTGACCATTTGTAATTATGTAAATGTATATATGTACAGATAATTATCATTACATCGAATAAGGATGCCGCATGCAAATCTGAATAATCTTACACTGATCATGAAGCACTGTTTGTGAACATTTCATGCAATTTGTGGTATTGGTGTGGAGGCAGTATCAGTTATGTACAGATATGTGTAGATAGGGGAGTTCAAAAGATTGGTAGTCATTGATTGATCTTTGGCATTGGGCACTGGGGTGTTGTTGATGCAAGAATCGCTGAGATGAGAACGAATCCACTGGCCCAGGAATCACTTCTTAGATTTTACTATGGTATGTGGAGGCGCTCCTTCATTTCCCGTCGTCCACTCTCAGCATTTTTCAGATGTCTGGTGTTCCTCATAGAGATTCACAGTTTTGTCATTTGTCGGTAGCTCCACACAATAAAATATATCTTCATTTCCAATTATTTGACCTAAAGAACATTTAAATCCTATAAGTTTCTATGAAATATATACTTTTGATTTTGAACCGTCTGTCTCTTTACAAGAGTGCTTAATATGTTACCAGTGCGCTTATACATAATAATAGTGTTCACCAAACATAAGTCAATACACTGGTGGTTTATGCCTATAAACAAAAGTTAAAAGCTAAATTATGTGGAAAATTCACTCAATGCAAATTTCCACCACTGTAAGCTGTATGAGAGATGTGATAATAGGTAGCACACTGAAAGTAAAAGCCGCTATATTAATGCTCTTGAAAGATAACGTATCAGTCAGATTCTAAAAGTCGATTAAAGTCAGTGTCTCTAGGATTATTTAGAAACATTGCTTTTTTACTCGAAGCGTAAAATACTTTTTCCATAATCTCTCTGTAATTCCATAACTTTTTCCATAATCTCTCTCTGTAATTCCATAATTTTTTCCATAATATCTCTGTAATTCCATAATTTTTTCCATAATCTCTCTGCAATTTCATAATTTTTTTTCTATAATATCTCTGTAATTGCATAAATTTTTCCATAATCTCGCTATAAATTCCAAAAATTCCAAGTTATAAATAAATTTATACTAATATGACGTTAATCAATTAGGCACTAAAAATGAACACAAGAAAGAGCGTTCTACGAAAGGAATATCCTTGTAGCAAAATCCGAAATACTCAAGCCAGGTATTAAAACACTAAGATACTGTTAGTGGGAATAATAATGTGTAGAAAGAATAAAATTTACTACAAACGTATAGCTTCAAGTTATTCGGTATAATTCCCTTATTTCTAACTATTTCTTTGCTTAGAAATAGACTATTTTAAAGGCAGGATTAAATTTAAAAAAAATGTATTTGTGACAGTGTGAGGTCAAAAATTATTTCACTTTCCAAACTTGTCACTCACGACTTGTCTCGACTAAATATAGATACAAATCACAACTTATGGTGGATGTCTACACAGACTTTCATTACACAGCACTTATAAAGTTCGTCACACTACGAGAGGTTCACAAGCATATATACGTTTTCATCCTTAAGACTTCCCTGGTATGCCTTCTAGCCAGTTATGACCTTCTTGACTAAAATAATATTTCCTTGGGCTCTTTGAACCAATAGATGTAGTTATTTAGTCATCATACGTGTTGTGGAAATAAAGCAATGCTGAACACAACACTTAAATTTCGTGATGCGCAGAAGTATAAATACACTACCCTACAATAATGGAACGGAGAGCGAGATGTGATGGTATAAGGGAAATAATAAATGCTTTAATAGGGGGATGGTCCCCCACGTGCTGCAATTACACTAGCAACCTTCAGGGCATACTTTCAACAAGGTTTTGATACAGAACTATGGGTATTTGTGTTCATTCCTGCTGCAAGAATGTCGCCAGCTAAGTTGTAGATTTCGGACGTGGTTCCCTGGTCCGTAAGCGTCACTCTAACTCGTCCTACAAATTATCTATGGGGTTTAGGTCGGGATTCTGATCAGGCCACGGAAAACGTTCGACATCCATATCTTGATACTACTGTTTAAAAGAGGCTGCAACATGACATGGAGCGTTGTCGTCATATAAGTAACATTAGTCCATTCCATAAAATTGGCAGAGCGTAGGAAGAACAAAATTGTCCAAACTGTTCATGTAGGCGTCGGCGTTCAATTTCCCAGAAACAGCATGCAAAGGTCCCAGGTCATACTACGAAAAATACCCCCAAACAAGTACACCACCGAAGAACTTGACATTTGGAACGATGCACTCGAGTAACAGACGTTCGCCTGGCCTTCGCCAAACCCAAGTACGCCCATCCTACTGTAAAAGCGTGTAGCGTGACTCGTCGCTCCATAAAACAGTTTTTCAGTGGTCCACAGTCCAGTTGCGATGTTGCAAACACCAAGCGAGTCTGCCGGCTTTGTTGGATGGGGTGATGTTTGTTTTGTGTGCGGCAACACATCCGTGGATATTGAGGGCGCGCAATTCTTTCCACAAAGTATTGGGGTGCAGCGTAACCCCTGCTGCCTGTTGAAACTCACTGTTGATGATTTGGAGTGATTTCTTGCGGTTCTTACTATCTTCACGCTTCAGATGCCGATCCCGTTCGGTTAGATTACGGGGACGACCAACGTGTACAGTTCGTGTCCCAACTCCCGTAGTCTTCCACTTCTGCAAGACATCACCAACAGTTGACCTTGGCTGTGATAATTCTACCGCAATTGCGCGAATAGACTTGCTCGACGTATTGTCACAATTTCACACAAAACTAACCACGCTATCACTACTCGTATCGTATTTAACCTTAATAGGTCACGTGCGAGCACTGGATTTCCATAAAATCCGTAATGCAGTTGGATTTTATGCAAATCCGCTGGCGTCCGGTTCATTATTGTAGGGTAGTTTATATCTTCTTATACCTAACAGTTCACACACGCACATGTGTACGAACAAGTAAAGGCTTGTCCCTCAACATTACACTTCCGATCCCGTGAATTGTGTATGGTCAAATAACTGTAATTTGGTTATCAATAAAAACCATTTCAAGATATATGTATCTAAACCCCAAATACCTTAAATCCACGTAAGTACAGATTAAAAGCTACAGACCAAGCTTATACTATATTGGATATCAGAGTAAGAATTTCAAGATGCAAATGTTAGATAATTTTGCATAAATAAATAAAAAAAGTTACATGATATACTATATGAAACGGTAAACTATTAAGTATTACTAAGTTGAAGTACTTCATACCAAACAGAATTATTTTTAACAAGATGTGCTGATAAAAATTAATCACTCACAAGATGTGTGAAGGGTTTTTCAAAACTCAGCAACCCCATGTGGTATAATTAATCTATATATTCTCTTCTGCAATACTAGTATGTAAAATCATACCTCTGTTTTTATGGTGATATATTTTTGGGATTTATTATTAATTTTAAGTTAATTCATAAAAAGGAGTTACGAACAGAGGAAATTTCCTGTTGCTCATTATTTTTATGATTTTTATAGAGTATTATATACCTGTATACTACAAATTTATAATACATAGGCTTTTCCTGTCAAACTAAATGTAGTGGTGGTAGCGCGACTAAGCCGTAATGTGTTTTCTGAATGTATTCCAAACTTGACGTCAATTGACTTTTTTTTTCGAATGCGAATTTAGCACTTCGCCAATACAATTCTAAATTCTAAATTTAGAATTGATAGATGAGAGCTTATTGGTCAACATTAATTAGATTAAACATCAAACACTGCGAAAACGGTGATAAACTTCATTTTAAGGTAACTTCGATCTCTTTAATGTCAGAGCATTTGGATAACTGAAATAAAACATTCACTTTCCACTTTGCTTGTACGTTTGATTCTTCCCTGGGAATATTTCTCTATTCTGTGTCAGTAATTATTTTCGTTATGTGTGCATATCCATCATATCTTATACTGTCTGTATCGTGTTTGGTGTAGCTTAGCAAATATGACTCATACGCCATTAAACTGAAACCAATTACAACCGTGTGGTTTGTCCCTTCAGACTGAAAATTCCTCTTAGAGAAATAGCAACAAAAATTGAGATAAACGCTTGGAATTCTACATTTACGTTTATTCCAAAATCGCTATTAAACAATCAAAGTTTATGTGATTGAAGTTTGAGGTGTTCACTTGTATTCGTTACAAAATGTTTATCTAACCCCACTTAAAACAATTTTGAAATGGGCGTGATTCAAATACAAATGCAAATACAAATATTGACGACCAGCTACATGCTCAAGCCCAACAAGGCTGGTCCTTTGTTTATGAATTCTCCAATTCCCACTGACTATCCAATTGTGTCTTAAATTCGTACACTCCCTTTAAATTAACTATATTTTCTGGCAACGCGTTCCAACTGTCTATTACCCTATTAAAGTAGTAGTTTTTCCTTAAATCCCGATTAAAATGTGTCTTATTCAATTTATACCCATGGCCCCTTATTCTGTTATCCCTATTGAAATTTAAGCCCTCTGTGTCCCCTTGTTTTACAAACTTGAAAAGCTGAATCAAATCCCCCTTCCTTCTTCTTCTTTCCAGTGTATACATGTTTAGCTTACTTAAACGTTCATTATAGTCGAAATTTGCTAGTGGTCATGTAGAAGTAAACACAGAAAATATTTATCTGCCCTGTCAAATGAGCCAATACAAATTACAAGGACTTTCATTACTGTGCCTATAAGAAGTATGGATGGACACAGTAGAGGCTAATAACTAATAATGGGATGTGTGGACTTGCTGGTATTAGATATAACATTGATTATGAAAACGGGTTTTATTGGGGTGAAGCCGGTAAGAAGAAAGACTTGGTATTTCTTTGGGATTAGACACAGATTTCGTCCAGGAATGCGTGACAATCTGTTGCACGTACTTGTAAAACATCGCAGCCTGAATTTAATCCAACTCAAGGCCCAACTGCCTGAGACCAAGGTTTGGTAAGTACCACTCACCTAAAAGCTTCCCATTAATTCACCTTTAACCTCTCATGAAACATGTCGACCTCTATGTCATTCCTACTGTGCTCTTAATGATAGGTTATATCTTGAATACTGTTGCTGGTCTGAAAGCTTCCATTATCACTGTTTAGAGTTACATCGAACATAAATTGTTACACTCGAGATTTTCCCTTATGTGATTGGGGCCGCGGTAGGCCGATTAGGGTGGTAGCGGATTGGCAGCCAGAGGCTTACGAATTCTAAACTCAATTCAATCAAAGACTGTCGCAATCGTGGGGAGCTGGTGTACGTTAAATATGTCGTGATCACAAGTGTTCTCACGTTGGCGTGATGTGGAAGTTTAAGGTGGGTGTTCCAGCTCAGGTAGTGACCACGTCGTCTGATCATGGCTCAAAATTTCAAGGAGTTCATTTTCTAGGAAAATAATTATTACTGTAGTTGTTTTTTGTTAACATTCTCCTTTAGCAGCCTTCAGTACTCACAGAAAGGTTTCTCATGTCTTGTACTTCACTAATGACCTTGGTAGTTTGTCCACAGAATCATGTGCTTAGTTCCAATTTTTCGTTTCGTCATTCGAATCATGTTGTGTTACTCCGGTGTGACGTTAATTCAACTGTCGATCAACCTTTATGTTATTGATCAATTTAATAGTATGTGGATAAATTTGATATGAGTAAATAAAAATTCAGCTTTAACTATTCACAAAACGCTTGTGCGTCTATGACAATATTTATCGGCAATAAAGTAAAATTTATAACACTAATTAAAAACGAAACAGTAATTTTCTTCATCAGGAAGTAATTCCGAGAGATGAACCGTAAAATTTATCTACTTCCTTCAGCAATATGGACTGCCACTTGATATACTTAATCGATCAAAGAAACTTTTTCGATACGCCTTAGACTGATTTGGGGGGAAAAACTAAATGAAACCACCGAGGTAAAATGGCATTGGTTCATTGTATAATTCACTAGAAAAGCCCGACGCTGGCTGATAGAAAAATCCGTAACAGGTTTAATACGGAGTTGTATCAATAGTGAACACTGGTCAAAATAGGGGGATTAAATCAACGGCAGTTTCTTCTTTTCTTGCCTTTGTTGAGGGAACGGAGATTTCCTTTAGTATACGAAACCCATTCCATTATTTGTCACACAAGCTGTTGAAAGTATTTTTCGACTTGTTTAGACACTAATTTTTGTTCATTTATTTACTAAAAGAACTTGATGAACCTAATCCTCTGACATTGCGAGATTTGTGTCTAGCGCAATGAGATCTTTACTACACAGCTTAATCAATAACAAATAACCACATTTTTCTAAAGAATAAATGGATTCTTTGAATCTTTAGAAAGATTATATTGGATATTTACTTATAATAGAATCTTTGGAACGATTTTAGTGGCACATTCAGTAGAATAGAAACTTTGGAATTATTCTATTGACCCATTCTGCAGAACATAATCTTTGGAAGATTATCTTGCTCCTGTCTTTCTAATAGAATTCACTGGAAAGGTTCTATTGGTCCCTGCCTTAGAATACAATACTTTGGAAATATTTCTTTTTCTTAGACTAGACTGTGAGTGGTAGGTAACGCTTGTTAAATTCCTCCCTGGTCGTATTTCTATCTTTCTTGTTAGTAAAACTTTCTTTGTGTTTGTGCATATCCATTACTTCACTTTGTCTTGCGTTTTACGCAAAATGGTCATATATAACCATTAAGCCATAAAAACCCAAAACAAACAAAACCTTTTAATAGAATCCATTGTAAAGATTACGTTGCCCATTTCTTTGGAATCTACTGAAAAAATTATATTGATCCATGCCTTAGAAATAATTCTTTAGAAAGATTCTATCGATCAAAAACTGACGATTGCAAGTATATGTGAGTATTTTTAATTAACATCACACTGGAACAGCATAACTGGTTATTGGCGATGTTCCGAGATCAAACGCGAAGACACCACCGCGTGATTTCGAACCACTGTCAAATGATGAGATCGCACCCCACTTTACAAACTTTCACATCACCCCCAACGTAAGGACATTTGAGGCTATGATATATTTAACTTGCACCAGTTTCCCTTGTACACGACGGTTTTAGGTTGGATTCGAACTCGCAACCCTTCGGTTGACAAAACCGGTACTCTTCCTCAGAACGTTTTAAGCTCTGATGTCAAAAACATCACTTTGAATTTCCTTCTTTTATTCTAATAAATAAGTTATTCTAAATTGAATTATAATTACTATAAAGGTACAAACCTTTTATTGTAAGAATGCCTTCATTTACGTCATAAATAGTTTTAATTTATCATTAGTGAAAGAAAACCACTTTATCAAAATCGTTTTATTTCGCTGTAAATGTAAGATATGGTGAGAAAGATGTTTTGCGATAATATTGAATGCTTATAACTACAGTTATAAATGTTTACAATTGCGTAACTTGCAAAAAAAAAAATATATATATATTAAACAATACGCGGATCGAATAAATCGCTAGATGTAATGTAAACCTGCAAACAATACTTCTATTTCAGGTTTACTTCCAATAAAATCCATGCTTCGCTACCGAATAGTAATAAATTAGGAGATATCTAAATTTTTATATGAATTACATACTGAGCTGATTAAGTATTAAATGCAGGGTGTTTCTTTTGTAGGGCGTACATTTTGTTTTTCAATAACTGTAAATAAATAACTTTTTCTTTAATATATGTACGTATTGTTTACTTAATTAATGGCAAACAACCGCCTCTGATCGAGCTGCAAATACGAACTAATTTTGATGTCAAGATTATCTATATTTCTTCGCGCTTCATTTGATATCAATGGATGCGTAAACAAACATAACAGCAGTTATTGGAATACGAAAATCCAAGGTTAATTCATGAAAACCTCTTCATCCATAACATTTTCCTGTTACATTATTTATGGGATATGACATCCGTCAAATGACCGCCTCTGGCCACACTGCAAATATGGTCTCTTTCGACCACATTTTGCATTAGGTTTGATCACATTTCCGGGGTGATTTGTACAATTTCTTTCCGAATGCTTTGCTTAAGCAGTTAAATCGCTATTAGTTTTTTTGAGCAAACTTGTTTCTTTAACTCTCCAAGTGGTTTCGACGAGATATCTCATCCATCACGACCTCAGAAATGTTTGCTAATGTCTAGATATTTTGTCATCAAGATATTGCCGATATTTCGAGGATGACGTGATCACTATCTGGCTAGTTTTCTGCTAATGACGAGATAAATCTCGTCTATCAAGATCTGATCACTCTTTTGCAAATGTCGAGATGTCTCGTGTATCAAAATCTGGTCAGTTTCATTAATAGCAAGATACCTCGTCCAGACAACTACCATCACGGTTAAGTACTCCTATAGGGAAAAATTCCAGCCATGTAAAATTAGGGAAACATAGAGCTAATATATGTCACCAGACTTTGACATTATTCGGTCATTAAATTCCTCATTTCAATGCTTATAATAGGGAGTAATGCGGTTGCACGAGCTGTATGACATAATACTTCATCTTTTTGAAACCACATGTGTTGTACACCTTTCGTCAATCAATCTCAGACAGATAGAAATTTTGAAATATAGCGCAATATTGTTTACAATTGATGTTAACCGTATTTTCTACAGAATTCTCGAAAAATGTGTCGAATAGTGCCTGTAGTCCAAATTGTACACAAAGTAGTTGCTCAACAGAGATTTAAGAGATCTTTCATGAACCTTCGATTCACAATCCTCGATAAGGGCTGTTCTGTTTCTTTACGTTTCCACTGTTGTAGAAGTTAAGACAGTTAACAAATTATGTGGTTGAAAGAGCCCGTATTTGCATCTCGGTGTTTGTTATTAATTGAGTTAACAGTATGTAAAAAAACGTTTTGCAAAATCTGTTTTATTTGAAGTAAAAACAAACTGATGCCCTTACATAAAAACCATCCTGTATATATTAGAGAAATAATGTAAAATATTTTAACAGTAGATAGCTGAGAAGTGAAAGCTGATCCACAGTGAAAAAGTGACTGATCACTGAAGCAAAAAGTTCCAGAAATGTACTTCTTATCTTTTGGAAATGAAATATATGCTAGTCATGCTGTAATTGGATACTTCACTCGGTAAAGCATTAACATAACAATCGTTAATATTCATAATACGTGTAATGTAAACTAACAAAGCAGCATATCAATTTCGCGCGTTTACTTACCATAAATATTTATGCTTTGATACTAATTAGAAGCTATCTAAACTTCTTTTTGAATTATATGCTGAGCTTCATAGATATATATACCATCGGAATAATAAATTGTTTTAAATGTAGACGATTCAATAGATGGAAATTGACTCCCAATAAAGATCCATGCTTTGATACTGACCTCTTATAAACTAAGAGCTATTTAAACTTCTGTATGAATTGCGTACTGAGCTGCATAGTCATTAGATATTTTCTAATGGAATAGTAAAAAAATTGTTTTATGGTAGACGGTTCGGAAGATAACGAGAGCTTATCCAACAGTGGAGAAGTGATTCCCAATAAAGATCCATGTTTTGATATAAATCAGGAGCTATCTAAACTTCTGTATGAATTGCACGCTGAGCTACATTGACATTAGATATATACTATTGAAATAGTAAAAATGTTTTAACGCTATACGGTTCAGAAGATAGCGAGAGCTTATCCAACGGTGAGAAAGTGACAGATCGCTGAAACAAGAAGTTCTAAAAACGCTTTTCTAATTATTCGGAAATGAGAAATACACGCTAGCAGCAGTGCTGTAATTGGAAGCTCCACTCTCTAAAGCGCTAACAGACTCACCATCGAATTTCCTAGTTTATTTCTGCTTCCCATTTACGGAGAGGACGCAAAAAACACCTCCAAATTTAGAGGGGAAAAGTTGTCACGCATCATCTAACGCCTCTGATAACCCGATAAATACCATCATCGGCGATCGAGAAAAAACGCTAAATAAAAATGCAAGGCGAAATTATGCCCGTCCAGGGCTCAGAGTGATTTTAAATTTCTGCAGACTTGTCGAATGAACATTAAGTCCTGTTTGCGTTTTTCCCGAGACGAGGGAGTTTTCGACATCTATCTATGACTGTGCGCCTGGTACGAGAGCTGGGACCGGGGAAGGATAGCATAATGAGAAATGATTTGATAGTGATTTTATTTTATTTATACGCTTCGTTTTTCAGCTCTGTCCGAGATGGAGCACAGCGTCCCTCTCAAGCCCCAGGACTTGAATTTAAGATGGGGAAGATACAGGGGATAACCTTCTTTAAAATGGTTACGTCTAGGGACTGTCTATAAATCTGAAATGGATACGTGCATCCAGAAAGAGTATTCCCTTCGAGCGATTGCGGCGACATTAATATTTCGACACACTTTAAAATTAGTTTATTGATGTAACTCATATTTGTAAGTATGGAAAATACATATCAAGAATTCAAAGTCAACAGTATCTTGGCTATATATATATATATTATATCAATATATATCCTCTCTCTCTCTTATATATATATATATCAACAATGAAATCGGTTTTTAAAGATCCCGAGTACAAAAATTGCATAAAAAGCAACAATGAAATCGGTTATTAACTGTCGACAGACTTGCGAAAGACCTGTTCAATGCTGTCCACTGTTTTCTGCCATGAGTTGAAACAGTGAAACAACATTTTCCTCAACAGATCGGAGTGTCTCAGGGATCACCTTGTGAATGTGTTGCGCAATGCGTGCTTTGAATTCAGCAGTTTGCAATCGGACCACTAAACACAACATTTTTCAGATACCACCACAGCCAGAAGTTACAAGGATTAAGATCATGTGATCTTGACGGCCAGGCTATTGGAAAATGACGGCTGATAATCTATCGTTTCCGAAATGCCTTTTGAGCAGCTGCTTCACTGGCTTTACTATGTGCGGAGGAGCGACATCTTGCATAAAAACGATGCTACCCACACATGCACGCTGTTGAAGTGTTGGAATGACGTGGAAGACTCGCATAGCGTTTACCATTGATGGTACAGGTAACAGGACCCAAAAAAATCCACGAAATGTTC
The DNA here is from genome assembly GCA_947359465.1 of Metellina segmentata. Taxonomy (NCBI): domain Eukaryota; kingdom Metazoa; phylum Arthropoda; class Arachnida; order Araneae; family Tetragnathidae; genus Metellina; species Metellina segmentata. The sequence goes on along the minus strand of OX375872.1, from coordinate 70,271,932 downwards.
CATGGCCATTCATTGTCCACTTCCATGCGAGCAAGAAATTATAGAGCAAAAGTTTGTCATACTGGCAGGTCAGCAGGAACCAAGTCCTGAACATGGGTAAAGTTGTATGGATAGCAATGCAGGATGTTTCGTACAATTTTATGCACCGTGCTTAGAGGCATGTCCAAAGTTCAGGCAATGCCCATTGCACTGCATGTTTGCACACCACCGCTCGTCTCTTCCTGAAATTCTACTATTCCCTCTTCTACTGACGTCGAAACAATAAGTTCCCTCCCTCTGCCAGATTTCCCTTCAAAAGAACCTGCCTCTTCGAATTTCTAAACCATTTTCTCCAGACCCCTGTCAGACATCGGACCACAGCTTTTTTTCATACTCTTTACTGTCCGGATGTTCTTCAGAGTTAATGACGCACAGTCACCGTTCTTGTAAAAGAGCTTCACAAGCAGAGCGCGATCCTTCCTTGAGAGAGTCATCACGATCTTCTCATAAGCAATATGAGGAAAACGCCATGTACCCCACGTTTTTATAACAAATGCAATGTGTCGTGTGCATGACACGTCTTTTATTTTGTATATTATGACACTTAAAGCGCCATCTATTGCTAAATTTTGGAACATTTTTCTTATTCCATACCATTTTCCTCTTCTTCGAGTATATTCAGTTTAAATTTCAGATCATTCTGAGCAGTGGTTCTTTTTTTACAGCTTTTTGAAAGTTTAACTTTAATTATAATCACCCTGTATATAAAGTTTAAGAATGCCCACAGATTAGCATAATATTTTCACCTGATTTGTTCGAGGCATGCAGAAAACATTTTTACTGCGCTATTTATCACAACATTTTCCAAAAATAAATTTAAGTATTTCTTATAATCAGTTAGAGTGGCTGTATAAAGTGTAATTCCATCTGTCAACGCAATGGTTCTTTACAAATATCTACATGTTTGATGATTTTTATGACGTAAGAGTATCATTCATATAGGTTTATATGAATGATACTCTTAATTATATAAAATTAAAATATGCTCTATAGGTTTGGGGAAATCTTGTTTTCTGCTCTGCTCAAAGGTTGAATTGGAATTTTGTATGTTTGAATAAATTCTGTTTAAATATTTATGTTTTTTAATTGATAAAATAGCAGATTGAGCACAATGGAGCAGGTTCCTTGAGTAATTAAGGACGGATGGAGCATACTAGAGCAGGTTCCTTTAATGGCAGATTGAGCACATGGGAGTAAGTTTCTGGAGTAATAAATGACATATTGAGCACACTCATGCAGGTTTCTTTTGTAAAAAATGGCAGATTGAGCAAACTGAATTAGGTTCCTTGGGTAATAAATGCCAAATAATATTCTCAGTTTTCGTTTTTGAAGAAATCGTAGAATTCCACGGGTCATTGTTCAACCGGAAATGATGGTTCAACACTTCGATGTGTTGTTCACGCAGCTTTCCCTTCGGGGTTGATTCCGGACAGTCCACAATTATTGTGTTCCTCTAGTGTGTCGTTAGTGTTAAATACCTACTTCTTCCGGACCTGTTATATGAACTTTAGATTTTTACACCTGATTTATGAATAGTTTAAATTTCAATAATGTTTATTCCATACTTTCAACAACAAACTGAACTGCTTATACTGATTGTTTTCCCAGAGCATTACCCTGAGGTATAAAATCAAAAACTATTTGCGCTTTTTCAAAGATGTTTCTGCTTTTGTTTCCAGAGTTCTGGCGCAATCATTTGAGATAAAGGATCCTGTGTATGTGTATATGTGTGTGTGCTCTATAATGAGCTCATATAACTAGTTTCTTTTAAACTTTCGGAGACTCCAGAGCCACATCAAAATTGGCCGACAGGAAATTAAACTTAAAAAACCGACCCGTAGCAGTTAAAGCAGTTTAAATTGTTTTCTTCCGGTGCTTTAATATTTTTTCATCATTAGAAGTCCTCCTTTGTCAGTTACGCTTGTTAACGGATGGTTCAAGTTGCTTTAAAGCTCGTGGCTCTGGTTACCTAATCCGTTAAGGATAATGTTTAGACCAATCTCTGCTACAGCGGCGGTGAAAAGGGAAAAAACTACTCTAGCGGTAAATACGAAACTGATTGATGTTTGCTTGTTTACTTTCTTCTTGTCTGGAATTTAAAAAAATAACCATTTGTCTCTTGGGTCTTTAGAAGTGCTCTGAAAAAAGGATAGTTCTGATGGTGTGTATTTGGTTCATCTTTTCAGTCATATTCAATAAGCTCGTCTTTTGACGCTATGAAATGAAATGAAAGCAGTCGTTTTTTTAAAAACCTTTTAATAGAATTTTGTCTAACTTCAAATGGATAGTCTTATAAAGATACAACCTCGGTAATGTAATTAGTTCAGATTATTCAGTCACATTTCCTTCAATAAGCGCGTTTTCCTTACACACTGTAAAGGACAAAGATTGTTATTACATAAAATTTTTAATACAATTTTGTTTAACTTCAAAGAGTTGTCTTGTAAAAAATGTAATTTCGTTAGTGTGATTGGTTTAATATATTGAATACTAATTTTCTCAATAAGCATGTCTTTTGTATGTAACACAGTATAAATGAAAACAATTGTTATTATAAGTAAAAATTTATAAAGAATTTTGTTTAACTTCAAATCGGTTATCTTGTAATAAAGATAATCTCGATAGTGCAATTACTTTATATTATTCAGTCATACTTCTTTTAATAAACGTGTATTTTTAGGAGTGAAAATAAAACAACTTTTATTAAAATTTTAAACAAAATTTTGTTTGACTTAAAATATATATTTCGTTAAAAAGGTAATTTCATTATTGCAATTGGTTTAATATCTTGAGTGATAATTTTCACAATAAGCGTGTCTTTTGTATGGGATACAGAGTGTAAATGGAGGTAATTGTAATTAAATAAAACAATATGTAGAATTTTTAATAGGTAAAATAGGTAATCTTGTGAAAGAGATAATCTCGGTAATGTAATTTGTTCTCATATAAGTCATTCATATTTCCTCTAATTAGAGCTTCTTTTGAAGCATTGTTATGAAATAAAATTTTAAATATCTGTTGAATTTCAAGTAGTAGTCTTGTAAAAAGTTTACCATGATAATTTAATTGATTCATCTTATTCATTCAAATATTGCCTTCAATTAGCTCGTCTTATGACAAATTGTAAATTAAAGCAATTGTCTTTAAATAACATTTTAATAGGATTTTGTTTAATTTCAAATATGTAGTTTTGTAAGAAAGGTAATCTATTCATTGTAATTGTTTTAATATATTAAGTGATGTTTTTCTCAGAAAGCATGTCTTTTGCATGAGACGCAGTATAAATAAAAACCAAGTGTTCTTAGATAAAAGATATAAAAATTTTGTTCAACTTCAAATAGGTAGTTATGTAAGAAAGAAAATCTGGGTAATGTATTTGTATATCTTATTTCTTTATAATTTAACCAATAAGCGTATGTTGAACGCAGTGTACGTCATATAATTTCATAGATCTTTTAATAAAACAGTTTAACAGATTTTTTATTGGATTAATTAACTTCAATAAGTTTTCTTGTAAAAACACAGGCAGAGATGGTACTAAAATTGTATAATCTCTTTGAGTCATTATTCCTTCAGCAAGCGTCTTTGGAAAACAGTATAATGCAAATAGAAGCAATTGCTATTTATTATATATTTATTGAAATTTTTAACAGTTGAAACAAACTTTTAAAGCAATATATTTCATCATTACGTAGTTCAACTATTTCCAGAAACTTTAGTAACAGCTAATTAACTTTAGTGTGTAAATGGAGTTAAATTTAATCTAAGTGGATCTAAATTACTTAATGTTTAGTAACTCACTATGCTTCTTTAAAAAGAACTTCCACTCAGTCTGTAAATTTGGCAGAATTATGGGCTATCAAGAAATACCTTATCTGGTTTTAAGTTCAAATTATGCAGCAGTAAACATATACGGCCACCTCAAAGCATTCCTTTTAAACACTACATTCACGAGTAATTCAAATTATAAAATCATTCCCCGTATCATAAAAATAGAAAAATAATAAAACTTAAAAAAAAAAATCCATATTGAATCCTTAACTGAACTGAATATTGCACTCAGTCTGTTAATTTGGCAGAATTATGGGCTATCGAGAAATACCTTATCTGGTTTTAAGTTCAAATTATGCAGCAGTAAACATATACGGCCACCTCAAAGCATTCCTTTTAAACACTACATTCACGAGTAATTCAAATTATAAAATCATTCCCCGCGTATCATAAAAATAGAAAAACAATAAAACTTTAAAAAAATCCATATTGAAAAAACAGAAAATACTGAAGTTTTCTTGCTAAAAGAAATGATCGAAATAGTTACAAAATACAATAACAATATTCAAAGTACAAATAAAAATTTTCTTAAAAATATTTGCAGACGAATGTCAGTCAAGACGAACAAATTCTTCAAAAGGAAGTCATTAATTTCATTCGATAAATACAGAATTTTAACAATTTGTTTATAAAACACGTACTAACTTTATACGGAGCCTTCCATCGATATTAAAATAGATTCAATCTTCTTGTGGTTGTATACACGAGGTATCTCATCATTAAATGAAACTGACCAGATCTTGATGGACGAGATATCTCGTCATTTGAAGTAAACACGATACCGATCATTAGAAGAAAACTGACCAGATCTCGATTTCATCATCAAATAAATATTGGCAGTATCTCAAAAAGTTATCTCGTTATTGCTATTTAAATCTCGTTATTGCAAAGAACTACTCTACAGCTAGTGTTAACAAAATTAATAAGATCTTGATGGACGAGATATCTCGTCGAAGCCACTTGGGTGATTGGGAAAACAGCATGTAGAGAAGGCAAGGGTACCGTCTGATATACAAACTTGCATAAAAGACTTTGGACAGAGCAGATAACAAGATTGGTCCTTTTATTAGTATAGAATCTTTAGGAACGATTGCGTTGGCCCATTATGTAGAATAAAATCATTTGGAAAGACTATTGGTCAAGATGGTTTAAATTGGTTAGAATCACTCAGGGAGATACACGCGAACCCCCTCAGTGGGTTAACTAAGTTAAAAAAATCAGGGTTAAAAATTTATACATATAAGTAACTTTCATTTTTCTTGTATTTCGTTTAGTGTTTATCTATTGATATCGAAACCGTGAATAGAATATTGTTAATAATTTTATTTGTTTTAATGCTAGGATTCAGATTATCGATACTTAAGTCCCAACTTTTGAAATGTTTCAAAATAAAGTCCCTGAAATCTGCAATTACAGCGAGGTATTTATAGAAATTGTCAATGAACTGAAATGCTTTCGGATACGCCTATCAAAATTTTGCTTTCTCCCAAAGGACTACTCTACAGCTAGTGTTTATTGAAATCCGGATTGAATGCTATAAAAGCAGATGAATTTTAAAAGGTATCTATAATCCGTTGAGACACACGACTCCAGCTTTAACAAATGCGAGGAAAGGAAAAAATATTCCAGATAGGAAAACTACTAAAAACGGCCTTTTTCGTGAACTCGAGGATCCATTAAAGGGGAAGATTAAAAGACTCAGGAATAAAATGCTGAGTCCTCCGAAAAAGGTTTCATTCGATTTTCGTATCAACTGAAGCGACTGATTCTCTAGATTTGAGTGATTTGCCCGACTTTCTTTTGCTGGTAGTTGAATAATTCGGATTGCTGTTTTCAGTCACTACTTATTTGCTTTAGACTGTTAACATAAGAAGTTGAGTGAAACTTTTCGCGCTAAAATATTGCATCCCATTTTTTTACTATCGCCGGGCTTATTTAAGATTTAACTTTTCATTAGTACACCAATTTTATCGCTTCACGAAAGCAAAATTTATTTGCAATCACAGAAGGATTTTACTGAATCATTAAATAGTTTTTAATGAGAACCAACTTTGTTTTGCCGGTAGTGGAATAATTCGGATTTCTGTATTCAGTCACTACTTATTTGCTTTCGACTGTTAACATTAGAAGTATAGTGAAACATTTTGCATTAAAATAATGCATCACTTATTTTAATTAGCATCTGGGCTTATTTAAGATTTACCTTTTCATTAAAACACCATTTCTGTCGTATCACAAAAGCAAAATAAATTTGCGGTCACAGAAGGATTTTACTGAGACTTTAAATAGTTTTAGATGGTGTACCGACTTTCTTTCCCGGTAGTGGAATAATTCAGATTGTTGTTTTCTATCACTATATATTTGCTTTAGACTATTAGCGTAAGATGTTGAGTGAAACTTTCTCATTAAAACATTGGATCAATTTTTTATATAGGGTCTGAACTCTGTAAATAATATTTAAGATTTACCTTTTCATTCATACACCATATCTATCGTATCACGACGCAAAATTTATTTTTGAACATAAAAGGATTCTACTGAACTCATAAATATTTTGAGATTGTGGTCTGGCCTTCTTTTGTCGGTAGTGGAGAAATTTGAATTGCTGTGTCACACTATTTATTTGCTTTAAACCGTTAAAATCAGAAACTGAGTGAAACTTTCGCATTAAAATATTACAACACTATTTTTCTACATAGCGACGGAGCTTATTTAAGGGTTACCTTTTCATTATATATATTTCTATTGCATCGCAAATGTAAAATTTATTATTTGACGTCATGGAAGGATTTTACGGATTCAAAATATTTTTTAGAAATCTGTTACTTTATTATATCAGTTAATTGTTTCATGAATTATTGGTAAACGTACATATATGAACGGATGAACAACAACTCAATATTAAACCGTGATATACTTGTCATGGACATTATGGATCATTAAACTTCTAATTTTACTTACAGTCAGTTTCTTATTTTTAACATAGTTTATTGAAAAACGATATTTAAAATGACAATATAAATATTTTCCGTATTTATTCTCTATTTCGTAAGTTTCATTTCAACAAATAATTTGCTTTGTGTGATACATTTGTTTCGGGACTTTAAGCCTTCCATTAGTTATACCTTTATGTATGTTGTTTTCTAACCTTTAACTAATTAACCTGTACCACTGTAACCAATTAAACTGTATGTTAAAAATACAGGGCGTTTCGAAAATATCTAGCAAAATTGTAAAGGGTGGAAGAGGGCCCGAAATAAACATTTTTGTGAAAGACTGTGGGTCCGAAAATGCCGAGTTTAGGTGGTAGAGGGAGCTATTTAAGCCAGTAGATGTCTTTGTTTCTGTGGCGTAAGTCGTTATTTCCAGTTCGGATTTTCAACAGCATGCATCGCTGCACGCCATTTGAAGCTCGCAGATATACATCTAATACATGGGACTGAGAACGGAGATAGGCGATTGCTTATTTCATTTATTTTCAAAGCGTTTTTAAAATTTAAAAAAAAATTCTAAATTTATTAGAGTTTATTTTGGGCCCCTCTACCAACCTTTACAATTTGTCCAGATATTTTCGAAATACGCTGTAGCTATATAATAATAGATGAAACGATTAGATATTTCTAAAAAGAGAAGTCTTCTACTGAATTATAATTTTTGAAAAACAGTAATAGGAAGTGGAATTTCCCAATAAATCATATTTTTTCTACCAATTTTGGTATTAATGATTATAAAACTGTGGTAATGGGTAACTTTAGTACGAAAAGCCTGTATGGAACACTCATAGAAATGGAAATTACGTGCATATATTCAGTTTAAGTGGATAGGAAAAATGTTTTTAGTAATTAGATAATTAATAATAAATAGGAGAGAAAGAGCGTGTATGACTATTTATAGTTACGAGTGTTATATGTGACTATTTCGTGTATAATATTTTTATACCCAAAATGAAAAAGGTTCAATGAATACCACGCCTCTGTTTAACATTATATGAAATGAAATAATACGAAGAAAACCCTAATACGCGTAAAATTTCCTTTTTATAAAACAAGAAGAATTAGAAATTAACTAATTGCCATAAAAAGGTACATTTAAAAAAAATTCTTAATCAAGTGATCAAAGTTCGAAAAGGTGTCAATCTGAACACGTTTTATGTTATAGGTTATATAATTAATCATGCTCTGGTGTGTAATTTTTCTGTTCGAAAGTAGCTATTAACTGTGATATTGTTATACTCTTTTCGTTTGCTTACTTGTTGTAGTATGGAACTAGTAACTGATATAAGACGTGTAATCACGAAAATTCAGGGCCTACCAGTATAGAAAAAGGTAGAAATAAAAACCTGTAAAAACGTGTTTTTATAATTTCCGTTGGTAGTTTAGTGGTATTAAGAATAACCAAGACAGTCTCTCACTATAGTTAAAAAAAATAAATAAAAACCGGTAAAACCGAGTTAAAATTTTTTTAGTAGTTTTACAATACTAAGAATTGCCAAGTCAATGCCTCCCGCTTTGGAAAAAGTAGAAATAAAAACTGGTAAAAATTGGTTTCAATTTGCGTAGGTAATTTAACGATAGGGTAATTTAACGATATGACGGTAAATTTTAAACCCTAAGGGGATTGCATGTGGTGAAATGAAATTATTTCAGGCATCACAGGTTTTTTTTCGCATTTCCGATTAGAAAGGTTGTGTAGATATGAAACTTTTTGTAACTACAAAATAATATCTAATACAAAGTGAGTGGAGTGGTATTTCGAATTGAATGTTAACGTCATAATTGACAGTTTAAAAATAAAAATAAATTAAAATTGAAATTCAACAGTCAATGTATTCTCGAGTAAACTGTCAATTACAATGATTTTTGAAATCATTTATTTATTTGTTATATTTATATTAAGTAATTAAAATGGATAACTGAAAATGAATTTAATGTTAACGAATCCAAAAAAAAAATAGGTACAAAATTTATGAATTCTTCAGTCATAAACTATAATGTTAAGTGAAAATACGTAAACGGAGAGATTTATTAAGTGCTGCAAAAGTTAATTAAAATGCAAATAATTATAAAGACACGCATTTATAATTAGTGCACTGTTGTACAAAACTTAAGGAACAAAAAAGACTTTCAATTACTTTGCAGCAAAATGACCTGAATTTCGGAAACTGATACGAAACGGTTCTATTTGAAGTCATTCAATAGGATTTCCTGAGTAAACTCTTTATGAGTTAATTACTTCTGTTTCAACAACATTTAAATCAATTCAGTTGAAATAAATAATTGCTTAGTAATTTACTTAATATTTATATTGTAATACTCAATAATCTCAATAATTATTATTTTTTTTAATTCTGAGCTTCAGTTATATAATTACTAAGACAAAGCAATGTAAAAATTTTTTTTTTGTCAAAATTTACGCTCATCTTGATGTATATCTCACACTTGATGCTTATTCAATGCTTTGACAGTAGTTTAATAAGTATTAATTAGGATATAAATAATTGGTATTAAAATCCAAACAGAAAGAAGTTAACTCTAGTGTGATTGAAATATTATGTTCTTAATTTAAAAAGTAAATTGGTTTGATTTTTTTTCTTTTGTTCAGTTACCCATATAGAATTATCCAAGAAGTCCTTTACCACTTAGAATCCTTTTCACGTTTTTAAATCTTACAAAGCTTAAAAGAACTGAGCTTAAAAGAATTAACTTTCGATAATGAACTTTAATTTAGTTTGGAAAATTATCCTTTAGAAAATAATTTTTCTACAATTTGTTTATATTTACGTATCAAGAATATTTTATGCATTAAAATTAAAGATAATTGTTAATTAAGCGTCTAAACAAGCCACGTATTTATAAGTAACGCAGCGTCTCTTACATTATATTAAATAGAATATACTACACACGGACCTTTGAGGTTAATGAACAATACATTTATACGCAAAAACTTACAAGACGTCTTTGCTTTCGCTACTATTCTACAAAATTGTGAACTTAGAATATTACGATCGACGTTTTAAAACTTAAAAATTTGATTGAATGCATATCTTAGTTTAAAAATGAAATGTAGAAAAGAAAACACTAAATATTACTAATGTAAAAATATTAACGTAAAGGTAAGTTAATGAGATTAATTTAACCGAACTAATAGGCTCTTTAATGTTAAAAAAATATTGCAAATATTCAATAAAATGTTTTTATAAAAGTTATTGAATATTCTTTTGTTATAATCAGGGTAGAAAAAAATAGGCACACTCGCTCTAAGGCATGGTTTTCGAGAAAGCTTAGAACTACTTTTTTTATGAGAATTTTTAAGAAAAGTACATAATTCTAAGTTAGTTTTTACCTCTCTCTAAACGGTTTCTGGTGCATATGGAAATTAATCAGGTATTTGTTTTATTATGTTAACCCTATGGAGGTTCCCCTGAGGAATTATATCTTGCATAATCTCTAATCAATTTTGAATTCTTTGACCAATAGAATTCTTCGATAGGATTCTAAAGAAATGAATAATATAAAATTTCCAAAAGATTATATTTTAAGTTAGGTAGGTATTTTAATTAACGTTGCACTAGAGTAACTCAAAGGGGCTATTGTCAACTGTCCGGGATCAAACCCGAAGCGATAGAACAGAGGACAACATCACGTAATTTTGTACAAAGGTCAGATGACGATTCTATTTTAAGAAAAAGGAGCAATAGAATATTTAAAAAAAAAACATACTATAGGAAAAGGAGCAATATAATTTTCATAAAGGTATCTTTTCTAATGACATGAGTGATAGAACCTTTCCAAAGGATTCTATTCTTAATATGGGAACAATAAAATCGTTTTAAATGATTCTATTCCAAGAAAAGGATACTATATAATAAAGCATGTAACATTTGTTTTAAGAATTCTAGTGTTCATACATTTTTTTAAATACGGTGGAGGTTAATTTTTTAGAGCTGGATGTGGAAATAGCTGACCGAAAAAAATTCAAAAAATTCATTACTTCATTGAAAGACACCCAAGAGTAATTCTCTTAATGCATTCCCGACTAAAGAATGAATAATTAATAAACTGAATATTTAGTCATGTTTTACCTAATTTCTCAGTATCAAGTTAGTTCCAATGTTTTTTGTTATTGCAAATGCACTTATGTAGATAAATACATCCATCAACCCCTTGCATCACATAGTGACCATGTGTTTTATGGTTATATGGCACATGAAAAAGTAATAAATAGATCAACAAGTATCTGACTGCTTCATAAGTTCTCTAACCTTCCATTAGCTTTCATGGATATCTTTCCTTGATACTGTCAAACATTCTAAAAGGTGTTCCCTGTCCGTGTCAATCTTTCCTCTTCACATAACACATTTCGGGCTACCATATATGTCAAAACTATGTAAGTGCATAACCAGGTATGGCATGTCACTAATCCAAAAGCGCCATCGCTATTTAGTGATAGTCAACAGGGATGTCGTAAATGGACACAACTTTCCATATTTTGTGCTCTCAATCAATCAGGTAATCATCTGACAGTGGTTCAGAATTACGTGAAGTTGTACTTGGACCTTTCCTTTTGGGATTGATCCCGGACCGTCGTCAATAGCCCGTTGTGTTGCTCTAGTGCGACCTTAATTAAAAATACCATACCATACCAGTCACTCAATATTTATACCTGTCTTTTAATTTATATTGAATAATTCTAACTGCTTTTGGTATTGCTAACTGATGGTTCAAATGTAGTATATAATTTAAATTTCTACAATCGTCCTTTAATTATGAAGCTAAACAAGACCATAGAGCGACTAACTAAACAGCAGCCACTTTGTAGTAGTTTTTATTCAGGTGCTATATTTTCTTAACACCTAATAGGTTAGTTTGCATTTGTCAAGCTCATAGAGAAAAGAGAATTCTGTGAAATGTGGTTGTCCGTGTTGCAGAATTACGGTTGCTTTAGAATATAAATAGAATGATTTAAAGTAATATAAAATTTGAATGCCATAAAATATGATTAACTCTGTAAAATATAATTCCCACCTCAGATAAGTTCCGTATCGTTCCAGACGAACTCTAACTTTTATCTTCTTTACAACCGCTAGTTCTTTTTCAAGTTGTCAGAAAAAAGCGAATTGCTTCTCTTCATACAAGCAATTTTAACAGTAGATAAAATTAAAAGAAAATAGAAACTCAAGTCTTCTCTAATTTCAAATGTATAAAATTTGCATAAGGGGCCGTCTTCATATTTAATTCAGTAACAACTTCATAATTTCCAATTGGAACCCCCTATTTTGAAATTCAATTTCGAATCTATATCACAATTTAACTTCAGATACCAAATTTCATGTTATTAAGTCTAACAGGTTCAAAGTTAAGAGTACAGAAGGATTAAAGCTTCTAATGGGTAATTCAGTTTCTTAGACTTTTATCGATATCTTCCTACATAATATTTATGTAGCGCTGATATACAGTACCATGTTACCGTTAAACAATCCAAACAAAATCCACATAATATTTTATTTTAAAAATAGTTTTAGTATGAAATAATAATTATTAAATTAATGTTGGAAAAATTGAGTTGGAACCTTGTTATATATGTCCTTAGGAATCAATTCAATAGGACTTCTAATACGGTCGTGTAAGATTTCAGCTCAATCCTGTAATAACTTTTCCCGCTACACTAAATTTTTCTCGTTATTGTTGTGTTGTTGTTTCTAATGCCTACACTGGCAGACCAGAGTCTCGTTATTGTGATTTTAGTGAGCAATCAAAAGTTTATAAAACATCTGACAAACATCGGATATTAATTCTGGGATCATTTTCTTTTACATAATAAATGCAATAGTTCTCAGATCTCTGAAAAATAAGTTAAAAGTAAAATAAGTAAAGAAAAATAAACAGAAAAAGACCATCAATAGTTAAGAAAGCGTATCATTTGCATTTTGGTTGCAAGATAGGCAACCAGAACAAAGACTGGGCCCAACTCGTATGTACATGTGCAATAAATATTTCCACACCGCGCATGTGCAGCTAATATTTCACTGTGGCTTAATGACAAGAGCAAGGCGATGCCATTTGCTGTGGCCATGATTTTGGAGGGAGCCGATAATCACGTTGATGACTGTTATTTCTGCATGGTACCACCAGTTTCTGGAGGCATAACCAAAAAAAAGAAGTGGACAGTTGAATACCTTAACATACCATCTGCTCTGTGTCCTGTCTGGTATGGCCCTATTCCAGAGCCTCATACAGATTTTTCTATCAGTTCAGACAAGGAGGATCGCCATGCGTCGTCCGCTAAATCTTCTAAACCGTCAACATGTGGAGACACTATGGATGATGACTTTTCGTGTTTTGATGAAACATCTGTGCCACATAAACTTAGCTCGGATGAACGGAACGATTTTGTTTCAGATTTGGATCTGTCCAAAAGCAAAACGGAATTCCTGGCCTCAAGACTTCGACAGTTTAATCTTCTCGAACAAAATGTCCGAGTGACATCATTTCACCATTGTCATTAGTCCTTCGAATCTTTCTTTGAAAAAGAACAAAGCCTTGTGTTCTACTGCGATATTGATGACCTACTACAAGAACTGGGTATTGCACATGAACCCCATGAGTGGCAACTGTTTATAGACGCGTCAAAACTGAGTCTCAAGGCGGTTTTGTTGCCAATGAACCAGCTTCCTTCCATACCTATCGGATATGCTGTATACATGAAGGTGTAAGATAATCTAAAGCTCCTATTGGAGAGGATTAACTACTGCAATTATGGCAGGCAGATCTGTGCTGACTTGAAGGTAGTGGTTTGGTTGATGGGTTTGCGGTAGGAATATACAAAGTACTGCTATTTTCTTTGTTTATAAGATAGCAGAGGATTCTATTTGTACTACATCAAGAAAGACTGGCCTTCGAGAGCATCTTTTTAGCCTGGAGAAATGAATGTACAACATCCACTATTGGTATAACGGCACAAAATGATCATTCCTCCTTTACACATGAAGTTCGGCCTTATCAAAAACTTGGTAAAAGCCACATATAAGTATGGATAAGATTCAAGGACTTGCATGACATATTCACTGGTCTCAGTGAAGCCAAAATTTAAGAGGGTATATTTGTGGGGGCCTCAGATTAAAATGCTCTTCAGAGATCCCAAGTTTGAGGAAATTCTTCAAAGTAAAAAAAAACAGGGTCAGGATACGTTCTGTTCAGTGGCTAACAATTTCCTGGGAAATGTGAAGGCCAAAAACTACAAGGAACTGGTCGAGGATATGTTGGCTTTGTTTCGTGATTTTGACTGCAATATGTCGTTAAAGATTCACTTTCTTGACTCCCACTTGAATTTCTTCCCTAATAACTGCGGAGAAGTCAGTGATGAACACGGCTAACGTTTTCATCAGGCCAAGATGGAGCAACGATACCAGGGCAAATGGTCCACGTCAATGCTGTCTAACTATTGGTGGACGTTTATCAGAGATACTTCCCTCGTCCTTCACAAACGTCAGGCCAAAAGAAAGCGAAAGTCCGAAGAAGATTAAAGTATTCTTAACATGTATTATAATATTTACATATATAAATGTTTTCTCAAAAATGCGTAGACATTACAAAAAAAAAACGTAGCCAATTCAGCTTTTTCTTTGTCATATTCGTATTCAGCACACTGAATTAATTAAGAAATGACTATTTTCATCTCGAATAAAGAAAATTTTGAAATTTTGTTGCTAAGTGTTTTATTATTAAAACGAAGGAATTTCCATTAAAAAGTTCGTTGTTTGTGCAAAATTTGATATGAAGACGTCACCTAATGCAATTTTTGGATTTTAATTTGTAGAGGACGTTAACCCTATTGAATTATACCTTTAAATTTGATCTAGTATGAATAGTGTTATAAAAAATGAGATTGTTCGTTCATTTCGATCGAACTCGGAATTTCGAGTTTTTGGCAGTGTATATCGTATCTAACAGCGATTTTAAACTAATGTGTACCAAGAATGTCACGGGCGTGCCTTATGGATGATGAAACGGTTTAAGTTGTGTAAGATTTATTTCTTTTCAACGATTTAGTTTTGAATTGTGTGTTGACAAATATTTCCACAATAACTTCAAGTAACACCTGTATAAATAATACGAAGAACAAATAAATTGTTGCAGAAAGATTTTTTAAGAACCATTTTGAAGGAAAAGGGGTAGGTAATTACTGTTATTAATTATTTTTAAGAATGTGGTGGCATCAGTCCACGCATGAAAATAACTCGTATGGCAATGGTACATTAAAATGATTGTTTTTTTCAGTTGTGCATGGAAATAGTGTTTGCTTATGGCAATGAAAAGATAATTATGATTGTTCGTCTATGCTGGATCAAGCTGTAAATCTTCACTTTGCTGGTTACTAAACAGCTTTATGCTATAGCTGGTTACCAATCAATGTTATGCTACAGTTGGTTACAAGACGTTATGCTGGTAGACTAATGTGCATATTATGTTAAATTAATGTATTATGCTATTTATTAAATTTAGTGTTTTTACCTAATTCGTCATTCCTTGAACCAGCCTACACTTCCATATAGGATATGAGAATTAACATCCCTCTCTAATACCTATAAAACCAATCAAAATTATACTTTTTTGTCATATCGGTCAAAAATATAACATACTTTATTGTGTGTCGCAGAAATTTCGTTATTAATTTCTGTATTCCACGAAAAAAGTTGAAAATCACTGGGACACAACATAACTTGTAAACTTTATCAAAACTGTTTTACTAATATGTACTTATGAAGCTGTGAAATCAACTTATAAATCATCACTTGGTTAAAAGCATGAGTCACTTTAAAAAGAAAGAAGAAAACAAATTGAAGAAAGGCGGAAATGTAGTACCAAGAGGGAATTAGTAACAAGATTAATGGCATTTAACTGGCGTAAAGAGTAGAGAAAATAATTTACAATATTCATTGTTACATTTGTGACAGGGATGAAGAGATTTTGAAAACTTTAAAAATCTAAATTAAGGTGCCCTCGGGTGGTATTGATTAAAGACAATAAAATATGAATTTAGGACTTCAGAAAGGAAGTAGTTAATATAAGAAAAGAAAGTTAAATTATGGAAAATACCTTTTTAGAAAACTGCTGGGAAGATCATTTTTCTGTAGGGTGGATTTTAATTACGCGAGTTGTTAATGATATGTCTATAAATATGATTAATTCTGTGGATATGATAATAGATAATATTTCTGTAAATATACTGATGGAGGTATTAGAATTCCGGGGAACTTAACATGTTGAGATAATATATATTTTTGAAGATAATTTCTTAAAAAAGACATGAATTATTTATTTAGTACTTGCATCAATATGGATGTAAAGACAGTTAAACTAAAGAGGAGAACGTATGTTTTAAGGGTTAAGTATGCAAGATAAAATTTATTTCTAAAAATCAGTGAAATCAGCAGGCGAGTTAAAAGTAATAAGTTATCAATATAACGATATGAGTTTGCCAATTATGATGCAAATTTAATTTACATACTATATAAATAAAACGCATATTATGTGTGAGCGTTCAATAAAAATGGATTTAAAGATTAGCTAAATACTAGCAAACCAGATGCCCTGTATTTATTGGCATCGATGTTCACCATTTAAATAAAGTTATTGAGGACACAAAGATTAATGAGGCTAGACCAGCATTGTGTAGATATGTAGTCTAAGGAATTAAATTCTCTCACTATAGTAGTAATTTAGGATATTAATAACACTACTAAGAATAATACTGGTGAATATATATATATATATATATATATATATATATATATATATATATATATATATATACTCGCCACTGTGTGACCAGCACACATGACGTTGCCCGTGACAGTTCTTTTCGTGGAATCAGGTGTGACCACTGCTCTCTAACCCCCGGTGATTGCAACTTACAACGCCGTGATGGCCTCATCATTGTCAAATTCAGCCAAATTCCGATTGCGGTGAGATTCAATCGGCGTGACGTCACAATCTTTTGCAAAAATATAAATATTTAAATGAAAAATTATTTGTTAAAAAAATTCGTTGAAATTTTCAATCTATCTTTAACCATCCCGATTTTACAAAAAAGAAATAAACAATACCAGTCAAAATGTGTTGTATTTGTTTTGCTAAACGCAGGAAATGAAATATGTGATTTCTGGAAGCTCGAATCAAACGAAGGTCATTCTGAGCAGACGCGTTCGTATTGGAAAAATATATAAACATTCCAATTTAAAAATTATTTAATAAAAGAAAATCATATTTTTAGGTATCTCTCTAATGTGAAATTTGCCGCAGATTTCAAATTCGTTGAAATTTTTACTGTATTTTTCACGGTCTACGAAACAGAAAAAAGAACTACATAACTTCAATTAAAAGTTTATTTGTTTTTTATCGTCTGCTAGAAAATGAAAACGGAAACGAAAAAAAAAAATTTGAGAATCTTTGATCATTTATGCTGTTGCATTCTAAGGAAAACAGAAAAATTGTATTTCCTTAAATTCATTTAAAAACGTTCTAAATTGAATTTTAAAATTCCGCGCAACCCAATAATTGCAAAAAATTCGGACTACATGTGTGCCAAATCCCATTAATGTAAGTGCCACAGATTCGTCAGGACTTTGCGGATAGAAAACAAAGAAACAAACACTTCCTTTTTTAATAGTAGAGAAAAAGAGGTATTTGTGACCATTCCTACTGCAAGAATGTCACCAGCTCAGCTGTAGATTTCAGACGTGGTTCTCTGGTCGTAAGCTTCGCTCTAACTCGTCCACAAATGTTCTATGGGGTTTAGGACGGGACTCTGAGCCAAAGCGCCGCAAAGAACGTGGGGGAAATAAAGCGTGTGGGAAATATGATTCAGAAACTACCAGAAAAATAAATGTTTTAATGAGACAATTGAAAAAAGGAAACTGGAGTGAAACCACTTACTATGTCAAGAGGAGTAGAGCAAGAGTCACTTTAAGATAAAAAAGTTTGAGTTTTTTCTGAACTTTTGTCAGGTTTAGCCAAAAAAAAAATTCGAAAATTACCCCGAAAACTCAAAAGGTTTAGTTTCCGGGGTTCAAAGTATTATTGACTTTGTGTGATAAATCATATATTAAAATAAAATATAAAAATATAATGCACATTACTCTTGTTTCACACACTCAGACACTGATTCAAACTTGTAGTAATCATTTATTTGCACTAGATGGCGACACGGAGCAGAGATATTTCGATATAAATTAATTGTGAGGATTTGAATATTCGTACAAAAGAACGAATGAATGAGATTTCAGATTATTCTAGTGCGGAGATATTAAGCATTCATCCAATGTTCTTCGAAATTTTTTTCATTTTTCAACCGTATTATGGGGGTTAAATACGAACGATTTGGATTTAGGAAAATTTGTAAAGATCAAAATCGAAAAATGTAATTTTATTGCAGGAACAGCTAAAAGATTAAAAAGATGGATATGACGCATTTTTCGCGCATAATACAGATTACAACTACGCATTTTTTTTTCATAATTTTTTTTTTGCATTAGAAAGATGCGCTCTACACACATTTCTTTAGCTGCTTTTTTGCATCATATATATCATAATTCCTTTCAATTCCACAGATTCAATTCACTATCACAGTAATTTACGAGTAGTTTGTGAAAATATTTCAAACTTTTGAACAGTCTATTTTTTTGTTTAGACAACACCCAAAAACAATTTTCCACTTTCCTTTCAACTTCTTACTCCATATCACACTTTGTTTTACATGAAAATGTTTTCGAAAAACGAAAACATTGTAAGTAGTTAAATAACACAATGTGTGTGACATTTAAGAGATTTTACATCATATGATTTGAATAATTATAGAAGAATTATTATGAAGTGATATTTTTTTATTGACAAAAATTATTTTTACAAAATACATTCATGCAGTATATTGCTTTGCCTTAAAAACATGTATTGCAAAATAAAATATAACTCGGTAGATTTTATTAATATTTCTAGTATTTTTATTTAGAATTTTTTTAAAAGTTCACATCAACATCAGAGATAAACGGAAGCAAATAACTTTAGACTAGAATGTTATGACTATGCAAAAAATAATTATTCATTTAATTTGTATTAAAGTATTTAATCATTTCATGACATAGGTTGGAAATATAGGTCCAGTTTTTCCTTTTTCTATAAATTTTAATCAAGAGACTATTTTTAAAATATTGAAGATATATGTACTTTTTCTTATGTCTCCTTTATCTTTTGAATAAAATATCTGAGGCAAAAGGTAATCCTTTAAAAAAAAATTTTTTAATCCAAAAATTGAATATTTTGTTTTTATGATGTTTACAAGATTACAGTTACAAAATACGAAATTTCCACTTGAGATTTCTTAATTTAACTTTCTAAAGCTTTTTAAAGAGCATTTTTAAAAGACGGCGATTGCTTTTTTTTTCAAAATGTAATCGATTGACATATTTGTTATTTTGAGTAGTTTTCCGTTCTGATATATACACTAATGTTCATAAATTAAGGAAAGTTCAGAATCACACGGAAATGAAACTCTAAAGTAAAAATTTCACCTATAGAATTATCGCACACATCTTCAAGAATAATATCCAAATTGCAGGAAGCCATCAGATGACGCCGATAGTACGTCACAATGACGAGAGTGTAAGAAAGATGTATATAAGGAATGGTAGCAAAGAAGTAAAATTGTTCACAAGCGTTCTGTAAGCCGCTCAGTGTCACAACCGAATAGTTATGGCACAGAGGACGCATGTCGATGATTTTTTACGTGGTAGAATTATCGGCCACCTGGAATGTGGGCTTACTCAGACGGAAGTTTCAGTGGAACTTGGAATCGCCCAAAGTATCATCTCTAGGCTTTGGCAACGATTCCAAAATCATGGAATTGCCAGTAGACGTTCCAGTACAGGTCACCCCTAGTTACAACGCCAAATGACGAGCGGTATTAGGCAGTAACTGCAAAAAGAAGCAGACGGAGCACAGCATCTGACTTTTGTCGTCAGGTATCTTCAGCCACGGGTACGATAGTTTCAAGGGAAATCGCTTACAGACGTTTGGGACATGTTGGTTTATATGTTCGTAGGCCTGTCAGATGTGTTCCGCTCACGGCAACTCATTGTCGTCAGCGGTTAGCCTGGAGTAGAGAACATGCAATGTGGACATCGTCTCAGTGGGCTTGTGTGATGTTTTCCGACGAGTCCAGGTTTAGCTTGAAGTCTGATTCACGGCGGACGTTCATATGGAGAACGCCAGGTACCCTCTACCACCAAGACAACATCATTGAACGACACCGTTACGGTGATGCAGGTTTGCTCGTTTGGGGCAGAATTATACTGGGCTCCAGAACAGATCCACATGTTCTAATCGGAACCATGAGAGGACAAAGTTATCGGGACATTATTTTGGAACAACATGTACGTATGTTTAGGGGTGCCATGGGAGCAGAATTTGTGTTCATGGATGACAACGCCCGTCCTCAACGTGCAAACATTGTAAACGAATGCCTTGTATCTGAGGATATCACCTGTAGGGAATGGCCATGATTTTCACCTGATTTGAATCCGATAGAGCATTTGTGGGACATGCTTGGCCGACGAGTTGCAGTCCGTCAACCACCTCCTACATGTGTACCGGAACTTCGTAGAGCATTGCTTGCTGAGTGGAGTGATCTTCCTCAAGATCAGCTCGATAATTTGATCCTCAGCATGCCTAAGCGTTGTACGGACAGTATCTCATCGTCTGTGAGACATACAATGTATTAACCATCATACCAACCATGTCATGTTAAGTTTTTGTGAGGTCGATATTTTTTGTAATTGCTCCAATGAGCAAAAATCGTAGTTTTTATGAATGGTATCATACATACACGATGAAAATTATTTTCTTTATAGAATGAAAATTATTTTCCAAGTAGAATGTGAAAATTCTTATTCATTGATGACTGTGATGTATTCAAATGCTGTATGTTCTTTGTTATGTGTATAGAATATTTACTGGCGTGTTTTTTTTACATTATCGTGTCCTATTTTAAATGACAAACCATAAGTATTGTTGAACTCAGAATAATGTATTTTGTATAAGTCCATGGAGGTTTAATTTTCACATAGATCTTGATATTTAGTTTGATATTCTGAAATGTCAAATTCTGTGTTATGTTTTATGTTTTCACAAAATATGTTACAACTTAATAATTCTAAATATTGATTCCTGTACAAATATTATCACAATGGCTTACACGTAAAAGCGACAAAACTGTCCAGGATCCATCTCAAAATTTCGGATTTCAAAGCAAAAAACAAACGTAGAATTATTTGTAATCCTAAATATTAAGTTGGAAAAACGTAGTATACATTGGTTTTGGTTATTTATTAGTTTATTATAAGAAAATTGTAGGATACGATATTTAGGTCTCTTCCATATTATCCAGCAATTGTTGATATAACGAGAACAGTTTGTGCAGCGTTGATGTAAATGATCTGCCAAGAAGAGAGAACATAAATGCGCACGCATAAAAAGTTCAAACAAATTGGACTAATTCCTTGGGTGTTAGCGACCTTGAGTTGAGGTTCTATGAGACCGTCGTATTCAACATGACCGACCGAGAAGAGCAGCGAATTTGTATCAAATTTTTACTTCCACCTTGAAAAAAGTCTTGAAAGTCTTTCTAGTGGAGGCTAGTGGAAGTTCCTCACGAAGAAGGTGCGACAAATTCTTGGAAAACATACGGATACCATTGGTGACTGTTTTTTTTACTATAGAGGTGTTGTTCATCATGAGTCTGCTCTTCCAGGACAAACAATTCATAAAGATAACGACCTCAATATTCTTCGCTGTCTGATAGATGCAACATGAAGGAAACATCAACAGTTATGTGCAATTGGCGATTGTCAGATTGATAGCAACAACGCGTCAGCCTATTTATCATATATCGAGCAGGGTTTTGGCAGAAAGCAAATAACTTAGATACCTTACCCCATACAACCCAGATTTGGTGCCCTAAGACCTCAATTTTCCCAAAGCCAAAATTACCTCTGCTTGAAGTGGGGCAGCTGATAGCGATTCTAACAATGGACTTTGCAGAATGATTTGAAAAGTGAAAAAGACACTACCTGAAGTGCATGATGTCCCAAGATGCCTATTTGGTAAGAAACTAGGCACGTAAAGCCCCGAGTAATGCATCTAGTTTCATATCACATGGCTGTATACTTTCAGGACCCAACCTCGTATAGAAATTGTTTATATCCGCTGATTATTTTCGAAGGCATAAAGAATATTTCTGCACCGATTTAACATTACGAGATCTAAAATACACCAACTAAACCTACCAGCTTTAACTCAATTTCTGTTTGAGCATAATACAGTTCAATTACGCTTTAGGAGTATTTTTATCTTCTGAGCCAGTAAAGCTTTCCTTCAATGCGTATCTCCATTACTTCACGTTGTATGGTTTTTGTTTGGTACAGATTGTCCAAATATGACAATTGCGTCGTAAAATTCCATTCAACAAGAGTAACAAAATTTTATAATGTATTTCTGCCACTTTTATGCAGAGAATCAGAATCCATGATCTTTTATTAGTATTGCCTCTTACAAAATTAAGTTGATACAAATTTTACAATTAAGATGAATCTTAATGCAAATAAGATTCACTTTTATCTGTAGTAGAGGAGTAATAACTCAGGCCTGATCGAATCGTTTTCGCTAAGCTGATTCCTACATGTATACTACTACAGCATACCTTGTTACGCCGCACCGGAGAGAACATTTTTCGAGTGCTCTTAAAGAAAATTTAAGATTTATCTTGTATTCTTATAGTTTTTTTCTTATTTTTAATATATGTACTATATGGCTTTGCTGAATTGTAGAGATAGGTAATTATTTACTTCATAATGCACTGGAGGAACACAACGGTCTATTAACGACGGTATGGGATCAATCTGAAAAGAAAGGACCAAGGACAACAACTCGTAATTTTGAACTACGGTCAGATGAAGAGAACTACACCTACACTGACACTTTACACACAAAAATTCAACTACATTCCAACGTAAGAACACTTGAGGCCACAACAGATTCAACTTGCACCAGCTCCCGTGTACATCACTGGCTTTGGCTATACCGAGTTTCAAACTCGCAACCCTCCGATAGCTAATCCGTTACTCTTCCAGCTAGTCTACCACGGTCCATGCTGATTTGTAGAAGACATCTTGAAATCGTCGTCAATACGCCATATTCGTGTATCTAGATGTAATGTATTTTTCAATAGATTCTCCGAGTTTATATATATATATATATATATATATATATATATATATAATAATACTTTTAATCTGATGTGTCGATTTGAAGGCATGGGCAACTAGACGCTTTCAGATATTGCTTTGACCTGCTGTATTAACACTGCATTCATGCAGTTTATAAGGAACTCAGGCACAAGCTTAAAGCGGTGTCAGAGCGCACAAAAATAATTAGTCTTTGAATAGCAATGTATGGGCGCAAGTGACGAATTTAAGCACAAACACAAGAATTGTGTAAGAAACTAAACAAAATATTATTTTCTTCCTTATTTTACAGTTACTTTTCTTAAGATGATTGCTCAACGGTGCCCCCACGAACATTAATGCAAGCTTGGCAGCGTCAATGCCAGGTTTGGCGTCCTTTTTTGCAGCCAGAATGCACTGTTTTGTTAGGCTCATCATTCCTTTCCTGGAATCCGGCTGTTGAAAGGGGAGTTTCACAAGCTGGCCACGCTGATTACACAAAAAAAAAAAAAAAAAAGATTCTTTTAGTTTGTGCTCTAACACCCCTTGTACTTTGTCCCATGAGTTCTGAATCACCCTGTATATTTTATAGTGCCTAAATTCTTATGAAAATTATTCTCTCCTCGTAGTGAACTTTTGTTTCAAATTTGGCTCGTCATAAGATAAAAGGAAAACCACTAGTCTCTTGAGCCATTTCGACGATAGGTATTTGGACGCGGGACAATTCACTTCAAAATTATGAACGTGGACTGTTTGTGTAATACTGACAAAATGGCCTGAAAATCGTAACTAAGTATAAGTATTTCCATGAGAATAATAAATGCTGATAAAACTTTTGTTTTGCGATGGAAAAGTGACTTAATACTATGAGTGAAATATCTTTCTTTCGACGGTATTGAATATTTTTGTTCAAAAATATCTAATTTATTCGTGAAACGTTAATATTTAAAGTGTGTAGGTGAATTAAAACATACATGTTCTTTAATCCTTGTTTACTTATTTTATGAGTGAACGTCTGGTGCAATAAATCGAAAGTCTTATCTTTTTATTAAAATGGTAGGATCTTCCAAGTCTCAAGGGCCTTCTTACAAAGTAATACTATAATAAATGATGTTTTGACCAAAATTAGTGACTTAAAATTTTTTTGTAAGGTATGAGAGGCATTTTCTGTCAGTAGTGTTTCCTGTTCATGTTTTGGACATGAGTTCAACTGTCTTGTTTTACTTATACGATTTTAACCACTTCGTCAATAAAAATTCGAAAGAATGTACTCTAAATTCATATATGATAGTTGATTCGTATGACAGTTGAATTAACCATGCTTAGATTAAGTACCAGAAGTTGTAGAAACGAAGATAAGCAACATTAGAAAAACTGACCAGCTCTTGTTGGACGAGGTATCTCGTAACTAGAAGAAAACTGACCAGATTCTCATCATCATAAAAAAATATCTTGATCTCATCATCATAAAAAAATCAGCAGTAACTTGATGACAAGATATCTTGTCATGAGCAAAATTAGTCATATCTTGATGGACGAGATATTTCGTGGTGATCACTTGGAGAGCTAATACAGATCCAATGGTCTCTTGCAACTGACAATCATTCAAATCGATCGAATTCCTCTAAATTCTGGAGAGGTGGTATTGTTGTGAACTTAGCCATAACTACAAAAATTAATAAAGAAACCATTTGTAAGGTTAAGCTTTTCTGGCATGGGTCTACTGGTGTAATGAATAATCCTAACTCTAATGAGTATATAGGAATTCTAGATGAAACTCTTTGCTACCTGTATTATAGAATTAATGACGCGACGAACATTTATTTCAGGACAGTATCACATTTAATGCTTTCAGGGTTATCTTGGAATGATAAATCAGTTAACCCGGATAAACTGATCTGCTCAGATTCAGAAACAACTCCCGTGATAACGTCTGGAATAGACTGGTGTGGTTGGTCGAGTTAAATCAAACCTGTTTCAGAGAGAGTTGGTCACTGTTCTTAACTCAGAATGGCAAAAATAAATTTTTTTACGAACTTGGGATGTTTCTTTTTTTGGGTAGGGTGTCTGGTGTAATTGCTGTACCCCAAAGTACCAAAGTATATGAAATATATTGTATTTGGTATTCATGTTTAAAAATTGCTTATCAATTTTCCTTCAGTGTCCATACTGTGAACTTTATAAGTATTATTAAAATGCTAATTAACCCTCTTGGCGGTTACATCGACGAGATACTTCGTCATTAAAAGAAACTGAACCAAAGTTTGATGGACAAGATATATCGTCATTAGAAGAAAAATGACCAGTTCGTCATCTTGTCGTGATAAAAAAATAGGTGACATCTTGATGACGAGATATCTCGTAATTAACAAAATAGGCCAGATCTTGGTATTTCGACGAAACCACTTGGAGGATTAAGAGATGTATTTGTATGACATAACTGGATATACACTGGCGTGCAAAACTTAAGGGACACTATTATTCTGAAAAGTTACGACCTCAAAATTAAACTATGCAAGATTCGCAAATCCAACAATATTCACTAGAGGGCTGGTGCATATTCAAATATTGTCAGGGACCTTAACATAAGAATAGGTTCTGCTCCAGTAGGAACTCATACGCAACCTCATTCTCTGTATGCAAAAGTTGTACAAAGCCTGTGTTCGTAGTGGTCATACAACCTACTAAGGATAATCTCTTCTTTCAGCTTTTCCCAGTTTCCCATCGATCTCATGGCACCCATTGTATCACCGCTTCAGTTCAAAGACATTTCTTACTATTATCTTCTGTCATTGTTATTGTTTTGTGTTAACTCATTGGTTCGATAACTCTCGACGTATCATTTCTATCATTTTCCCATATCTATGTCATTTCAATACAAATAACATGAAAAACTTTACTGTTCCTTCAGTTTACACGTCCCAGTTAAAAAAAGTATTTAAAAATTTTAACGATAAATTATAAGAGTATTAACATCTAAACTCTACAAGGTTTCGACGAGATATCTCGTCTATTAAGATCTGACCAATTTTGCTAATAACGAGATGCTTCTTTTATCAAGATCTGGTCATCATCAAGACAAACACCAGTAGAGCTAATACATTTCCATTTTCATTCATGAAGACAGTCTTACCAACAATTGTACCTCCACAGCAAACATTAATAAGACAAGGTCTTGCATAAGATACTAATTTAGGTCTAGTAATTGGATAATTAATTTCATGAGTGACGTGGAAATGGTTCAAAAACAAATAAGTTCACTATGCAAACATCTGATATTTCAGAATGCAATTTTGGGTATGATATTAAACCCCATTCACTTATTGGGGAATGAATCAACATAACCTTTCCCACAATGCTAATCTTTCTGCAGTTTTCTCCGTAAATGTCATCCCGAGCAAAAATAAAAATATCGATATTTTTTTCCTACCAGAATGTTTTGGAAATGGGAGACGACGTGTTTTTTAAAAGTTTTCGCAAATTATCTTCCGTATTTTTTATATTTCCGTTAAAATATTCTTCCCAAGCAAAAGGATGCTGGAAAATTGATTTTAGCAGCCATCGACTATCAGTATGTAGGGTAATCAGGCTGGATAAAAATGCTTAATAAAGCATTTAAACTCGACGAATTTCTTTCTGTTCAAATGGGAATTGAATTATGCGTAGGAAAATTATATTCTTTGTAGAATCTTTTTGCATACGAAGCTAACTTCATTAACTTAGGGAGATCTAAATATAGATTCATTAAAAATTATTATGATGGGATAAAAATGTGGTTCTTGTCTGAAATGTATTTAAGCATATTATTAAGTAATGGATTTATGGTTTAGTTTTAGTAACAATTAAGTAATCAAGTGTGAATGGGAATTCTTCTTTCTGTTTACTAAAGTCCATTTTCGAGAAACGAAAAATATTTTTCTGAGTAATGTATAACAAATGAGATTTAATATTTTTTACTGAATTACAACTCATTTTGATTCTGATTAAATAATGTAAGAGGTCATATGCGTAGAAAACAGGAATATAAATGTTCATGTTAGTCTTTGTTAAAATAAATCACAGTTTAGAATACGTTTCTTCTTTATGTATACGTATTTTATTTACCAGAAAATATAAACAAACATTTTAAAAACATGCTAACTTAATTTATTTATTTTATGTGTATATATTTTTTTTTTTTGAAAATACTGCTAATAAAATAATAATTAATTTTCACCATTTTGGTTAATTTATTTCTCAGTGTCAATGTGTAAATTCTTTGCAATCTGTACTTAGTATAAAGTAATAGGATCTACTATGCTTGAGTACGTATGTTATTGGACAGAATGATACGTTTTGAAAAAGATTAAAGATAAATCTTTCGTGTCAGGATAAAAGAAGTTAAGTCTGATTTTTAAGGAGTTCAAAGAGGTCAAGTGCATGGTTTATTTCATGAATAATATAATATAATTAAAATCGAAACGAAACGGAATCTAAGAATATAAATTATAATTATTTTTATCATGGCATGCTTCTTTTCCTTCGTGAATACTTGTGTGAAAGAGTGAAATTTCAACTTGATTCTGAAAAGTAGCCATTTTGACTTAAGCCCTTCTGCCTTGACCCGGAATAAATATTAACAGATGTAGGTATAGATATAAGATTGTAAAAATAAAATTTTGATGAATGCTTAGTCTCATCGGAAAATCTGGCAGATTTAAAAATTTTAAAGTTATTAGTAATATAGATATTTACAAAAATTCAAAATTTCACTTTATCAAAATGAATGTATTCCGTCAAAGATTCTTTCGTCAATACCTGTATATATATATATATATATATATAT